>JAOYSI010000027.1:3431542-3461693 GCA_025775065.1 Hiodon alosoides | reverse complement strand
TCTTTCTTTCTTTCTTTCTTTCTTTCTTTCTTTCTTTCTTTCTTATAGTGAAGGAGATTCAAGATCAGTCCATATTAATAGGCGGGTGTCATCTTTCATACTATTGGATACTATTTATAACTATTTTGTTAAGGTTTTCTAATCTTTTTACAATTAGATAAACTTTCATTAAACCATGCCTAATTCAAAGGTGTGAACTGAAATATAAAATGATGTTAATAAACTGGTCCCAGCAGTTCCTTAAAAGGCCAACGGATGTGTCCCCCTTCCTTAGGCTTTGACCATATCAGTTTATGGGAATATACATCACAGTAGAGCAGCGGAAGGACCTTGGTTTTCAGGGGCTCTTGAGACTGCAGCGAAGCGGTCACCCTTCTGCTCTGCTGGTACTCACCATGAGTGACAACCTGGAAAAAAAAAGCTTAATAAGTCAACGGGGGTGGGAGGGGTGAGGCTGGGGTAGGCTGCAGGCAGCTCAGTCACATGGACTCCTGCACTCACATGTACTGCAGTGGCCACGTGCAGCCCTTCTCTCCGAGAGAGGGACGACAGAATCCTGCAGGATGCAGAGGCTCTCTCTTTGCCTCGCACATGCAGACTGACACAATAATCCACAGCAGCGAGCTCAGAGAATAAACAGTGAGCGGGAGTGGATTTGCAGCAGGGATGTGTTTCCAATCTAAATGCGCACTGGCGTGGAGGAAAACGCAGACGCTGTGTGTTTCCCTCACTGCTCTCGGCCCCTGAGGTAAACCACAAAAATCAAGCTGCAATCTCCCTTTGGGAGATCCTTTTGGCCCTTTGAGATACTGCAACACAAACATGACAGTTTATCGCTGTCTCTCATGTCTCTCGCTCTCTCTCTTTGAGATTAGAGTATTTCAAAGCTGCATCTAATACTATTTTTCCCCTTTTGTCTCTTCCTTTCTACCTCTGCCAATTTCATGCAGAACCCCACGATGCAAACTTAGTGAATTTCGACTAGATAGTCAGCAAACTAGCCCACCTCCATTAGTCTCCATTCATCTCTTTCACGTGCACAAACACACACACAAGTCACGTTTATTGGGTGTTTTTTTATTTTATTTAAATTTTAAAATGGACATGCACTGTCCATTCCCATACTGACCAATCTGTTCTTCAGAATTTAAAATGACAGCCTAAACCCAGAATGACTAAATGTGTGACAAGCAAAAAACAAGCATTAAACCTAACCACTTGCAGTATCCACACTGTATCCATTTAATTACTTTTATTCATAAATCTTGCGTATCCAAATCATCGGTTTTAATTCAGTCTGGTTGTTCTGGATCATTGAATAATCTAAGCTGACAACATTAACTAAATTCAAAGTAGGTCATGTCATTTCCCTTAAATAATCTTTGGACCTACATTTTACAGACCTGCAAAAAGTTATTTGAAATTCTATGGACTACTGTGTGGTAAAACCATTAATTTAAGGTCCCCATCATCTACCACTATCTTGTAACCATCCATAACAGGGATAGATTGTTAAAAGCGTTACTCTTATAACGTGGATTAAACAGTTCCAGTTGAAACCGCTTCAGCACTTTATTGAATAAATATAACTGCTGTCTGTTACAGTCTGAAAGTGGATTCTATAGTTTCCTTCCGGGATGTGTTACCTCTTCCAGCTACTCAACATTAAACAATTAATCTGATCCCTTCCATCCGCTTCTCTTAAAATATCAGCAAAAACAACTACAAAGTCAGCAGACAACAAACGGCTGCCAAGTGTTTCAGGTTAATTAATTACATTGCTGTAATTTATTAATTTATTGCTGTTGTGTGCACTAGCCTACTAAAATCCTTTGGAGTGGTGGCTCTAAAGGATGCTGGTCCAGATGGATACGGAGTAATCCAGGCTCGGGATAAGAGGGCTTATGGAAGGAAGACCCCAAAAAACAATCATGAACTAATCTCAAAACAGGAAGAGAGAGGCATGAAAATAACTGCAATGCACCAAACTGCACAGCCCAACCCCTTTACCTGCTCTGGCTTGTCCATCCCCAATCCTCCAATGAGAAAATGTGCTTCTGGTGGCACGGTCCTCCCAGTAAGCATTTCCAGCCATCAAGGTCAAGCTCATATATTACAGTCAGTTTTGTTAGAACATGTGTCACCTTGTGGATGCAGGCACATATGTCCTTACATATAGTAAAGAGGAGAAACACAAGTTCTGCCCTCAGGGGCCTCCATACATATTACAGCCAAAGTGAATCTAATATTAGACAGACTCACACTCTCCAATGAAACTATATTTCTAGCACTATAACTTTATAGTTACAGCCATCGTCAGGATGGCATAAAACTGAAACGATTCATCACTTGTAGTCAATGAGTAAGGATGAGTGTTACAAGCCAAGTTAGATTTTACGAAAACCCACAATTTTGATTTGATAATTTGATTCATGTGGGTCAACATTAAATTTGTGATAAATCTGAGGGTACTGATAACTGTGATTCTGCTAGAGATGCTATTTCTGCTCCTGCCAGATTAAAGTTGCCTCTCCCTTTTTTTCAGGCCCTGTATTTGAAACCACTTTCTTAAGGATAGGGTTTATGTTTCCCGTGCTTGCAGTTAGATTAAGGAAAACCTTTTGTTTGTGAATGCTTCAAAAGTTCTTAAAGTGACATTGTGGAATCTCATTGAAAAAATCTCCCTGAAATCACAACAGGTGACAAATTGTTCTGGAGTTCAAGTGATCTGGATTCCTTTGTTTCTCTTCAACAAAAAGTCTACAGGACGTTGTAGCTTTCAACCTAAACATACATCGTTGTTCTCGCTCCCTCCATGAAGAAGCAAGCAAACAAAATAAATACTGTCAACCAGACAGATACTCACTTATACTTAACTCATTCCCTGATATTTTGGCTGTAAACCTTTTCTGCATATTCTACCATAGTGTGGCATGTGACAGGTATATAAATTTTATTTTATTTTTGCATGCTATAGGAGTCATGCCTCATAAGGGCCAGAAACTATTTATGAACACTTGACACGTCTATTGTTGCAACATATGATTGTTCAACCTCAAAATAGTCACCGGTCCTTTTTTAAGGTCTTTTTTTGGTTGGGGGCTGCAGGGCTCCAAAACTGATTTAACATCTAGAAGGTGCACCTACCATGCCACAACGAACATCTAATGTACTTTTTTCAAAGTAGTTCTTTCGAGTTGGATCTCTGAACCCACTTGTTGCTCTGACACAGCATGCCTCAGAGGTCAGCAATTTAAAGCAACCCGTAACAGACAGAAACTTGTTGGCCCAGTCACTTGTTGTTTAGTCATGTAATCTAATGTTTAGGAACATAGACTTTCTTTTTGTCCTCTATTTTAACGGATATGGAAGCCGAACATTCAGTCCTTCATGAGACAAACAGAACGTATCAATATACCATATGATTCATTCATGGACAGAAGTTTCCGAAACATAACACTATGATTGTTCCTTCTGATCTTACCTAGATCTGCTTTGCAAGAAGCTTTGTTAATTGTCTAAAGCTGTAAATGTTAACAAATTCAGCTCAAGTCTTTCAAATATACTGAAACAACACGCTGTAACAGACATGAAACAAGAAGATATGGCACGCCAAGGCACTATCCTCTGGTGTGGGAGGAAAGTTTAATACTGAGTATAATGCATTTAATGCAAGTGAACAGTGTAATGATTCGTGGACTTGTTTCAGATGCATGCAGGCTAAAGTACCTGCTACTTTAACTTTGCAGATCTCATACAGGTGGCGGTCAATCATTTCACTGATACCACTGATAAGATGAGCTTTCCATTCACAAGTCTCAAACCTCAGTCTTATTCAGACAGTAGACATTCCCACTGGTCACTGTATAACCACAATTGAAATACGCACCATGCAAAAAAGCTATTTCATTCACAACCGTTTCTTCTCGAAGGTCACCCTTGGAGTTGATTGCTGTGGTGACAAAAATTGAAGACTGCGGCGTTAAGTTTGCTTACTCTTCACAAGAAATGAATCCATGAATTCTAGCTGTTTTCCCCCTCCCTCCCTGAAAAGCAGTCAACCAATGCAGATGCAAAAAGAACGTAAGAAGAGTGTTGCATACATTTGTGTATAATTTCATACAGTCCTGGGCGTTTTTTGGTCGGATCGCGGTGGCCGATAAACCGCCGAGCTCAGGCAGGTGACTGTTGTATTGGTGTTTGTGCCTCATCACTGTTTACAACCAATGGTCACAATATACAGTTTCTCTTCATATTTAATGACGGCTTTGTAACAAACGTAATATAAAAACAAAAACATAGAGGAAGGCTGTATAATGGACCGAGTAATTCTGCATGCATTATTGCATGCAAGTCTCATGAAATGTACTGCTGCCAGTTGCGGGGCAGTGCCATAAATAGAAACAGTGACAGATACAGGAAACAGCGGGTAACCAGGGTTCCCCTGTGGAAAAATTGCTTCATGGTACATTTGACATCATTCCAGAAGCATACTTGACAGCCTGTGATTCCCCTGCTTAATCCCCCCTAATCCTGAATGCTTCCCTCCTCCCTGATTTTACCCACCTTTCAGCCACCCACCCCATAGGCAGAGATAACCATCAGGTCAGAGACCCATCTGCCTGCCTCATATCTTCTGTGAGAGGGCGCTTGGAGAGCAACGACAGAAACATCAAAACAGACCTAGCTTTACAGACTAGAAAGACTGCAGCAGAGATTGGGCTATGCTTTATAACATTTTTCAAAATGCTCAGAATAGTCTTGGTTACCGGAGTCCAGCAAGATCGTTCCTCACAAAAAGGTTAGTCCCAAGAGTGAATTTGCCAGGAATTTACTTGCTGAAATAATGTGGGCAAATGGAAAGAAAAATAAATATTTATTGAAACTGAATCCAATGTATTCACATGAAAAAGCCTTGTAATACCGTATTTATTTGCTTGCAGTCAAAAAATGAATTGCTGAAATCTGTGCACCACAGAGCCACAAAGGCTCTGAAATTTACCAGGTTAATCAACGAATCTGTGGATTACAAATGGACGTAGGTGTTTTATGGTGAAAATTGGGCTTGAGGGCCAGTGCTCGGTACTAATTCAAATTGCAATGTACAGACACTCCTACTGCTTCACACATTAGCTAAAGAAAACTTCCCCTAATCTCAATACTGCTATGTTTATCGCAGCATCTCTGGCTGCCTGTCAAGGCAAACTGGCAGCCAACCTTTCCCTTCTGATGAAGTTCCCATGGATGGCGTTCAACCTTTCACTGCGGGTACTCAGATGAACAAAACAATATGAAACTAGAACACTGCAAACAACAATACAACCTCGCCAGCTGCTGCGCTTGTTTTTGATTCTCTTTAGCCTTGCATTACACAGCAAGGCCATGAAATCTGACATTGCTTCAAGTTTCAGTTTCTTCCTCTTACTATTTAATTTATTGACTTCTGGGTCATTAAATTAAACAAAGAAAACGGATGTCTTTGTATTTAAAGATGATGACTGATGATAACCTGCATCTTTTTTTCAATGCAAATGTAGTAAATGTCTGTCAGGTATGTACATATATAATAAAGGGGCTTTTATTCTGCCTAGGAATAAGTGTTGACACTAAAGGGTAGGATTCAGTACTTGGGTTTCTGCCAGTATAGTGAATGGGAAAAATGAAGCCCCGATACATGAATTGAATGAACTACTGTGCTGTGACACTTGGGGTGAGTGCAAACAGTCAATGCCAAATACTAAATCAGTCCCATTTCACATTGCTGCGATACTTCTCCAATGCCACATTCATAGACAAAAACAAAGTATTCAGACATATTTTATCACTAGCTGAAAGCAGGCCAAGGTACATTTTTTTGGGAATGACTCTGGAATAACTGGCAACTTGGCGTGACGTATTTAATCGTTTATCTCTTTCAGAATTCAGCATGGGATGATTTGCCAGAATGGTTAGGTATATGACATTATTTTATTTTGTCTCTAAGAAAAGAAATGAAACAACAGATTACTTTAACAAAACCATAGAAGGCCTGTTAGGATACACAAAAAGATGCAATGTACAACATAGTGAAATCTGTTGGCTCATTTATAGAACCTCTATAACTGGTGCTGCAAGACAACCTGTGTGTTTTTCTGACTCCCTTCAGGGTCTGCTGCATGACACCACAAAAATGTCAAAGCTGGCGATAAGTGTCTCCAGTTCTTAGCCATAATTTGTAACACCATTAACGTTTAAAAGAGCTTATTAATGTTGTTTATTTTGAAATTAGAATAATTTATCAAAAAAGCTGAAATAAAATATTACTCTGTTAAAAATGCGGTCAGAGCCCATAAATAAATCGATTTCTATTCGAGGACTAATGAGTCCCATGTTCTGAATGGGGCAGCTGGTGATGTAGTCGTTAAGCTGGCAGGCTTGCAACTGAAAGGTTGCTGGTTCGAGTCCCACCCCGTTGTACCCTTGAGCTCCAGGTTTTTGCTCCAGCTGTATAAATGGGTGAATGTAGAAATTGTAAGTTCATACATTAAGTCCCTTTGGATAAAAGCGTCTGCTAAGAAACTAAAATGTAAAACGTTAAAGTTGTATTAAGGTACTGCCTAAAACACTAAAATTACATGACAATCAAAAAACGTAAGATGAAATCCTTCTAAAGGGACCTTTTAATCAGACATACACATACATATACTACATCTCAGATTAGTTCGGCTCTGAATGACCAACCTTACCATTGTTGAGTGAGGAAGTAAGTATCCCAGTATTTAAGCTCCAGCAGGAGCAATGAAATATAAACTGGATTAGTCAAGGGAATGGCTGTTAGAGCATCTGCTTAACCTGAATTGTGCCAGATCTAGGTTAATAAAAGGAGAAATTGTAAGCTTTGTAGGTATAGCTGGATAACAATGTCAACTAAGCTACTAAATAATCATGAAGTATTGTGAGACTTTATTACAATGTTTCTAAAAGTTAATAGGAAAATACACAGCAGGTATAATCTCTACTGTGTGATTAGAAGTTTGTATTCCCCTCAGATAGACAGGAACTCATTTTCATACCTACTGCCATGCTGTAACTCAAATCAGGCTACCTAACCCAACCAAGCAATTTTATGACAATTCTGCTGTTCTCACTGGCCTTGGCTCCTGGTCAGGCTTATATAAAAGATTGCACACACATTCCAAAACATTTGGTGTGGAGGTGCCAACTTCCAGAAAAGTAAACAGGGCACACCATATTGTATTGTATAAAACTACCTACCAAGTATCTGTTATATTTAAGTTTAAATTTCATCCCTGTTATGAACTCCTGTTTCCATGTCACTGATCAGGAAATATGGAAAATTTAGGCATTACATTTAAGAAAATTTAAGCATTGTAAATGAAGCAAGGTGATTTTTCACTATACCCTGGTTATTGTCATGCTGCCTCCTATATGTAATATCTAAAGGTGAACTTGAAACCCGCTAAGTGGTATAATGTAGTAGCTTTTACATCATAACAACAAGCCAATCTGCGGAAAATGTCAGCATGAATCGGAGATTACAATCAAGATAAAACACATAGGACTTAAAACAAAACATTGACGAGATCCTCCAAAGACTATCATTCTTCACAGGCTACTGTTCTTCCATGAAAATCCCATCAACCAAAGACAACAAAATGTCAACAATTGAGATATCCCTTATTATTTTACATTAAGGTCAGATAATACTTCCACTTTTGATTAAATCCTCATCTTGCATTAAGATGCATCTTGGGACTGAAACATACATTAATAGTTTCTTCTGCCCCACATGTGCAAATTGCTGCAATGCAGTCGTACTGTATAGGACTCAAATTGAAAAAAAACATTGTTGAGGTCCATCAAGCACTTTCACACAAAGCTGTGAGAAGTTTCTATACCACTGGAGACTAGATTTAAAGATTTTAAAAAATTGTGTAATTTATTTGCTTCAGAAAATCAATCAAATGAGGGAACTTTTCATAAAGGAAATGTATTCCTGATGTTTGTATGCAATTCAAGCAGATGGTAGCATGGGCCCGAGTCAGATGAGAACTAGTAAAAACTACTACTTTAGATTTTGAGGACTCAAACCAAACCTCATTCACACACGCACAAATTTGGACAAAATGCAGAAACTAGCACGTAGATAAGTTTTGGCCCAACTGTGAAATGGCCTCAAACAAACGGCTCGATTGCCAGAGCGGTTTTGTTTTGACACTAAAGGTTTTTACAGCGGTGTGTGAGAAACAGTCTGGACCTTTTTTTATGGGATTTGCTCTAGGGTATCCATTATCCACTGTGCTGCCACAATGTTTACAATTCATCCAACTAAACATGGCAGGGATTCTGAGGTAATTTCACACGTTTCATTACAAAGCAAATTCCAGAGCAAGACAATATAACACAGCATTTCCATAGATAGAATAGAGAAAAAACGTTTGCTTGTTTGATTAGAGCTGATAGGATGGTGTTGCCCATTGTCTCTGTCTCAGCAGGATGGTATTCCTCCGCCTATACAAGATACCTATAACTGAGCATGTGATGTTAATGCAGTCCTTCCCTGATATGCCATTGCCATTTGGCTCACCCCAGCCTAGACTGCTGTCTCCACACCTCAGGGTGCTTTACTGCGTATGTTCTTCCTGATGTCACATGTAGCACTGCAATTTATGGCTGAACTTTTCTTCATAGACTTGCCGTTTAACAGAGAAAAGAATTAACATAACAGCTCTTTCCTGCAAGATTCAATAAGACAAGGACAAAACAATTACCAACTAAATTAATGTGTGATTTTGCCAAATAACTGATGAAAAATGTTTGCAGTATGTAAATTTCACTGAAGTAGTAAACTCACCAAAGACACACATCTGGTTCATACTGTCAGAATTTCCGAACAGATAAAAGGAAAATTATCCGTAAATATATATATACATATCCGTACACTAACCTAACATCTTTGTCATGCATTTTTGCCTGTTGCATCCCCAAACCAACTACAGTAAAATTGATTTGTTTTCTAAGTAGCTACATTGTACCTAAAATCTCATCACACATAATATACACTTAAGCTAGCATACATACATATAAATCTTATGGTATTCTTATGGAGGACAGCCTGTAGCTCAGGGACATCATCTGATCATTTTTTTCTTAATGATTACCAATGAGATTTCACTTTTCTTACCATGTTGTAAAGGCAGAAGCTGAGTGCAAGTGTTACCTGTGATTTTCTAATATTGAACCAACCACTAACAGACTTGTTGTGCCAAGTTTGTCTTTATTGTTTATATGTATGTCTTACAGTTTATATACTGCTAATATCGACCGGTTGTCCAATGGAAGTGACATCCTATTAGGGAAGTCAATTTAATAGGATAAAGACTAATTTTCAAACTAACAAAAATGATCATGTTTTCAATAAATAACATATTAAATAATATATTTATATTTAAAAACTTGCTATTTTTATGGCACTGAATTTTTTCATGCAACCTAAATCCATGACAAGAGCTGTGATGCATTTTGGTTGACTAGAGATTTAACGGGTTGAACACGTATAAGTAAACCTTCCTCTGACACTCGTTTTAACCATCAAGGAAGCCTTTGCAAACAGTTTCCACTGGGGGCTTCAAGGGAACCGCTAGCTATATGGTGAAGTGAACCTTTAATATGCACCACCCTCAAAAAAAGACTGAGATCAAACATACAGATGTTTATGCTCATCAATGTGGAAATTGAATCATGGGGGACTGGATTGCTATCTGACTTCAAACGGTGTAATTATGGTTTCAGTCAAAAACCACCTCAAAAAGCAAAAACTCATGCCATACACATGCTCAGCACTGGTCCACTTTGTCTATAGACGCCTGAGGTAATGAGACACAGCTCTTGTCTGAGCCCAGAGTTTATAGCTATCCCATCATGAAGATAGCTAGCATAGCCCCCCTTTGTTGCATACTATGATCTGCCATCTAAGACAGCCCTAAGACACTTGCCCTCCAGAAATCTGGAACCCTGTATAAATGCATTTAACAGATTTTGGTATTGGCCCATAAATATATATATTTCAATATAGCCGGACCAGCCACCCAATAACCCATTAGCATTTTACTGTATAGAAAAAAAAATGACAGGCAATAACCACATCTAGTGCCGTAGCATTTTTTCTTTAAGTTAAGCTATCCATATGATTGATTTTAAATAACAACAACAAAAAAGTATCTCAATTTGACACTAGAAGTTAACTGATATTTAATTCCCGGGGATTGCCTAAAATCCTGTCAGAGCCAGAAGGCTCATTCTTTTCCACAACTGAATTTCTTATACTTCAGAAAACTTAAGCCAAACACGTTAATTTCTGCATGTAAAAACTTGCTCTGACGGTCCCAATCATCATGTTAAACTCATTGTAATTAAACAGGACAAAGTAGCTGATTTCAAACTTCTTCTGTATTTGTTTGATAATTTTACTCTTATGCATAACTAATGCACTTGTACTAGTGAACAGACACTTGATTAAGGGTTGACACTGAAAAAAATAGGGCATTGTTTGTGTCAAAGTGTTTAATAATTTATTTACTTATACGAATTATAAACGAAAATACAATATATACAGATTGTGAAAAATGTCAGTTTTCACATTCAGATCTTCAGCTCTGGATTGACCGATTTCGCCCCAAATAAGAAGTACACAAAAATAGAAATAAAAACTTCTCCTCATTAACAGGCACCAGCATTTGGTATCACACCACTGAACAGTCTCATCCTTTCAGAGAGACGAGAGGCTGAATTGATCTTGTTTTTCTTGCAATTCCAACAAAAACATTGGACTGAAAAACAGTGAGCTTCAATGCAATGTTATGATCAAAAAAGGAAAAAAATGTCTATGAGAGTTCATGGATGCTTGGGCAAAAACCTTTTGCTGTAACAGCCTAAGACATCAGCAAACGCATATTCCTTGGGTATAAAGGATGACTGCACAGCAAACACGAGCTATAGAAGAAAGTGGTCTAATACTGCACGTCATGTAAAGGAGAAATCCATTTATCATGACCCCTGGGCCATCTGAAAGTGTTCCTTTGTTCAGGAGCCTTGCTGCCAATTCCCTTCCAGAACCTAATGGAGGTTCCAAGTGAAAAGGTTCTGTTCATCGAGCATACCTAGCTTTAAAAGACTGCTCATCTTTTCTTTTTGCTGTGCCTGATCATCTTCTTTCTCTTTAGGATCATCTCATAGAGTTTTTCAAGGCCAGGTTGGAGGCCCAGACCATCAACAGCACTGCAGCCCTGTACATGGTGCAAGGTGGAAGTACTTAGTTCATTAAGGGCCAATGCTTTCTCCACCTCTGTCACCAACATTGCACCTGACAAGTCCTGCTTGTTGGCCAGCACAAGCACAGGCACACCCTGGTTCTCGGAGGTGCGTGTTATCTTATGCAGTTCCACCTTGGCCTCTTCCATGCGCTCAGCCTCAGAGGAGTCAACCACAAAAACCATGCCATCGGTCCGGCGAGTGTACGACTTCCACAGGGGTCGCAGCTTCTCTTGGCCACCTACATCCCACACCTGGAATGTTATGGCCCGAGAGCTGCCCACTGCCACCTTAATCTTTTCTGTATTGAAACCCTTGGTGGGAATGGTGTTGACAAATTCGCGCAGCTTCAGTCTGTATAGCAGTGAGGTCTTGCCAGCCGAGTCGAGGCCGATGACAACGACATGCAGGGACTGGAAGTTTGGCAAAAAGGGTGTGTTGGGAGCAATATCAGTCAGTTGGTTCCCCATGGTTACGGTATTTTCTCGCCTTGTTATTGACAAGGTAGATTCTTCAGAGGAAGACAATCGTTTTTATAGGTGCCTGGCATTCACACCTACTTCAAAGCTGGTACCGACAGACAGGAGGGCAGCTGGCTAGAGTCACAGCAGACCTAATCAAAGCAATCAAAACACAATCACCGGTTAAAAATGACAACCTCTAAGATTAATTATCCAGTCAATATCTTACAATAATGATCTTAAAAGATATTCGACAGAAACTGGCATTAAATTTACCATCAAAATTATGATAAAACCAGAGCACGTCCTTTACTTATCATATTTGCACAACAACTCAGAGGAGAATACAATTCCAAAATTTTTATTTAACAAATATACATTAATTAATTCATGTTTTAAATAAATAATCAATACCCACTGTCAAATAATTGAATTAAAATACTTTACATAGATAACTACTGCCTACATATTGTTTGATGGATTAGCCCCATGTATTGACGCAGCGCATAATCCAGGCACATAAACTGAAGATCCTTGAAGTACAAAAAATGCTATATCCTGAATTATTAATAACCTACTGGCAAAAATATAAAATCCATTCTACACATTTTGAGGAATCTCAGGGATGGGCTCAAAGTACAAAGTTTACCAACTAATTGATAACGGATACTGTAGCGGCGTAAATACTTAATTTAATACATACGTGTTAAATAAAGGTATACTACACATTTTAACGTAAAAATCTGTTTTTTAAATGATGTTGGTCAATCGAAATCTTATTGAAAGGATAATAAGTCAATATCGCTGTCAAATCCTCTTTGTACCATAAACAAAATCTTATTTCAGGAGGGAATAGATGTATCTCGTTCTCTCATAAAGATTGCTTTCTATGAATTATTAAACAAATGCGCATCTCCATATCTGCGTTAAACTGAAATGTATTTCAATAAATGTGTATTAACATACATTAAATCACCCTAAAAACACAAACGAACTACAGACGTAACATGCATCTTTTTGTTTCTCGATAAACCAGCTATTTTGATTTATCTTTTAATTCCAGTAACTGTCCGCTCAATACGTCTCGTTAAGAACTTAAATATCAAAGCATGATTGCCTGTACTGGAACCCAGCACAAGGCAATGTTTTCTAAAAACATTATTACTTCTTGATCAAATATACTGAACATACCTCTTATAGTTTATTCTGAACCCAAAACATTTATCCACTCCAGCGCGGTTAAACATCCACATACATGATACGTGATACCCGTAATTCCAAGTTCCAAGTAGGCACTGGAGGACAGATGAAAACCTCACGTCCGCTTCTTGTATCTCCTGGTGAAGTGTAAAGCCTAACAGACTGAAGACAACATAAAGAGCACACCCCATATGTGACGCAAACCAAACACAAAGAATCCTCAGCTCCATGAAAGGATCTTAAAGGGGAAGTATTAACGTTATCAAATGGCAGTCTAATTAAACACTGCAACCAAAAATAACAGCAGCACACCCCGAGTAGAACTATGTGGCTTTTGTAGAGAGTATGTTGCGCATCATACACGATATCACAGAATAAAATGAATTTTTCGTCAATTTATTTCATATTTCAAAAAGGCTAGACATGTAAATGTAGTTCAGTAGTAGAGTATTGGTATAGTAGTATAAGAATCTACTTATAACATAATTGTATAAATAGAAAACAACCACAGAAAACTTTTGAGGCGCGGTAGACCTAGTTGTTATTGCAACGCAATGGGATGAAGTTAGGTAGGGGCTGTTCGGAGGTACAATAGTCTATATTGTGCAGTGTATACAGGCAGTGATTTACCATTTGTTTTACGGCTGTTGTGCTTGCTAACAAAGGGCCATTAGGATTGGGATAGTAGTACCGTAATAGCTCTGAATGATATATGACATACGTTTGTAACGGGGATGGAAAGCAGCGCTTCCCCCGCCAATGGGCTGTAGCCATCCCCGAAGGGGCTGCTGGGAAGCCTAGCTGCCGAACTGTAAATAGTGTTAATAATGTGTTTGATGTTTCGTAATTCTTGTAAGAATGATGTGGCTAGTTAACTGGTTTGGTTAACTGTGTAGCCATGTCTTTGTGGTTATGGTTTAGTTCCCTCACCGTGGGCTTGTTTGCTTGTACGAGTGAGGGCTCTCTTTGTGTTTCTAAGTGTAGTTAGTCGTTTTGCAGTACTCGCTCTGCCTTTAGCAAGGCGGTTGTAAGCGCATGTGTGAAATAAAGAGCACGTCTTTCTGTTAAATCGGTGTCTGACTACTTGCTTGAATCCAGCAGAGTAGTAGCACTCCGATAAAACGTTACACATTTAACAACAGTTCGTGATCTTATAGTCTAACAAGGAATCAGATGAATCGTTTTCGCAACAATGAATTCGAATAATAACTATTTTCGTGGTATGATACAAATACACAGATACTTTCAAAAGTTATTCAGAGACCAGACATCTATTCTTTAAATGGGCTCACCCCGACTATGTGAAGTAAAAATTTAATTTCACCAGGGTGCTGACTGCCACTGCTGACTACTTACCTACATTGCATTCCATAGTATTGTTTTTGTCTGGGATTTCGAACAAACAATAAACCCTCAACTGACAGCAATTAAACAACACAAAACATATTTAAATTGAATCAATCGACACTATATTCTAACTGGATAAAATACGTATTGTAGCGCCATCGTGCGTTATTTCCCCGATGGTGCAGTCACTTTAATTTGTCCATACTTAAATCTTAAAGTGCTATTTGACGAACGGAAAGGGAATAGAGAGTCATCAAAAAGAGCAAACGTAGGTTTGCGCAGGTTTATCACCATTATAGTAAGGTTTCCGAAAACGATATATCCCGCAGACACCTCCTCATAACCGAAAAAATATAAATGGTTTATAAAATTGATTTCTTCACTAGCTATAGTAAGAGCTGTAATAACGGCAGAAAACATCGTCGAAGGTGTGAGTCAATTATTGGCGCTTAATTATCAATCTATTGTCCTGATTTACAGTGAACACCTGATTATTATTTTATTTGTCTGACATTTTCAGTAGCCCTCTTTTAGCCCTCAGTAATCGCTTTTAGGGTTTGTCGTGTTGAGCTCCAAACTGCCCTAGATTGTGAAAAGGTGGAACCATCAAAACTTCTATTTAACATGAAGTTGTTAGCAAGGTAGCTAGATTTTGTAGTAAATATGAATTTGGACAGACGTCTTAAATTACTGGAGCTGACACCTTTAATCTATAAATTAGTCGTTATAGTTAGTAATTGAAGTACTACACATAAAATGCTTTATTTTAAATAAACCCGACTACTTGGTTAAGTGGGGGTAAAATAACTACACAGAAATTTCCCTACACTGGAGAAATTGCAAATCGGGTTGCTAGGCAACGTGTAAACTGGCAGTAGTTGGATTTGTCACTGCTTTCTGGGTTACTTCGGTGCTGCAGTCCTAAGAGAAGGCAACTTCGACCTTGCACCGTTGGTCAGAAAGTCTGACCAATTTTTAGGGGTGAGTTTACAACTTATTCTATTTTAATAACACACACACACACACACACACACACACACACACACACACACACACACACACACACACACACACACACACACACATATATTAATCATATTAATCATATTCATTATTCATTTTTACCAATCATTTCACACTTAACCTTGAATTATACATGGAGGTATTGGTAGCCAAGTCACTAATAGGATACTACTAGAACCTGTTTCAATACCGGTATCAATCTGGTTAAAGGTTCCTCGAAATGTTTACGTTTCAATCTAAAGCTAAGAACACTCTGATAAGCAGAAGGTAATTGGTTAAGTATCTTACTGAATGTAGTTAAAATGAGATAAAAAAAACCCCCAAAACCTAAGTTATACATTTTGCTGGAATGTAGTCTAGTATTATTTTATAACCCTAAATGTGATACAAGTAGAAAAAAGTTCTTATAATAGGGTCAGCTATACTTGAATATCTATGTTTTGTATTATTGTTTGTTTATTTATGCATACATTTAAAGATAAGGAAATAGCGAATAAATAAAAGCTATTAAAGTAAAGCTGCATGGATTCACTTGAGAACAAAATTAGCTGTAATGACATTATTGTGTCGTTGATATAATGGCTTATATCACAATAACTGAGGCCCAATAGGGAAGCTATTAATTAGGCTGTTGGAAACAGCAAGGTATCGAAATACCCCACTTGATGACTGGACTCTCAGGTTTAATTACAAATCCTTCTTTCTCAGATGGTTTAAGATGTCTGCCATGCACTGGGAGGCACGGCGACGGCAGTCAATGCTGGATCGCAGGATTTACTCTCAGGTAGGGCATGCTTTATTATTGATCATGTTTGTGAAACCGGAGCGACACTCAGTCGAGTTCGAAACTTCAACTCCTTTGTTGCTTACATCACAGGCTCAGCCATATTAGTGATAGTAAGCTCATAATACAAATCCTTATTGCTTTCACTACCTCATTCATTATAATCATATAATAAAGGCAGACATGGGCGAAAAAATCGTTTGTAATACATTTTGTCATAACACTTGAAATAAATCATTCTCCTGCTCACCGGCTATTACCATAACTAAGCGCACCTCACCCAAATCAAGTACTATTTGCCAGAAATGGTAGTGCTAACAAACTAGAGAAAAACAGCCATGAATTAAATAGAATAATCAGGGTGTAAGCCATAGAAGGTATTAGAAGGTACCATATCACTGTATTTTACTCCAAACTGAAGTCCCTTTTGAACCACTTGGCTGCTTGAGAGCCCATATTAAGTTCTGAGCTGGGAGGACTATACTACTAAGTGCATCTTTGTGGGTGTTAATGTGTGTAAAAAATTTGGACTGGAACATTGGAATTGCATACACCATCACATCATTTACACTCTAGGAAAAAACTATTCAGTGAAGAATAAATGTAACTGGGAGGGGCTCTAGTCATTCAGACCTGTAAGGAAACAAGCAGGACTTGTTTTTCTTTGGAGTCCTTTGGAACCTCAAATCTCAATACCCCCCAACCCCACCTCAAAACAAATGTGTCCTAAAAATTAAAATTGTAAAGGCCCATTCCCTATATTTTTAAAGCAGCTACTTGAGGATGCTCCACAGCTGTACGATGGTATTTTTATACACGTACTCCAAAAAAAGGTTTATAAAAAAATTAAATGTAACATTAGCAGAAAATCAGCAGTTAAAAAGGCTTAATGTTTGCCAACACTACTCCTGGAATGAAAATAAATGCCAGACAAGCTAGCTAATAAAACAGTAAGTTAGCTCCCTAAAAATCAAAACGTTAGCTGAAGAATGGCAGTTGGAACATACAATGAAGGAAATGTACACTGTGTTATGAATTGGTTATGAAGCAATTATGAATTCTGTTGATATATTGAAGCTCTAAATTGTGTGACAATAATTGTTATATGGACTGGCAAATGGAGACCACATTCATAGTTCGTCATTACGTTTAAACGTAATGCCAACCTGGGTTTCTCCACATTTAGCAAAAAGGGGCCCTTTCGATTGAGGTTTAAACCCAGGTTTGACTACGAACAAGTTTCCTTATTAGAACTAAAGACATTTTTGTACCAGGATGATCTTTGAACTGCAGTATTGGAGTAGAAGCCATACTACATCCCTGCCTTCAGGTATTCTTGGCTTCTTTAAAGCAGACTTTAAGGCAGGGATTCTCAATCCTAGATTGAGGATAGACTCCTTCATGGAGTGTGTATTTTCTGGGTATTAGAGCTACCTCTTCAGGCTTCTGATCATTTTAAATCCAAATGACTCCAATTAAACTATTAAAACTGGTGCAGTGGAATGAAAACCTGCTGACACTTTGTAGTTCAGTAGAAATTGATTGTTTACTGGATGCTCATTATCTTTATTTTTCAGGCACAGAAGGACCTGACAGAGCCTCATAAAACAGAGCAGAGCCAGCCCAAAGTGCCACCAGGTAGAGGCACTGCTCGTGATTAGCAGTGTCATCACTGCCTATGCAATAACAAATATAATTGTGATTGTCTAATGACATCTATACTTTTCTTTTCTATACTTAGAACATATAGACTTTTCTATATTTTTCTTTTTCTAAAGCAACTTACATGACCAAATAAATTCTGTGTAAGTGTGTGCCGAGGAAATGGCTATTTACACTATTATTGGATCACTGTTTGCTAAACACTTTAATCTAGCCAGAAGCCAAATACCACCTAGTACATCTCCGCATGAGCTATTCTTTATTTACAAAGTTAATGCTTTCTTCTGAATGCAATATGTAAATCCTCTGAATGGGAACCACAATCTTGGTTCAAACTGCTCCTGTGGTTGGCTCTCTTTCTAAACCTGCACCCCTGCATTTCAATAATCAGTTCTTCAGTCAGACAAAGCTCACTTCTGTGGTGACAGAATCTGTCACAGTCTACGGTCAACCAACTCGAGTGAAGCACATTAAATATTGACGACTGTACACATGGCTTCTCAGTACTTTAATAGGCAGCGAGTTAGAGAAAGGCATTACGAGAGCAGAATCCTAAGGAAAATTATAAAGCAGCATTTTACATATTGCATGCTGGTAGAAAAAGATACATCTTTATTTTTTAACAAAAAAGGATATATAAGGTGCACAAGAATTTATCTAAAAGAGCAAAGGCAAACTTTAGTTTTAAGGATTATGACAATCCTTAAAATCCTTATACAATTTTTTTTGAATAATAATACCTTACATGAACTAAGCTAGCCTTACTCTTTTTTCATGAGACCCTTTCTTTTTTTCATGAGATTTTCTGTATACTAGCGATATCAACAAAACAAAATTTGAATTTATTGGAGTTGACCATTAAATCATCCCTTATACACTTCCAGTTGAGCTCATAGGACTTGATAGTACAATCCCTTAGAATAATCAACACTTTCTTGATATCTTGGATGGGGGTAGGGGTACTAACTTCATTGGGGTCATCAGGTGGGCACCCGCCTTCCTTGGTGTTTTTTTGGTGATAGGCCCACGACACCTGCCATCCCAGGTGTGCCCCCCTCCGCTGTTACCCCTCTTGGTCATTTTGCAGCCCAGTTGGGATTCTTTCGTTTTAGCCAAAGCCAGTTGCTGCTTCGCTCAGCAGCCTCTGACAGTGATCTGACGGCTTGCCGGAAGGCCTGTCCTCTGACTCCCAACCCCTTCAGTAGCCTAGTTGTTCATGTGGCTACAAAACCTCTGCAACCAACCTCTACGGGGAGCAACTGGGTTCGCCAGCCCCATTGTACTGCCTCGGCTGCTAGGTCTGAGTACTTCAACTTTTTACGTTCATATGCTTCACCAACTGCAGCCTCCCATGGCACAGTTAGTTCCACGATGAACAGGGACTTTTGTGAGGTTGACCACAAGATCAGGTCCGGCCTGAGATTAGTTATCTCAGGTGGAAAGATAGGTGCTTATGATCTAGATCAACCTGCATTTTCCAGTCCCGGGCAGCCTCCAGCAGGTTCGATTCCCTTCTTGCAGTTGGCTTCACTGGAAGTTGCCCTGCTCTTATGAAGGTGGTGGTTTTTGAGTATCCAGGCATTGGGGGAGAGAGGGCATTGGTAGCAGTTCTCCTTCCTTCCAGGGTAATCGCCAGTTGTCTCTGGACTTGGTTGTGCCTCCAGGTGTAACCGCCTTGGGAAAGACTGGTTTTGCAGCCGACAAGGATGTGCCTTAGCGTTGCTGGGGTTTGACAGAGAGCACATGATGGATCTTCTCCAACCCACTGGTTTAGATTCTTGGGTGTGGGAAGGACATCATAGATGGCTCTGATGATGAAGCTAAGTCTGCTTCCTGCTTCCTTCCATCATCCAAAGATCCTTCCAGGTGAGCTTACGATGCTCCAGGTTTTCCCAGTTAGTCCATTGGCCCTGTTTGGACTGCGAGATTGCCTTTGTGCATCTCTCTGCCTCCTCCTGCTGCCGGACCTCAGCTACTACAGGCTTTCTTCTCTGGGTAAATGCCGTCTCCTTGTGCCATGTGGGTCTACTTGTTCCGAGTCCAAAACCCCTGCTGCACCTGTCCTATGATATCTCCATACCTGAGAGCAGATTTTGCTTGCTGTACGGCCTCAGACTTCCTCCCAGTTGCTAGTCTGGGAGCAGCCGCTTGTATCATAGTGTCTTGAGACTTGGTCAGGGTCATGTCCAGCCTCTCTTTGGTGCATTTGTACTGTTCAGTGAGGCTAGAAACTGGCAGTTCCAGAGCACCGTTCCCATACAAATCGATATGAGGCGATGCAGTAGTCCAAGCCACTTCTTGATGTAAGAAATGACTGTCCTCTCCAGCTTCTCGACTTTGGTAATGGGAACCTCTTAGACTGGCCACATCAGATGGGGCAGCAATCCAAACTGCAGGCACCACAGTTTCAACTTACCAGGAAGCAAGGTCTCGTCTATGTCTCAGTTGGTCACTCTGGTCGGAGTCCTTGAGGCTTGCGTTGTACCATCTCCCTAAGCTCTTGACTGGCATCTTCAATACCGTCGGGATGGGGAATCTCTGGTCTACGAGTTTCCCTCTGATGATGAATATGCTTCTGGACTTGCTGGGTTTGAACTTCATCCGTGCCCACGTTATGCTGGCATGAATCCTTTCCAGTAGACGTTTGGTACATGCGATGGTTGAGGTAAGGGTGGTCATGTCATCCATGTAGGTGTGCATGGGAGGTAGTCGCTGTCCAGACTGCAGACGTTCTCCTCCTATGACCCATTTGGAGGCTCGGATGATCAATTCCATTGCCATGGTGAAGGCTAGAGGTGCACCTCGCCATTATTCACACTTCCAATGATTGCCATGATGTTGTGTACTATGGTGTTGTGAGGCAGAATTGCAAATCTTTCAAGTAGTTTCTGACCAGGTGTGAGATAGTCAGTGCCAGATGGAATAACTCAAAGGCTGTCCAGAGAAGAGAATGGGGGACAGATCCAAAAGCATTGGCTAGTTCTAGGAATAAGATGTGCAGCTCTCTTCCTTCCCTCTTTGCAGTCTGGATTTGATGCCATATCATGTTTGTGTGTTCTAAGCATCCCGAAAATAATAATCATTGCTCATTAATATTCTAAAATCATTTGAACATTGAGAAGACAATGCAATATTGGAAGTAGAATCACAATACACCAATTTACCTCATGAGGACACCTCAACAATTAAATATTTTTTTTGAGACCCCATTCTAACTTTATTTAATAACTTGTCAGGTTGGTTCTTACTAATAATGACTTCTTTCTTTAGATAAAGCAGAGAGACGCACAATGGCACCAAATCTATTTGTGGGTGTCTTGAACATAAGTTTGCCTTTAATCCTTATAGTAACCCTTTTATATGGAATAAATGGCTATGGTGACGATATCAATATTTTAAATAAGCTGGACATGAATTGCAAATAGTATTGTAACTGACCTTTTACAGAAAACCTACAGACTTTCTTCGTGAGGACAGTTTTCACCTTATTCTGTTAGGGGAAAAGCCTTCCTATTAGCCTTAAGAAGAATCGGTTGATTATGTAGTTCTGGTGACTGATACGGATGCTAAAAAAGTATAGGCCCGAGAAATTGTGTTTTTAACCAATCCAGCCAAAGCTTAGCTATGTAGGTTAAGTGAAAATAAACATTAGTCCAAGATCTAGAAGGATGGAAACGTCTCTTTCCACCGTGCTGTCAAAATCTTAGTGAATTGGGAGCATCTGAGCTGTGTGCTGACATTTTCTTTTGATATTATGAATTTTCTCAGTTCAGCATCTACTGCAGTAATCTTGTATGTGTATGCAGTTTTATTTTTTCCAAATCAGAAAGCTCTGAGGAATTTGACCAAGTTCAACATAAGATTAAGTGAGACAAAATGGTTGCAAAAGCTTTGAGATTCTTTATGCTCACAATTAAGAAAGCACCACTAGTTATTCAAATAAATAAATTATTTTATCTTTTACAATTTAATGTGACAAATTTACACAGAGTCTGTAATGAAGAGATTAATGTTAAACTAGCAGTGCCTATTGTCTGAAGCCAAAACAATCAGGGAATTAGGATGTAAAATTACACAATATCTTGAGGGCACTTTTCATTATTGTTGAAATCAATGCTGAAGTTTTGACTTGCCAGTACGTGCCAAATTCTAGCTCTTACAGGAATAAACCATCCCCCATTGGTTTCCTGTATTTTATACCATTCATTTTTTGATCAATTTAATCACTTAATTTTGTCTTCCAGTGGCAAGTGAATGCATCCACTGCAAGCATGGGCCCCACAACGACGACTCCTATAGCGTCAAGATCGAGAAAAGATACACGGTAAGTATATCATCCCAAACAGGTGAAGAATAAACCAACTTTTCTGTGATTTGTTCAATTTTGTATGGATGGGATTCTATTACAGAAATACCTCAATTAATAAATCAGATAGGTTCTTGACATCAACTCTTGATTTTAAACCTATTTCAAGAGGTACGTGTCATAGGAATGCAATTCAGAAAAATCTTCAGAAAACGTTGTCATCAAAATATTGAAAAAAATGTACATATATATATATAATACATTTCCTCTAAAACATTAAATATGCATGTTATAAACCAATGTATCCGTGCAATTTAGAACCTTTAAAAAATGTAATAAGACAAATCAACATTGTAGCCATTGGCTAAAGAGGCTTAGGCCAAGCAGGCACTGGATGGAAAGCAAACAACTGTAGCCAAGAGCCTTTATTATCACCAAAAGGGAAAGTCTATAATATTTTATCTTACCATTTATCTGTGTTTAGGGCACCATCCATGCATCAACCTTGACCAGTTCTGGTTGAAACCATGGCTAATTAGTTTCATCCACTTCAATCTTGGTTTCCTTGTGCATAGGACTAATTTCAAGGGGTAGCAGTCTGTTTTGAATTTTGGTTGTCATTTGGCCCACTGTAGGCAGCAAACTCGGAATCACCTGCCCCCGCCTCCTCTCTACATTTTATATGTATACTTCAGTTTTCTGGTTATGTGTTCTGTCCACAATTGGACTGGCTTGAAATGACACGACTGGAGAATTTAGACTTTAGAGATTTTGCTCTCATTAGTTCATTGTTTTGCTTACACAAAAACAGCGCTTTAAGAGAAAAATAAAGACATTTTCTGAGGTATCTGATTTTCAACATATTCGTTAAATATGGTATTACTGAATGATTAGCAGATAAATTTAAAGCAAAATACCCGCTTTATATTAAAACCAGATTGATTATTTTAAACAATGTACTTTGTATCAAGTCGTATCAGAAGTAAATATATTCAATCATTATGCTAAGTTCTACATTTCTTTTTATTTATTTACTTTTAGTCCACCCAGTACTCCCAACAATGGTGAAGAACACTCACCTGAGAGGCACAGGGCATCTTATGAGCCCTTTATCTTCTGATATTTCATCATGCACCCAGGCAATGGTATCATCTGCTGTTTCAATAACGAAGCACTGAGAAAATAAAACTTCCAAAGAAAGACTAAGTGTGTGTCTCTCTGCAGCTTGTAAACGTGCACCCTGTGGGGGGGTTTCTCTCGTCTGTTGGAATAGAAGGGAAAAAAACTATTTAAAAAGTAAGTGTGTAGGGGATACGATCATATCCATCTGATGTCACTGGAGGAATAAAAGGCTATAAACGGTGGGTCAAAACCTTTGTAATCATATCGTATTATACTGTGCTGAAGTATTGTAAAAGTATTCAGACCCTGCTTACGATGGACTGTTTTGTTGAATTAAATATTTAAAAACATTAAAAAATAAAAATAAACTGGAATGCTGATAACTTCGAGTCAGCAAAAACATTTTTTTTAAGTGAATTTTCATCCCATTTTAGGTCTTTAGCAGAAAAAGAGTGTTTCTTGCCAGATTTGCCTGTACTTTTCTCAGTCCATAATCTCTCAATGATAAGAAGCCTAAGAAGCTGGGAGCTGTGCTGTGCTGTGTTTACATGTCATACATGATAGCTTTGTGGAGTGATCGAGACATTGCTGACTAATGCAAGCTGTCTCCCATCTCAAAGTTGTCGTTGGATTCACAGTGGCAACCATTACCAGTTTCCTCTTTGCCTGGCAGCTCAATTTGGAGGGACGGCCTTATCTTACCTCTGTCTGGGAGTACAAAGCACCTTCCACTTATTGATAACTGAGTAGAGAATATATAAAGGTTCTGGGTCTATAAGTTTTGATTTATGTCCAACAAACAAAAACAAGTTAGTTACCCTAAATTAAGAAGATGCTGATTTTTTAATAATTATATTGTGTAACCTTTCGGATTTCTATGCATTCTCTAAAGACCTTTAAGGAATTAAGAACAACATGAAAGAGTTTCTGTTATTTGTGCCTCTTTTTTATAAAACAAAAGGCAAGCTTTTACTGTTACAAAATATGGGCATATTGGTATGACAGAATGTATATATGCAAACACCCATATAATCAGAAAAAAATGTTTTTAAAAGTATATTTTTAAAGAAAAAAACATCCCATCTTGGCTCATAATATGCAGGTAAGACATTACCGGTTGTGTCCACACCCCCCATTTTGTTTCACAGTTGCAGTCTAATCGAATTTCAGTGGTATCTAATTTCATCCAATTGTGTAAGTTGCTTCGGATGAAAACATCTGCTAAGCAACTAAACTGTACACAAACTTCATTGGTTTAATAATTTCTCCATACTTACATTACTCAAGAAAAGGAAAATTAAAGTTCACTTACAAATCCAGAGAAAACAACAGAACAATCATTTAAAATAAGATATGAATTCAGAAAGTTAAATAACTGCTAGTAAGCTAACCAAGCTTTTACTTTCACAATTGAAATTTGAATTTCTTCTCATCCAATATTCTACTACGGAAATTCACATGGAATATCAGTTTTATGAACAAAAACCTTTGCTCGTTCTGCAAAAATGAAATTCCCTTTAAAAAAGACGACGCACTGCTCTCTTACTCAGCATTGATTCAAACTTATGATTCAGCAATGGGTACACTGGCTGGCCCAAGGACTATAGATTAACCCAAATCTCAACATTCAATATTGTCAGGTTAACGGAGGTCACATAATGTGAGGAACAGTGGTGTTGGTCCCACAGTCAATGTACTCAAAGGTATCCAAGGACAATTGCTCGGAGTGAGAAAGATAGAACACCGTCATAGTCATTCTGTGGGAGACAGTGGAGCACACAGAAGAAGACATACGTTGGCAACTCACAATTATTAGTTCTCACCAATATGACTGTATTCTACTTTTCATTAAAAAATTTAGACAGTGAGACAAAACTAGCAAGATTTGCATTTATGTTTCATTTTTCAGCTGAAGTGGAATGCGAGGAAGATAAACTAATTTTCTCTCAGTCTGGAGTTTATCTGGTCTAGTGCTTTAGAAGTGAAGAGATTTTACAATCATCCTCAAAAAACATAAAACCTAACTCCAGTGAGTCTAAATGAACTTTTATACCTTGGGATCGACAACAATCTGTCACAAGATGTTCAAACGTATCCCTAAATAACTATTACTTTCAACAGTCACTGAGGTTCAAAACATGGTACCCATTCGTACTGAAAGTCAAAACCAACTATAAAGATAATAGTTTATAAACATTTAACAGTTTCAACAACTGCCATTTTAGTCTTAGCGATCAGTCACAGACATATATAAAGGACAAAAATGACCTCATAAAAGGCAATACAACCCCGTAACATTTATGAACATGTTCTCTTGCAATAACAGCAAAGTTATGAAATATAAACGGCATTCAACAGTTTAGCTAGTTAATGATTTATAGAATGGAATTTAGTTGACTTGTCAGGTGGCCACAGCTGACAATACACATAACACTGACATTAACCAGTTGAAGGGCAACACTGTAGAAAGTGTTAGTCGCAGTCTGAATAAATTGTGATCTAGCTGGGAAGCTTTAAGAAAGTATGATACTCACTGCAGATGTAAAAATAAGGTGTGAATTCTGATGGAAGTTGACTTGCAGTAAGTGCTGTAAAAAAAGAAGCTTCTGATAAAAAGGATATCATATATTACAATGGAAGAACACGTTTTTCCCACACTGCAGAATTTTACCACCCTGAAGATGCATGATGGCTGGTGATTATCCTATACAACTCAGTTGCTCCAGATGTTCAGGCATCACAGGTGAAGTGAACGATTTTTAAGAACCGTTTCTATGGCCAGTGGCTAGTTTATTACGTACACTCATCTGGTACCAGGTCTGACCTCCCCTTTACCTCTAGAACATCCTGAATTCTTCGGGGCATGGATTCTACAAAGTTCTTGAAACATGCCACAAGAATGTTGTTCTGCGCTGACACAATGGCATCATGCAGTTGTGGTAGACAGTGGTACATTCATGAAGTGAATGGCCTGTTCCATCTCATCCCAAAGATGCTCCATTGCGTGGAGGTGTGGGGACTGTGCAGGCCAATCAAGTAAGCTGAACTTTCAAGTACCTGGAACAACTCTGACACAATACGAGATTTGTAACATTGTGCATTACTCAGCTGGAACTACCAATGTGAGGAAGGGTAAACTGTGGCTATAATGAGATGCACCTGCTCAGCAAGAACGTTGATATGCTGTGACGTTCAAAAACTGCTCAATTGATATCAAGGAACCTAATGTGTGCCAGGAAAATGTTCTCCAGGCCATTACATCACTGCCACCAGCCTGTACCGTTGACACCAGGCAGGATGGGTCCATGGACTCATGCTGGTTATGCCAAATCCTGACACTGCCATCGGCACGACGTGACAGGAGCCGATATGTTTTCCCACTGCTCAGTGTTCCAGTGTTGGTGATCGTGTGCCAACTGGAGCCGGTTCTTCTTGTTTTTAGCTGTTAGGAGTGGAACCCAGTGTGATCGTCTGCTGCAATAAACCATCCACGAAAAAGACCAACGAGTCGTGCTTCTGCAGTCTGTTCTGCACACCAGTTGTTCTGCACTGTAATTAGCCCGTTTGTTTGATAGCTTGCACAATTCTTGCCATTCTCCCTTAACCTCTCTCATTAACGAGTTGTTTTCACCCACCTGCTGACTGGATGTTTTTTGTTTGTTGCATTCTTGGTAAACCTTAGACACTGTTGTGTGTGAGAAGCCCTGGTGGGCGGCCGTTTCCGAATGCCTCGATGGCTGTCTGCCTACTTTAAATAGCAAGCCATGGACATGTGACTCACTGGCTGTAGAAGACATCCATTTTGGTAATGGGGGGGGGGGGGGTGTACCTAATAAACTGGCCACTGAGTGTATATTGACAGGTAGAGATGCTGTAGCGTGACTCGTATGCTTTAATCATCCATCAAAATGCTTCATTTTCCACATGTTGTATGGACGTATGTCTTTACAAATGAAAAACACCACTTATTAATAAGTAAGATTGGTAGCATTTCCAGAGTATTTTACTCTGCCATTACATATTTTGCAAAGTTCCCAACTCATGTCCCTCTCATTAGTATTGGTTTCAAAATCAATCCACACATCTGAATGCAGTAGTTTCTTGCTGAATGCACCACACTATGCTGACTCCCAGCCAATCAGCAACACGCCCACACGCTCATGTAATCGCAATGTCAAAGTTCTGTTATTGAGCACACCGTCTTGAAAAAGACCAACAGAGGGTTACTGAACCTATACTGACATCTTAAAGAAATTGCGGTATTCTAAAGTACTTTTCTGATCCATTCACCTGAGTTTAACAAAGGGAATACACCCAGCTTTTGTCCTCTAGTAAGTTCTTATCACATAAATAACATACCTCAACTCAGGTAACATAAGATACTCATAACACTTGTAATGCATTTGTGATTATTCTGCATAAAATTTAGCGTGTACAATTGAACAGGCTATCTGCCATTACTTATTGGATTTAGAAGGAGGCTTAAGAAAAATAATTCTTTTTCATGTGACTAGTGAGTGGAAAGATTAACCCATTGACACCCATATGGATTATCATTCCTTCTTCTGGAAAATAAATTTCCTCCCAGAGACACAAATCCTTAACAGCTGTTTGAGGCATGACATAGAAACAGAAAAAACAGTTTTGTACTTACTTCATGCCAGCATCATCTATCGAAACATTGATTACATAAGTGTACTGCAAAAGAAGAGGTAGGACAGTTACAGTGGCTGTGACAGACTGGTTGGAAACACCCAATAAAACAGTTAAGCTGTAAAATAAATAGAAAGCTGCCACACAATAATGCTTTTAGCCTAAGTTAAGTCTGAATTACTTCTTGTATGGCAGCCATCTTGTTTTTCTTTTTTTCTGATCAGTGTTGTTGCTTGTCGCTTGATTTTTTGTGAAATGGTTTTGCATTTTAAATGACATTATTGTTCTGTGTCCTTACTAAATTATGTTTTACTCTCTGCCCCAAAGGGTGACACAAGAACCCAAGACAGAAACCATGTTTTTACGGTGAAATGATGAATTACTGAACATCTAACCTTTCATAGAATTTCCCTGCAAGAAACCAGCGTTTAAATGTAGACTCTGTACTCACACATATTGTGTGAAAACAAGAATTGGGCTTACCGCCTTCTGGAAGCGTGGTTTGACTGTCGTGACATTAGCAATCTTGGTCTGGCCTACAATGGTATCAGCAATCAGAGCCTGAAGGACGAGGTTATGTGCCTCAACAATGGCAAAATTCTCATTGGTGATGTTGAGGACGTTCTGTAGCGAATCAAGCAAGGACATGTTGACATCGGAGAGATGTTTTGAAACATCAATCTCAAACAAGCCAAACTAGCCCGTGGGAATAATAATAATAATACATTTGATTTATAGAGCACATTTCAGAACAGTCTCAAAGTACTAAATAAATAAATAAATAGAAACATAAAACAAAACTGCAAACATGTATTCCTCCATTTGGTTGTAGTTTGTATTTCATACAGTGTGGTTACATTTAGATTGCTCGTACAGATACGAGTAGGGGTGTGACAGAGGCTTTAAATCAGAAGGCAAGACACTGGAATGCAGTAGAGAAAGGGACTGTCGGAGCTATGGTACAAAGCCAGGCCTCCACCACGCCCACAGAAGAAGCTTCATTAAAAACTCAAGAGGCGCGTGCCATATTTCAGTAATGCATTAATGTCAATGTTCCCATCAACAATAAAATAATGAATAATGAAGTGTCTCATTATTCAGAGAGCATACTTTAAAAAGTGCTATTTTAAGCACAGCTCTGGGAGTTTTGTTGACGTTTCTCTGTCCATTCGTCATCTTTTTTTAATGCAGTTGAAGCATCCAAAGTCAACACAACGAAAGCAAGATTGGCTAGTAACAGAGTCCTCCGCAGTAATCCTCCCCCACGCTGCATACTCTATACACATATTCCAAGGCATTGACTAACACTCACCGTGATTGTCATGTTGACTGCGGTCGGTGAGAAGTAGACAAGGACCGACTGAACAGCTACAGATGACAGCGAGACGCTTCGAGGGAAAAGGAAGAAGAGGACCAACATGCAGACCAGAAGACACAGCACCACAGACAAGAACACGTACAGCTTCCTGAAGAAGTAAAAATAAACATGTCACAATCAAAGGCAACTGTTTCACACATACTCAGAGACGAGACTGCATTGACTAACTTCCAGCAATGATCACAACGATAACACATCAAATATGGCCAGGTCCTAAATCACTTCTGTAGGTCACTGTACTTATTACGGTTCTCTAATACATTATGCCCCTAAATGTAGACTTTGGTCCGACTGATTCTCAAGTAGTGGCAGCCTTAAAAAATGGGGATATAGTCCAAAAGATGGGGGAAAAAATTTGATCAACTTTTACCCTTACAATAATAATAAACACCACTCCAGCAGGGTCTGGTAAACTACTAATGCACTCATAAATAGCTCACCATATAATTAAACAGAGACAGCATGCCACTCACTAAGAGTAAAGCCAGTTCTGGATAACTTCAGCCAATCATCAAGAATAAGTAAGACAATCTGCTATGGCATCACAGGCAGTCTCCCCTTTGCTCTGTTCAGAATTCTAACTTTTGCCTGTAAAATGGTAGGAAACAGACAGGGTTACTAGGGAATCTTACGTGCGTCTGGGTTTGAGCCTCTGGTCACTGCATGGAATGACAGCCACCAGCTGGCTCTCCTGACCTGTGTAGACAGAAAGTGTTTAGTGCAGCTACAGCTATGACTAGTAATACTGTTTTGCATCCAGTGATATGTAAAGGCATCAGCTGATAATGACACAGCCTCATAACAATGACACAGCCTCAAAACGAATATTTTATATATATATATATATATATATATATATATATATAGAGAGAGAGAGAGAGAGAGAGAGAGAGAGAGAGAGAGAG
>JAOYSI010000027.1:3411117-3430618 GCA_025775065.1 Hiodon alosoides | reverse complement strand
CTCCCACTCTCCCACTCTCCCACTCTCCCACTCTCCCACTCTCCCACTCTCCCACTCTCCCACTCTCCCACTCTCCCACTCTCCCCCAACCAACTGGTTGAGCCTGCCCTTTTTTTAAAGGCTGAAAATTGGTTTAATTGAAAGCAGCTGTTCAATCAATTACCCAATTAATTAATTTGTCTAAAATGGCTGCCCATCCATCCCACGCCTCCAGAGAATTGGTAGAGGCTGTGCAAAGTCCGTGGCCCAAAATACCGGCCCTCAACCACAGTGCCCCACACTTCATCACAGTGTTTATTGTGTAAATATCGAAATGTTCTAATAAACAATCAAATCTCCTGTTGTTGAGTTTATGGCGCTCGTGTGAGGGCAGATTGCATTTTTTGCATTAAATAGGCATTACATAGGTTTGAATCTGGATCATATTACTACCAAGGGGTATAAATACACAGGACTATTAGACAGAGTGAACTACAGACAGGTATGAACAAGAAACGAGGGACTTATTACTTAATTAACAGATTGCACATTGGATAACTAGGAATAACAGAACTAAAACTCGGGGGATTGTGACCTCTGGACTAAGGAAGTATTCCCACGGATGGCACCTGACACAGCAGACCCTTGACAACGAGGCCTTCTGGGTTTGGTGGAAGTCTGTAAGGAGTGAGGGGGTCAAGGATGTTTGAGTCAGGACCCAGGAACGTTCTTCTGAATGATACAACCTGACTATTGGGGATGGTTGTCTGTGATATACGACCTTAACCGATTGGTTTACCATTGATAGTGTTGACCAGGAGCAGAGGGGTGCAAGGAATAAGGGGGATTTGAAATACGAGGAAGCCCTCACTGAGTTGAACCAGTTCTTCAGGGGTGCTTCTGAACAGAGTAAATAGGTGATCATGATCCCACAGGATGGCATTCTGGGAGGAAAGGGCCATTTTCATGGCAGGAAGGTCCACTGGCTAGTCTTCTGTAAGGACTCAGAAGTTAAGGAGTAAAGAACCCAAGTGTGGTAATTCAACAGGGAAATCCAAAGATAAATCCAGGGGCAGGCAATGCAGAGGATCCAATTATTGTTACACAAAAGGGTTAACCACAGAGTGCACATGGGATAACTAAGGAAGACAAAACTAAATCTCGGGGGACAGCGACTTCTGGAGATTATGAAATTAAGTGCTTAATTTATGCAAGAACTAGCCAGGGATCAGTCCTGAAACTTCAGAGAGCCCATAGGTCTAGAACCAATATAAACAATTCTTTCAGCCTTTATCACATGGGTCTCACATAAGGACACTGCCAGTTTAATTTAATGTGTTCATATTAGCTACTTTACAATAGAGGATTGTCCTGTTTCGAGTCCTGGAATTTTCTGTGGGAAACTGGGCTGTAGTACTCATCAATCACATAGCTAATGTTAACACATTAAAATATATATTATATATTAAAATTAGGGCTGTCAAAGTTAACGCGTTAACTCGTGGGATTAATTTCAAATTCTTAAAGGCGTTAATTTTTTTGCCGCAATTAACGTATTTTTTTTTTTTTGAGCCTTAGAACCATCCATAATTAAAATACAACTCCACGCTCTCACGCTTGTTTGTCAATCAACTGCTTTAATTTAGATAAAGCTTTGCTGATTAAGTAAGCTTGAATGATGGAGAAAGCTGCTAAAGGGCTTTTAAACGGCCAGTTTTATTACACAACTCTTACAGATGGGTCTTTGGATAAAAGCAAAGTTATTTGCTGCTACTGTAAGGGTGAATTTGTGTATCACCGAAGTACGTTGAGTCTGGTGTATCATTTACCAGCAAAACACAGAGTTGACGCCGGCAGCAGTAGTGGGAGGGCTAGCAATGCAGGACAGCCACAGCCTACTCTTTTAGAGTTTGTGCGCGCAGGAGGCAAATGGACAAGTCAACAAGCAGCAAGCTAACAAACGCAACAGCAAACTTTCTGATACAGATTCTTTTGTGTTTCTTTTCATTACAATAAAACACTGTATGCCTTTGACATAACACACTGCTTTTTAAATGGAAAATTGTTTATTTTTAGCCAAATTTGAGCACATTCAAAAAGTGCGATTAATTGCGATTAATCACAGCAAATTTTAAGATTAATTAGTTAATTTTTTTAAATCGATTTCCAGCCCTAATTAAAATGTTATATTCCAATGTGTCATTGTTGAGCAGTTTTCGCAGGATTTTAAGGCTGTGTGCGCGTGTGTGATTGATAGGAGCAGCACCTATGCAGGGGTCATGGACTTAGTTTCCAAATTACCATTGAAGAGCGAAAGAGTCTGAAATCGGGGATCTAAAACATTTTTTTTCTGACTGCAGCACTCTGCAACACTGTCAATTTCTGTAGAAGTGAAATTATGTTGTACACCTTCTATGTAGACCACACTGTTTGAAAGTAAGAGTGCCCAGAACTCTCAGCCCCTTTCTCTCCCTCCCATTCAGATCGAGAAGGGTGCTTCAGACCCTTGGAGAGCTCCTGCGGTGCCTTCCACGGCCCTGTCTTCTCCACCAGCCATTGCCACCACACCCGTTTCTGCTTCTGACCCCTGGGGAGGAAACGGTACCACCACTGGCTCACCCACCAACTCTGACCCCTGGGGAGGGGAGGCTAGTACCTCCACCCCACCCACCAGTTCTGACCCATGGGGAGGGGAGGGTACAGTCTCTGTCCAGTCCGCCAAGTCTGATCCCTGGGGAGTGCAGGGGACCACCTCTGCACCGCCCACCAGCTCAGACCCCTGGGGAGGTGAGGAGACCACCTCTGCACCCCCCACCAGCTCAGACCCCTGGGGAGGTGAGGAGACCACTTCTGCACAACCCACCAGCTCAGACCCCTGGGGAGGTGAGGAGACCACTTCTGCACCACCCACCAGCTCAGACCCTTGGGGAGGTGAGGAGACTACTCCTGTACCACCCACCAGCTCAGACCCCTGGGGAGGTGAGAAGACCACTTCTGTAACACCCATCAGCTCAGACCCCTGGGGAGGTGAGGAGACCACCTCTGCACTACCCACCAGCTCAGACCCTTGGGGAGATGCATCCGTGGCCACCCCCTGGAGTTCCACAAGTAAGTAGCAAGAATCACATTTATGGTGGCAAGAAAAAGTATGTGAACACCTTGGAATTAACTGGTTTTCTGCAGCAATTTGCCATAAAATGTGATCTGATCCTCATCAAAGTCATCCAGGGTAATAGCCAGTTATCTCAGGACCTGGTTGTACCTCCAGGTGTAACAGCCTTGGGAAAGACTGGTTTTGCAGCCGACGAGGATGTGCCTTGCTGGGGTTTGACAGAGAGGACATGATGGATCTTCTCCAACCCACTGGTTTAGGTTCTTGGGTATGGAAAGGACATCATAGGTGGCTCTGATAATGAAGCTAAGTCTGCTTCCTTCCATCCCCCAAAGATCCTTCCAGGTGAGCTTACGATGCTCCAGGTTTTCCCAGTTAGTCCATTGCCCCTGTTTGGACTGCGAGATTGCCTTTGTGCATCTCTCTGCCTCCTCCTGCTGCTGGACCTCAGCTACTACCAGCTTTCTACTCTGGGTAAATGTCGCCTTGTGCCATGTGGGTCTACTTGTCCCGGGTCCAAAACCCCTTCTTCCCTGCTGCACCTGTCCTACGATGTCTCCATGCCTGAGAGCAGATTTTGCGTGCTGTACGGCCTCAGACGGGGTCCACTTCCTCCCAGTTGCCAGTCTGAGAGCAGCTGCTTGTATCGTAGCATCTTGAGACTCGGTCAGGGTCATGTCCAGCCTCACTTTGGTGCATTTGTACTTTTCGGTAAGACTAGAAACGGGCAGTTCCAGAGCACCATTCCCATTCAAGCCAATATTGCTGAGGCAATGCAGGAGACCAAGTCACTTCTTGATGTAAGAACTGACTGTCCTCTCCAGCTTCTCGACTTTGGTAATGGGAACCTCGTAGACTGTTAGAGGCCACATCGGACGGGGCAGCAATCCAAACTGCAGGCACCACAGTTTCAACTTACCAGGAAGCAAGGTCTTGTCTATGCTAACAAGGCCTTTTTAAGACTCTGGGCTGAGTCTCTGAGTCCCCTAAGCTCTTGACTGGCATCTCCAATACTGTCAGGATGGGTGTTTCATCGATGTGGAATCTCTGGTCTACGAGTTTCCCTCTAACGATGGATATGCTTCTGGACTTACTGGGTTTGAACTTCACCTGTGCCCACGTTATGTTGGCTTTTCTAGTAGACGTTTGGTACATGCGATGGTTGAGGTCAGGGTGGTCATGAAATCCATGTAGGCGCACATGGGAGGTAGTCGCTGTCCAGACAGCAGACGTTTTCCTCCTATGACCCATTTGGAAGCTCGGATGATCAATTCCATTGCCATGGTGAAGGCTAGAGGGGAGATGGTGCACCCCGCCATTATTCCCACTTCCAATGATTGCCATGATGTTGTGTACTCTGTTGTTGAGGCAGAATTGCAAGTAGTTTCTGACCAGGTGTGTGATGGTCATTGGCACATGGAAGAACTCAAAGGCTGTCCAGAGAAGAGAATGGGGGACAGATCCAAAAGCATTGGCTTGGTCCAGGAATAAGATGTGCAGATTCCTCCCTTCCCTCTTCGCAGTCTGGATTTGATGCCATATCATGCTTGAATTTTCTAAGCATCCCAAAAAGCCTGGAATACCTGCTTTCTGTACCGACGTGTCAACCAAGTTGTTTTGTTTCAGGTATGTTGTCATCCTTTGAGCAACAATGTTAAAGAAGTATGGTGTACTGAACATCATGATTTGGGCTTGCTTTGCTGCCTCAGGGCCTGGACCACTTGCCATCATCGAGGGGAAAATGAATTCCCAAGTTTACCAAAATATCCTACAAAATAATGTCAGGGTGGCTGTACGCCAGCTGAAGCTTAGTATAAGTTGGGTGATGCAGCAGGACAATGACCCTAAGCATCGAAGTAAATCCACCACGGCCTGGCTTCAGAAAAAGAAAATGCGCCTTTTGGAATGGCCCAGTCAGAGCCCAGACCTTTACCCCATAGAGATGCTGCGGAATGACCTCAAGAGAGCTGTTCACACAGACATCCTACAAATGTGTCTGAGCTGAAGCAGTTGTGTAAAAAGGAATGGAAAATTCCTCCTGAACGTTTTGCAGGTTTGATCCAGAGCTACCAAAACCACTTGCTTGAAGTCATTGCTGCCAAAGGAGGTTTGACCAGCTATTAACTCCAAGGGTTCACTTACTTTTTCCTCCAGCACTGTGAATGTTTAATGGGGGTGTTCAATAAAGACATGAGAATTTAGAATTGTTTGTATGTTATCAGCTTAAGTACATTGTGTTTGTCTGTTGTTGTGACTTAGATGAGGGTCAGATCACATTTTATGGCAAATTACTACTGAAAACCAGTTAATTCCAAGGGGTTAACATACTTTTTCTTGCACTGTATATAAAATAATAATTATTATTATAATCATCTTTTAGCAGACCTTAACCAGGCAACTTGAATTGTAAACAGTTTGGCCACATCATCACACCATAGCAACTCCAAACAGAAGAGCAATAAAGAAAAAGCCTTCTAGTACTGTCAGGTCCTTAAATATTTGGACAATAACAAAGTTATTGTTTATTTAGCTGTATGTATTTTATGTATTTAGCATATTGGAGTTAAAATATGAGAATATCTACATCCAAATCGGTTGAACGGTGTGGGAATTATAGCACTGTCTATATGTGGTCCTTTTTTCGGGGCCAAAAGTAATTGGACAAACTAACATAATCATTAATTAAATTGTGAGTTTCTATACTTTGTTGCCAATACTTTGCAGTCAATGAATGCATGAAGTCTGGAACCCAGAGACATCACCAGATGCTAAGTTTCTTCCCTGCCCTAATTATGCTCTGCCAGGCCTGTACTGCCGCTGTCTTTAGCTCCTGCTTGTTCTTGGGCATTTTGCCTTTAGTTTTGCCTTCAGCAAGTGAGATGCTTATCCAATGGGATTCAGGTCATTTACTATGCTGAACATTCCACTTCTTGGCCTTAAAAAAGTATTGGGTTGCTTTCGCAGTATTTTTCGTGTCATTGTCCATCTGCACAGTGAAGCTCCGTCCAAGGAGTTTTGAAGCATTTGGCTGAATCTGAGCAGATAATATATCCCTAAACACTTTAGAATTCATCCTGCTGCTTTTGTCAGCAGTCACATCATCAATAAATAGGGAACCAGTTCCATTGGCAGCCAGACATGATAATGGCATAACACTACCTGTACCATGCTTCACAGATATGGTGGAATGCTTCCCTTCTCATCATTCTGGTAAAAGTTCTCTGGCCATAGGATGTTGTTCCAAAACATCTTTAGATGTTTTTTGGCAAACTCGAATCTAGTCTACTTGTTTTTAGGGCCAAGGGTTTACATCTTGTGGTAAACCCTTTTTATTTACTCTGGTGAAGTCTTCTCTTGATTGTTGACACAGATATGCCTACCTCCTAGAGGGTGTTCTTGATCTGTTGTTCTTGAACTGTTGTGAAAGGAGTTTTCTTCACCAGGGAACTAATTCTTCCGTCATCCACCACAGTTTTCTGTGGTCTTCTGAGCCTTTTGGTGTTCCTGATCTAACCAGTGCGTTCTTTCTTTTGAATAACGTACCAAATAGTTGATTTGGCCACACCTAATGTTTTTTCTATCTTTCTGATGTGTTATTTTTGATTTCTCAGCCTAATGATGGCTTGCTTCACTGGCAGTGACAGCTCTTTGGACTTCATATTGAAGGTTAATTGCAACAGATTCCAAATGCAAATGCCACACTTGAAATCAAATCGTGACCTCTAGATTAAACTGTAAGTCTGCACTTTGAGCTGTAGATGTCAGAAGCCTCAGCAAATCTAGTAGTTTCTGGCTGCTTATTCTAACATGTGTCCTTGGAGGGATGTATTTGCTTGACAACCAGCATATGTTTTTGGCAAAGGATCTGTTTGCGGCTTGTTGATAGGGGTCAGGTACTTGGGTACATGGAAGGCTACTACCAAGGTTTGAACATAATTCAGGCTACAATAAGAAGCCAGCAGAGGGAAATGGGGAGGGGGGGTTTGAACATATTATCTTTCCCTCTTCTGTTTTGCCAGGACTAATGCATCATGATTTGGAGTCTGCTTTAGCCCATTGTTGTTATAAGAAACAAATAAAACAATTTATATTACTTACGGAAAAAAATTGTGTTAACACAGAATTTAAAATTTTCCTTGAACTTTTTTATGTCTATGCTATGGGAAAATAATACACTCAAAGTAATAGAAAAAAGACATCTAGCAAAAAAAAACGAATAATGGCACTCTTGTGCATGTCTCTTGTTGACCCAGCTCTGTGGTTGTCAGGTGTCCATACGCTTTCCTTTCAGTGTCGGTACTGTTCTCTCCCACCCTGTCTTCCAGGACAGTCTGAGCTCTGTGACTTCAAGGTAGCTGAGACAGAACGTGGAGACAGTGCAGAAAAATCGTTGGATCTTTCATCCCTAGGAACCTGTCTACCTGTTAGAAAAACGCCGGAATCATTTCTTGGTCCTAACGCAGCACTAGTGGACCTGGGATCCCTAGTCCCAAACACTCCTAAACAGACCCCACTTCCCACCACATTATCACAGAGTAAAGAGGGATAGAGAAAGTAAGAGGTGATGCGATAAAATACTAACTAAATGCAACGGATGTTGATGCATTGTTTTGACGTGATCTATTAGGAAAATTGGTGTGTAAATTATCTATATTAATTTTCACTTCAGCCTCGGTGATGATTCCACTATTCATTCTCTTTTTCCCTCTCCCTCCCACATCCTTTCATTCTTATTTTTTTGGGCTCTTTTGGTATAAACCCTATGACTGCCATCTCCTCAAAGATTACCTTACTAAGCATCATAGCACCTAGTCACACTCAGGACATCTGTGTTGTGATGTCTGATAAGGAACCATGCTAATTACATTGATTTTCAAATGACAATTCACAAATTGTTCTTGGGATGTGAGTATTGCTTATGGGGGAATCTTACTTATGTTTCTGATGCAATGTTTCAATCCTTTAGGTGGAGGCCACCTAATGGGAGAAGGTAGTGTGTAATAGGTGGACTAGCAGCTACAAGCATTACCACTAATCCTCTTCTCTTTTCTGATAATACAGTTGCAAAGCCCAAATGCTAACCATTTTTGCAATGTATGTTTTGAAGTTTTTTTAAACAAGAGATAGAAAATTGGATTAATCAAAACGGAGGCATTCGATTTGTTTATGCTTTTGTGTGCATTGTGTTTCTTAAAGGGCCGAATAAGGACATGTACACAATGTTAGCGCATGCTAATGCTGACAAAGAAATGCTACCTATGCAAATGTGCGCAAAAAGCCCCCAACTACCCACCATACCTTCGAGATGGTCTTGAGGGATATCCTGATAATTGTGTGAAACAGTTTGTGAAACGATACAGAGGATGTATTCAAAGCAACCTTCAAAGCAACCACTAAAGTAACTAAATATTGCTCTCATAGGAGATGCAGAGCTAGACCCAACTGATTCATTCTCACTCTTTCATTTTATGAAATTGAACATTAAAACAAAGACTGATTTGAATGATGGGCTAAAAATCCAAAAATGTCAAGGTTAACCAGCAACCAGACAAACCGTAAGAGGGTAGTTTTAATTTTATTGTGTTTTTCTTTACTTATTGGAATAACCAATTATGAATTATAAATTATGCTTTTGATTTTAAAATAGTGGAATCAGTATTGTATTTGAAAAGAAAATCATTCTGTTTGTGTGTATATTTGTGGATAGTTGTATTTTTTCTATTATTTGTGTTTGTATATTTTTAGTGCTCATTTATGGTGCAATAAAATGAAGGACTGAAGGGTCTTTGTTTAAGCCAGTATTAGACATGTTTCTAATTCTTCTGCCTGTTCATATCCAATTTTACTGCACTCCCTCTTTTCAACATAAAAACAAGAGTAGGGAAACCCTACTACCTAACCCTAAAGACAAAATATATAATGATCTCTGCTATTTAACCCTGAAACTATGTTCACTGTGTGTCATTTTTGTGTTATTAAAATTGTGAACTTATAAATCTCAAAAGTTAAATGAAAACAATTAAAATTGTATGTAAGGCATGGACCGATTGCCCTTTTTCAAGTGTGGTGTAATGGTGTCTGTTCACTAACATAACCAAGAATGACCCTCATTCAAATAAAAAAAAAAACCAGGACAGGATTATAGTGGAAATTAGCTGTGAAAAGTACAGAAGTGAGATCATTTCACATGAAAATCTTTTACTCTTTTTGGTGTGCATGAATGTGATGTGTTAAGTTTCTTATGAAGTATACATTTTCTGGAGAACCGATTAACATATATAATAATAATAATGAGTAATTAAGTTATAGTAGTAACTAAAATAAAAAGATCATTATAATTTGGCATTTCTGGTATTGGGCAATTGGGTAATGGAAAAAGGCATTAATCATAAATCATTTATTTGATGATGCTGCATTGAGGGTTTGATAGTTATACTGTTCTTCCATAATACATTTCCTTCATCTACGCTATTTACAGATAGAATCCAACTTTGAAAGCTGTACTATACAATATTATTCAAAAGAACATACACCATTAATACAAATGTCATGTTATCAAAGTATTTCTTGTGAGACTGAACTCTTAATGCTATGAATACAAACCATACTTTAACCTTATTTAAAATAAACATGTATCTAGGTGAATACATAATAGAAATCACATGTTTATTAAGAAATGCATTAAACCCTCAATAAAGTAGACTTACATGTTGCCTGCTCTTCATTTCTGCCTGTCATTTCATCATTACATGAGGTGGGAACATAACCCACACAAGTGCATTGCGTCCATATTTCCACATTGGCTTCGCACCGCTGCTCCAGTTTTGACCTACAATGGCATCTTTATGATATACTTCAAAATGATAATGTGCTTATAATGCGAGTGAAAAAAATAATTATACTAGAAAAGCTGGCATTAAAGCTCCCAGAAAAAAGTGAAATAATACACAATTGCTGATAGCTAAGAGCTGAGAAACCGCCATCAGATAATATAAGAAAATCCGAGCTTACTGTCGATGCTGTATGAACTGTCACACAATCCAGTCTTATTTTCGGCTATCATTAAGAATCATTGTGGCAACCCTCCACTCTTTCTCTCTAATATCAACTAACTCCTTAAGCCTGCAAATTGCTTTGTTTCATTCCTAAAGAACGGTGTAACTCCTTTCTCAATTTCTTCAAGACTAAAATGGAATTAATGTCCAGACAGGTGGCAAATGAAAGGCTTTGTTATGCTGTGGGCGGCATTTTCCTGGCATGGTTTTGGTCTACTTGTCCCCTTATTACAAGTGGGGTATCTTAGTCCATTACTGTTTTCTACCTAGATGGTACCCCTTGGACAGATCATCTGTAAGAGTGACCTTAGCTTTAACATCTAAAAATAGATATACAAATATATCCCTATTGGAAATGTATTTGTTTCAAATGCAATTCCCTTTCAAAATCGAAATATGGATAATGAATAATTGATTATTTCTCTTTAAGAACCCCCTGAATTCTGAACAGTACATGCCAAATAAAACAAGAGCGATTTTATTATCTGATCGCAACTATAAAATGCAATCACCAGTTGCTGTCGAATTGCTAATTCCAAATTACTAGTCCAGGACTTCAAGCTAATTGAGGTTCATTTTTTCTCCAACATCAGTTATTTTTAATTTCTTTCCACCATTCATCTCTCTGAAAGGAAGTACTTATCCCTCGGCTAAAGGAAGTAAACACTGACATGGAAACTCTCAACAGGTGTATTATTCTATTTCCTATATGTATTTATTTATATTTAGCATTCATTTTCTTTTATCTGGGTGGTTAGAAAAAAAACAAAAAACACTGTCACTAAAAGGCCATGTCACAAATTCCGAGCATAGCCTAGTCTCAAAAGCTATACACTCACATGTACTCCAGCCCGAGTTCATAATGGAATGGGAGACCTGCTGCCTCCATGAAATACTTTGTCAGCTCCCTGTAGTCTGATTTTTAAATCACAATTAGATTTTAAATCACAAAACGCTAAATTGATTTTCCAGAGTGAATTTTAAAAAAGCAGAAACCACAAGTTCCCAAACAGGAAAAACTGGCAGCCCTATTTTGGGATTAGAAGGTATTTGCAATTGGTGAAATACAGAAAAAACAGCAGACATGACATCAACAGCACCATGACACCTGCTGCAGCCCCACACATAAAACAACTGGCTACGTTTTATAGATCGCTGCCAGGAAGTTAAATCAGGGGTAACTACAGAAATTACTTAAAAGTAATTTTTTCTTATCTACAGGTTTCCCGGGTCAATAAATCCACTAAGGTAAGCAGCTTCACGTGTGTTTACAATTATATATTAAAATGAATCCTGTATCAAAAATATATATATTTTCATCCTGTACACTATATCCTTAGCAATACCAAACACCCAAATGTTTTTAAAGTCTGTATACAGTATCCATAAAGAGTATAGCATTATCTGCTAGGACTGCTATATTTGATTAAAATCCACTCTGCATATGGGCCCGGTGGTCTATGAATATTTACTAGTAGAAGGGACTGATTTGGAAGGCACAACTAATTGTCTTTTGCCAGAACAAATTCTTTGACAAGTACTTCCAGGCTTAAAAAACTATTCCGGTTTCCACAACATCTAGTTCATAAATTTTAGCAAAACCATCACCATGACCCAGTGTGGATTTTGGACATAAGAAAACCCATCTGGGGCCAAGCTCATTTCTATAAATTCCCCCTGTTTAAGCCAGGTTTTAAATAAATTCATAATATCCAGATTGTTGTCATTTGTTACTTCTCTAAAAATAATCGCTTCCTAGTTCATTATACTAATATTCAGCAGGCCTACCTTATTAATTCTGTTATCACAGCACAGTTATTCAAATATGTAACATCCCTTAAAAAAAAATTAGGTTTCTGGCGGACAGTTGGGGTTAACCTTTGGCGATGTTGCCGCAAATTTGCAGCAAGGTCATATTTTTTTACATGCAAATTAGGTTAGTGGCAAATTACTGGTGGATTTGCGGCAAACTTGTGGTGGACTTCTGGCTAACTTTGTGGAAAACCTATGGCTTTTTTTAGCAGGTTTGCTAGAATATTAACTGTTTGCTGCAAATTCATATTTTATTTGTTTTTGGCAAATATATAAAATGCAAAGATACAAAACACTGCTGATGAAACAAAATACAATTCATTTGATACATACAACTGAATAATCTAAACACAAACAAAACACAATACAACTACATAACGAAATATTCTAATTTATTATTATTATTATTATTATTATTATTATTATTATTATTATTGTTGTAATAAATAAATTACATAAATAAACAAGAATATCTACACAAGTCAAGCAAGTCAAAATGAAAAGAAAAAAGGAACAAAAGGTTGAGGGATCTGGATCTGGATAGCTCGCTAGCTAGCTGCTAGTTTGTGATGTTAAAGAAATCGAAGTATTCTGTTAGTTGGTAACTAGATAAACATTTCAACTTATACAAGCGTAATAGCATCTTAACTAGCGTGTTAGAAAATTGAGTTAACTTACCGTTTAGTTTGTCAAGATGTCCAAGATGTAGGTCTTTGTGTCCTTTGTCAGGTTGTACAGTAGGAAAGCTCTAACCGTTACTAAGTTGCAGCCCAAGCGGGAGACAAAGTTGCACTCGCGACTCGCGTCTGTGTCGCCATTAATGGCAAACGTGTCACCAGAAGTTTACTAGAAGTTTGAAACTACTTGCAACTTGTGGCGAACCAGCAGTGAACATTGTTTGCCAGTAGTGGCAAACTTCTCATTATTGCCAGAATGTTGCTGGAAGTTTGCCACTAGTGGCGAACATTGACAAACTTGTGGCAACATTTTTTGGAAAACTAATTTATTTGCTGCAAATCAGCCACAGGTTTGCCGCAAACATTTTGTTTTTGTAAGGGATTACATTCCGTTATGACTGTACAAACCCCTCTGTATTGCAAATTAACAGATTTGTTTAACAATAATTGGCAGACTAACCTGAACTGAATTACTTTTCTATGTATCTAAAAAACACGTAAGACACCTAGTCCTAAAGCGATATCTGTGTGCTCCAATCCAAATATATTCTTAAACATTACCAAATACTTTTTCAGATGTATGAAGTTCTAATTCAAATCAGGTTCATTTGCCCAACATTAGCTACCCTACTGAGACTGTGTTGTTAAAACATTTGATACAGGGGACTTTGAATGTAACAGTAGGTATTCATGCTGTGGTAAGAAAAAGGCAAAAGTAGGTATGCTGAAATTAGATCAATGCGCTCCAAAGTCAATCTTGTGAGAGAAGAAATAACAGATGACAATCTGGATATCATGACTTTAACTGAAACCTTACTTAAACCCAGCAATGAACAAGGCCACCCCAGATTTCTTATGTCCATAAACCATAGTCATGATCCCAGATCTCCCTGCTGGTTAAATAATCATCCAATGCTCAAATTCAGGATTTCCTACATTACAAGCACAGCACTATTGACCCACAGCATGGCAGATTATGGGGCTCCAGCTGTGGACATGATAATATCCTTCTATCATATTCAGGGCTGTCCTGAGAGCCCTTCATTCCGCTCCCATGTAGAAGACGAGGAATCGGATTGGTTCACAGCCAGTTCACTTTGTATGACAAACCTTTGTAAAGCCAAGACTACAATAACTGAGACAACACTTTGTCAAAGATATCCTTATAGCCTCTAATAACAATTCTCAGTCTGTACTTGATTATTGACCTTAGTGCTTCCTTTGACACTATTTACCTACAGATTCTTTTTAATAGACTTTAATGTGATATTTGTATCGAAGGAAGTGCTCTCTCCCCATACATTTGAGACACATTTGTGCAAATAAATGATGACCATTCAGATTTAAAGTTTTTTACGATTAAATTCTGGGATTACAGAAATTATAGTCCTAAACCCTAAAAATCACCATAAAAGCATGACAAATTATACTATGAGTTTTGACGGCTGATCAATGCCTCCTACTTTACTTAATAAAGACCCTGGGGTAACAGTTGACTCAGATCTCTTATTTGAATACCATAAAAAAATACAACAAAACCCGCATTTTTCATCTTAGTACTATTGCTATTGTATTTTCTCTGTCCAAAGGATACAGAAATACTCATCCATATTTTGTGACTTGAAAACTAGGCTGTTGTAATGCCCTTCTTTTAGGCAACCCACAGACAGCGACAAAACCGTTACATCTTGTGCAAAATGCTACTGCTAGAATTTTAGTCAAAGCAAAAAACATGTCCACATCACACCAGTTTTAGCATCGATTCCCTGGTTACCAATAGCGCACTGTTCGTAAGTTGTTACTTCTTACTTTTAAGGCACAAAATGGTCCTGGACCTTTGTATTTAACAGACCTCCTAGTCCGCTACAATCCACAGAGACATACTGTCCTAAGACTAGCAAACGCTAAAGCAGGTGGTAGAGCCTTTTCATTCAGAGCCTCTTGATTATGGTTAGTTTACCAAACTTTTTCCTAGAATCAGAATCAGAAAGTTTGTCTTTTGGCCATCTTGAGTGCTGAGATGGAGGATGAATCTTCAGGTGGAAAAACCTTTCCTTGCTCTTGCCTCTTATTAGTTGGCCCACCCCTGTTGGTCTGGTTGTGCTCTTAGGAGGCAGGAAAGACTTTCTTGCCACTTTCTGTATGCTGCCATAGTTTATTCATGCTGTCAGCTTCCAACTATATTCTGCTTTTGTAAATTGTTACCCCAGCATGGGAGAAATAAGATTTTCCAGGCGCTCCCTCGACTGCCTCTGGGGTAAGGGAGTAATTTTAAATAATTTTTTTTCAGTTTTTCACATATTGGGACTGGTTTTCTGTTGGTTTTTTTTCCCATTCCCTCTGGAAAATGCAATATGTTCAGTGCTTTGAACTTCTATTTGATTAATTTATATAGACAACTTAGTCAATTAGTTTGATTCATTGTTTCAGCCAGCCCTAGTAGAATCCACAACATAACCTACTTATTCATGGAATTGTATGAGACAAACTGTTGTAATGAAAAGACTATAAGAACTGTGTGCAAATGGGAGTCCTTTCAACATTAGTCAAGAAAAAAGTAATTATTAGAAAAATAATTATTCCTTGTGGCCACAACACTCTGAAGACCAAACCTCCTCTGAATCATTTTGGAATAATTTCTAGTTCATAATGTAAAGTTGTAAAAGATACATATGTAAAGTATGCAAGGTAAAGTGACATAAAAATGGTGCCCAAAATCGTTTTAAAATGTATATCTCTATGCCCCTAGTAGCATTGGAGACTCACACACTTCTGTGCTTCAGGTCTATTTGGATAATTTGATGCTTGAATAAATCAATCACTACTGTATTTTTTCAACACGTAACTAGCCTGAATTTAAGTTTTTTGGTGCTTTTGTAAAGAGACGACTTCCTGTAAGTCTCACAATAATTAGCCTCACGATGAACACCATAGTAATACAACCGGAGTGAAATTGTCGAATTCATTACTTGCATACAGGGGGTCACATGGGGATGGAATCCTAACCACACTTAAATGTCTTAAAAAGAAAAGGACAAACCTGTATTGCATTATCTCAGTTTATTATATTGTGTGCAATTTAATTGTACAGTATTTCACTTGCTTTTGCCAAAAACCTACAATTGCATTCTTGGATCAATTATCAAATGTTACTTAAATTTTTGCTGGTTGTCAAGATCATTATATTGATAGTTTAGTAATGACTGCACCATCTGTACATCTCTTGTATCTTATTGTCGTTGCCTTAGATGTTATTAATAATTCTAAGTCTCGTTCTGTATCTCCCAAATTTAAATCGGAAGGGAGAGAGATGTGGAACAGTAATAAACTACATTAATATCCAATACACAAACCCAAATACTGTCCTTCAAATTCTTTAGTTGCTATATGCCTAAGTCCCAACTCGTGCAATTCTTTTTCACTCATCTCTCTCCCTGCGTGGGTCATCTCTCTGTTTTTTCTCTGTCTCTTTGTAACCTCAAAGCCAGTTCAGTTCCAGATCTTAAGGAAGCTATCCCAGGATCCTGTGCAGACACACATTCCATCGGGTGGGACCCCAGTGCAGCTCACTCTGTTGTCATGGCCAGCCAGCACACCTGGTTGAGAAAGTAAGGTGAGACCAACTACAGCACAATATACTAACAAAGGTTATGCACGGAATTGTTGGAGAGAGGTTGGAGTGTTGAAAAGCCAAATAATAATAAGACTAATACATAAATATCCTCACTTTCACACCCCTTCTGTCCTTCTTTCCTCTCTCCCTCATGCACTCTTCATCACTTACCAACTCTCTCAGCCTTGAGTGAATCCCAGATGTTACAGTTGAAATCATCATATCCAGCCAAAATCAGGCGACCAGAAATGGACAAGGCCAGGGATGTGACACCACATGTGATGGTAGCGTCCTGGTAGGCAATCAACTCCTGGTCAGAGCGTAGATCGTACATCTTGCAGGTGCAATCATCAGAGCCGGTCACCACTGCATTTCCGGTGGGGAAGAACTTGGGGGAGAAGGGAATTTTAGTTATGGTGCTAGATCGAGGCGTAATGTGGGCAGAGCAGGAGATTAAGAGGTGTCACTAGGTCACAAGACCAGGAGGGAGTGGGTAGAGGTTGCTCACTGAGATGGCATTGATGTCGCTCTCATGGCCCTGGAAGGTCTGCTTGCAGGTTCCTTCACGGATGTCCCAAAGTTTGGCTAGGGAGTCACAGGCCCCTGAGATGAAAAGGTTCATGTCTGGAGACACAGCCAGAGACATGCAATCTCCCACATGGTTCATGAAGACAGTCTTCTGCTTGCCTGTCTCCAGGTCCCAGAGTGCACTGGAGGAAAGATGAAGGGCAGGAGAGGCACGGGACAGGAGCAGGGCATGGATTAATGGCAATGGCAGACATACTGCTATTTTTAGCAGCAAGCATGGTAATTGACACAACTGCGCTTTCTCAGCATTCCTCATGACCTCAATGAGTGCATAATCAGTGGCAATTGTTGGTTACCAAGTAGTGTCACCGGAACTTGTGATGATTTCATTGTCGCTCAGGAAGCGGCAGCAAGAAAGGTAACCTAGGGGTTGACAAAGAGGCTGTTAATGGCAGTGTAATAGAAAGCAACTGATTCCCAAAATTCCCATCAGTAACATTGGCCCTGGTGACTCGTACCTGAGTGGGCATCTAGCTCTCGCATAACTTTCACATTGCCATCTTTTCCTTTCAGATTGTATATTGTGCACATGTTGTCCAGGCCTCCACTTGCCACCAGGTTTCCAGAGGGTGCAAATGCACATGTCATCACCCAGGATGATTTGAGGGGGATGGCATTGACCTGGATATGGGCGTAAGGAGGAGGAGAACGTAGTACAGTATGAAAAAACAAATGCTATTCTTTTGTTTTTTAAACAATTATATTAGGCTTTCATATTCATAGCGTTCAATATGTGTTTCTGCTTATCTCTGGTTCTACAGAAGTAGTCATTGATGCGTTTATGTATCTGTTTACTCATCCGATAAGGGCTTGCCTTGATATACATGCATTCTGTTCCATTTTCCTAACTTATATTTTTTCTTTACAAGTTGTGGGGCAACAGGGACTGGGTGTGTGCATACATGTCTTAAGTTAGGACATGCCTTTCACATTTTCTTTATGTATAATAATATCCCATTATCCCATTATCTTATTTAAACCTTGATTAATTAAATTGTTTGGTTAATAATCCTTATTGATGTTTTTATGTTTGTTTTTTTTTAATGCTTGATCGTTTTTTTTTTTGTGAGCATCAAAGTAGTGTGCGGACCTTTTTTTCGTTTTTTTATATTATTATCTTTACCTTGTTGGTAGAGTAGCTGTCCCACACAATTAGCTTGCCATCCTGTGATGCACTAACCATCAACCTGAGAGTGACAGGAAAAGCAGAGGAACTTACATTAGTTTTATTCCACTGGTATGTAAACAAATCTGTATATGGTACAGATTGTGCGTCTCTGCACCTGTGATATGGTTTGTGTACAAAACAAACTCATATTGGCTTTAATGGTCTCCAAAACACCTAGAAAATGTTATAAACTTAAGGTTATGTTCATCCGTATAGTTTGATAAATGATCTAATTCAGTTATAAGAAATTGGATTGAATCCCGTGGCTTACTCTAGACCTGAGCAAGGCACAGCACAAATCTCAAGCCAGTCTTCTGAACATTTGTGCATGGGTACGTATCACTTGCCTGGAGTCAGTGGACCAGTGCATGGCATAGATTTTGGCCAGGTGACCTTTTAGTGTCTTTCTGGTTTTTGGCTGGATACGGCCAACAGCTGTTGCTGCAGACGACACTGCCTGCAGTGTTGTGTCTTGGGCTGACTTGCGAGATGCCTGGTGGAGAAAGCTCTTGTCACGAGAGGAACTTTTCTGTCATCACTGTAAAAACTTTACGGGTTACAACAACAGAGAATAGTAACAAGCATAAAACGGCAGAAGATCAAGATCAATGAAGAACAGGGGCCATAGAGAAGATTGTATCAATTAATTTGTCCTATGAATAATGATTTGAGTATTTTGTATCGGTCATATAACCAATTTGAATAGCCGGTAATTATGGCAATTCGATAGAAGTAGTATCTTTTGACAAGTGAGGAACTTACCGCAATCTGCTCTTTCAGGCCATCAGCCTCCTTGCGCATCTGCTCCATTTCCCCCATGGTAATGGTTGGTTAAGTCTGTCATTGACAAGAAGGCATACAATTTTATTTTTGCTCATTTGCTTTTGGTTTGAAATTGTTTAATCCTGCTATACACAGAATTTTTAATTAATTATGATTTTATGATATTTCATGGGAGAACAGCAGTCTCCTACTTTGTTTTATCCTGAGTTTTGTCTAGAGATGTGCTGTTAAGGGCCATTATGGTATACTATTTATATGTTTGACATTTCACCCTGCTTGATCTTTTCATGTTTCTGTTTCCTTCCATGAGTCCAAGGAAGCAAAGACATTTTATAGGGAGGTCACTGTGCTTGTTTCAAAGATTCCATTTTATTATTAAGCATGGGAGGAAATCTGCTGGCCACCATGAAAACGGTATTAGATTGTTGGTTGAACAAAGGCTATTAACTTCACATTTTTCAAATTAGGAGAGAAAGGGTGACTGACACTTGACTGTGTTGCAATAAGTGTGCCCCCTCATCTCTGTCTGTGATTGTATCTCGCTCTCTCCCTCCACCTCAAGCAAACCAGTGACCATCTCTGGTCAGTCAGTTCTGTAATGGAATGTCCTGCCGTTCAATGTCAGACAATTGGAGTTCTGCCAAAACTTTACAAAACTGACCCCCATCAGAAATCACAGTGGCTTGTAATATTATCAATTCCATTATACAATTA
>JAOYSI010000027.1:3405635-3411017 GCA_025775065.1 Hiodon alosoides | reverse complement strand
CTACAATCACTACTAACTCTCTTAGTATATTATAACTCTCTAAACATTTTTTTTACCAACCAAATCATGCCAGATCACTACAGACAGAAAGAACATATTGTACTTTCTTAGGTCAATTTAAAACGTGGAACTCTTAGGTATTTTCAAATCTTAAAGCCTTATAAATAAATGATCGATATAAGGAGGAAAAGAAAAAAGTCAGGCAGAGAAAACAGAGGAGAGGAACAATAGAGAATCAAACATAATGATATTCCTAAATGAAGAGGGAAACGTTGCGGCGCTCATTTTATTAATCAGACTGTCAATTTCACCCCAGAGGCCAAACCCAGGAGCAGTCCAAAGCAGCCCCTCATTCAACCAAGGGACAGCAGCTCGACTCTTCACTTCTCTCTCTCTCCACCCGGATATATTCGTCTGACAGCAGGCCGCCTCCATAGTACACTGACAGCCCTTCTGTATTTATTTGCTTATAAACCTGTTACAATAAATGATTATTTGAGCGGAGTCACTTGCACCGTTAATGACGAACAACTACTTTTGATTAATTATATTTTGGACTAAAGAGGATACACGGGTTATTTTCAGCTGTAATTTTTTGTTCGCATCGGCATTCTTCCATTTTTGGTCATAAAAACTATATTATTTACAGACAGTTACAGAGCTGAATGCGAAATATCCCTTGCCGAAACTCATCGGAGCACCAACCCTAGACCTTGGGCTTTTTCACTGAATCTTGGTGATGGAGAGGATAAGAAAGGAGATGGTTCTTATAGAAAGAGGGTTGCACAGCCCCGGTGCGGGTAAAAGGCTCTCGAATTTGTCTGACTCTGCAGGCAACACAGTGCTAGAGGCCCTCGAAAATTCTCAACACAGTGGTCGCCTCAGCCCGAGAATAACTTCCGCTTCTCTGCATGGCAGCATCGGGGATGTACCCACTAAAGGCAAATTCGAAATAGACAGTCTGTTCAACCCTCATCACCACAACAGCGACAACACCTCCTCAACGGAGATTCCATCCTCGGAGAACAGAAAGAAAATCAGCCTGTATCCAGAAGTTTCTCAAGACTCGGACATGAACAGTGATGTGGAGGTGGGGTGCCCGGCGCATCGCTCTCCTAATAGTCTCAGTACCAACCAACACAAGGAAAATAACAACAAAGGTAAATTAAAAAATCTTACATCGATTTTACGTATTTAATAAACTACATTTACTTACCAACGGTAACGGGTTTATGCACAAAAAAACTGTCAATTTTATTGTTAAGTAAATGTAGCAAGTTTAAAATAAGATCATTATTTATTCATTTCCGAATGAAAAGATCAGACATGCTTTATATTTATTTATTTTTTTCTGACGTTTTCCCCCCAGATCATTAATAAAATTGAATTGGTACACATCAATTTAAAGTAGTTCATTCAACCGTTCGTCGTAATTAAACCAGAATTTACTACTTGTAAAATGTAATCATATTTAACCTCATCACACATGTTTCTTTCACAGGATTTTCTGACAGTAACTCTGGAACGTCAAACACCAGCTCGCTATCCAACATAAACATAAACGGTAATTCCATAGGCAGCTCAAGCAGTTCGAATGCGGACCAGGTGAGACGGTACCGGACGGCTTTTACAAGGGAACAAATAGGGAGACTGGAGAAAGAATTTTACCGGGAAAATTACGTCTCAAGACCCAGAAGATGTGAACTTGCCGCGGCTTTAAATCTACCGGAAACTACTATAAAGGTATGTTCGTATTTCGTGTTTCTGAATGTGGTATATTTGAATAAAGGCATAGAGTATAAAATCAACATACACTGTACTCTTTAATTCAAAGTAAAGCTTTAAAATGAAACTTAATTAACTTAATCACAACGGATTTCATTGGCTGCATTGAGAAAAACAATGCACACCAGTTTTCATGCTTGGAAAGGAAAATGAAATTTAAACGTATATCATTCTGATAATGCATATCTGAATAAATATCCATGCACAAGTAAAGAACATAAATTGTTACACATTGGCAGCTGTTTTTAAAGATGAATCCCTTATACCACGAGAGCAACAAGCTCAAAATGAATAACAATATTTAAAATAAAAACATGTTTATTATGTACTTTATTAAAAAGCCGCATTCTATCGGATATATACCTGTGTTCTATTTTTAAATGAAGTTAATTAAGTTACTTTAAAAACGGGATGTGCAATTGTTTAATATATACAAACATAAATCAGCATCCACCTCCTATATATATATATATATATACGGAGAAAATACATATTTTGAAACAAGGTTAAAATACATTACTGCTTTAGGGTAAGAGCTTTATTTAGCTTTGGCGGACAATTAATTATTTTCTACATCCTACAAACGACAAACACTAACGTGTATTTAGCATTTTACATCAAACAAAAAAATGCTACAGCTTTAATGTCATACGAAGATTGTCTAATTTTTACGGAGAAAGAATTAATGAAAATATTAATGTTTCGCTTTTCAAATTGCTCTTATTTAATGTGCCGCAAATTATTTGCAAGGTATTGTCATTTTAAGGGCGTTTTACTTACAATAGTATATTTTGTTGTTGTTGATAAATATTTGTCACTGGAATTTTCTAACTTAAACTGTGCTTTTTATCAAGGTGTGGTTTCAAAACAGACGAATGAAAGACAAGAGACAGCGGCTGGCAATGTCTTGGCCTCATCCAGCAGACCCAAGCTTTTACACCTACATGATGACGCATGCGGCTGCCACCGGAAGTCTGCCATACCCTTTCCATTCCCACATGCCTCTGCACTACTACCCGCATGTGGGTGTAACCGCAGCAGCCGCTGCAGCGGCTGCCACAGGAGCAGCAGCCTCACCTTTTGCTACCTCCATTCGCCCTCTTGATACTTTCCGTGCACTTTCACATCCATATTCACGACCTGAGCTGCTCTGTAGCTTCCGGCATCCAGGACTCTATCAGTCGCCCGCAGGCTTAAACAGCTCGGCCGCAGCATCAGCAGCCGCGGCGGCAGCAGCTGCGGCCGCAGCGGTAAGTGCGCCATCCAGCACCGGTCCGTGTTCCTGTCTCAGCTGCCACAGTAGCCAAGCGGCCAGTGCCCTGGGGTCGAGAAGTGCCAACACAGACTTTACCTGTACAGCAACTGGACAAAGGTCCGAGAGTGGATTTCTGCCTTACTCCGCCGCTGTTTTGAGCAAAACTGCCGTTCCTTCGCCAGATCATAGAGAAGAGACGTCACTAAACAGATAACTAATGACTGGATAAGTCGGATGTAACTATATTTTATGTGTTTGCTTGTTTATATATTGCTCTCGTATCTGAAATAGTATCTCCGCCTTCTCTAAAGTGTATTAGCCAATTCACTGTTAGTAAAAACAAAACAAAAAAACAAACGTAGTCCTATATAATTTCCCTCTCAGAATCCAGTTCTCCAAAAACACTTATTTGACGTGATGTACATGATATTAACGAGCAGTCAATATCAGAAAACCTACACAGGTAACGCCTTGTTGTTGGTAAAAATACGTATTCAATTCTAAATAATTTTCAGTGGTTAAGAAAGGCAGATTTATTTAATATTTTACTCAAGCTGTGCAACTAATTTAGTTTATGCCCTCCTATCTATATAAAATTACATGTTAGGTTTTATTTGTTACGTTTATAATTGTACAATTATAGTTTGTCATTTATTAATGACTTGCATTTGGAGAATTTAATTAAAACGGCGTTCATTAAAGAATATAGCGCAAGAATAAGATTTACGCTAGAAGTTTCGGACGTATATCAATAGAACAACCGCGGGTACATAACGGTCTCGTTCTAAACCTAATACTGGTGAATAAATATCCCTGAAATTCGAACGAGGCACATCATATTCTGCACAGTGCCCACGGTGTCAAATCTGATGTTAATAATGTGTAGATTATGACGACAATTGCCAATCATGTACCCTGATGGACCTCCTTTGAATGTGGAATTAGAAGAAAGTTCCCCGTTCAGAGACCCACTGTCAAACACTAACAACCCGCAAAGGGAAGTCATTAGGCGAGAACAGATCAGTCTTGGTACATAAAACATTGTTCTTGGTACATAGATTGTGTAGTATTACATTTTGTTATTCGTTACCTGTGTGATTTTCTAAGACACATCCTTGTGGTCCTATTTTGAATTTTCTTTTTTGGTAACTTATACGTCCTGGGTGGACTTTTTGCCTGCTAGGCTGATGTTTCACGGATGCGAGCAGCCTCATTAAATCGAACTCTATATTTCCATAATATTCCCAGCAGAGCCACTTCAGTCCGCACATAATGGGATTATCTGAACAAGATGAAACTTCAAATAAATCACTAGAGTATTTCTGTCTGCATAAATGTGTCCTTACATTATTATGTCACAATTGGTCTTTAAAACTACTGCAACGTTTTCTTTAAAAACATACTTTCTTCTAACTTCCAAATGTTGAAATAATATGTTCTTGTGTCATAGACATAACATTGGTTAATATGTTCAGTGTTCGCCGCTTCAAAAAAGGGTTCATGATCAATAGACTAGATGTGTCTTTATATTTTTATAATTTATTTTAATTGTTTAAATGTTAATTTACTATACATTCTGAAAATACTGAATAACCCTGTCTAACGAAAGCCTAGTATTACTTATGCTTCTTGACCATTAATATCAGAACGTGTAATTTTGATCTAAAATATTAAGCGCTTAAAATAGCGTTTTTTTTTCTTTTGAAACAAACGGAATTTATCAAAAATTTTGTACATAAAATAAATGTATTATTTGCGCGTTAGAAGGCTTTAACACAATGAAACATAGCGTCGAAGGGCTGGCAAACTATCACTGAGGAACGATTGTATTTGAAATAATAATAGTAAAAAATACTTGTATTTTCCCCTCGTCCCCAGGGTCGCTGTGAAATATGAATCTGTAAATTCACTGTCTGTATCTTAAATATTGGCGGCTTTATGAATTTACTGTAATATATTTTAACTTGAACAAAAGTGCAATATAAAATGTTTATTGTTATTTATTGACTGTGTTTGTTCATGGAAATAAATATTTTAAAAAGCCCCGTGTAATATGGCTCTTTTTATGCATAGGCTATTTCAAACGTCAAACGCAACGACACAATAATTACACGAAATTATTTTCAAACAGTACGAAGAAACTCCACATGTTTAATTAAATGAATATGAATTTAATCAATAGTGACACAATCGTCAAAATTATTTTGAAACGTCGAAAGCATGGTTTACTTTAAAAAATATATTTTTGTAGAAGCGACATCATTGGTATCCCTTCAATGCGGACGCAAATGTGTTTATTTGGTGTCACCATCAAAATCCACATTTCGATGGAACCACCGTCG
>JAOYSI010000027.1:3380635-3403135 GCA_025775065.1 Hiodon alosoides | reverse complement strand
ATAGAATAGGATTATGCATGCCTCTTACATAAATTTGAAGATCAAAGTAAACCAGTACCGAAATGCTGTTTTGAATTAAAGAGGTTAAAATGCAGGGACAAAAAAATTATATTGTTGAAGTTGCGCCATTCCTTCTGTATTCCCACAATGTGATGTTTTCACTGGTTCACCCTTAACTTCGCACACATGAAACCCTTACTCGTAACATGTCAATTCATTAACGGATGAGTCAGATTGACAGATTTTGCGTTGAGGCAAGTGTCTGAGTAAAAACACAACTGATAAATTCCTGTCTAGGAGTGCATCGGATATGAAAGCCATCTTCCTTCTCGTGTTAATTGAAACTAAACACCTAAACAATCAACACTACTGTAGGCCTATAATTCATACGAAGCCTATATTAAGAACCAGATTTAGAATAATCCTACTATAAGAATGCAATAATAGTTATTACTATATAACTTTGAAACAAACATGTACTGGTAAGACAAACTACGGTACACATTTGGCCTTTCACAGATTTTATTACGGAGTAAAGTGGGTTTCCAGACCAAAACACCAACACCTGCCTATATAATGCTATGCACAAATGCAATCCTGTATTGCCATGGGCTGCGCTAATCTCCTATCTTCTCAAGAGATTGAATTTGACGAGAAGGTTGTAACCTATACAAATTTGTAAACACGAGCTTCGAATCGTTACAGAAAAATAATAAGATCAGATTTATAACAAACGAATTTTGTTACGACAATAACTTATTGCTGTTTTTAATTACACGCGATAAACGAAACGCCGGACTGCGAAAATCTCTTAGGAGTGAATGTATTAGGCTCAGTCGCCAAGCGATTCAGAGGAAGCGGTCAGGATAGACGCGTGGCCTTGGAGAGAATCCAGGCAGTAGAGGGTTGAAACGTAAGTACTGCCAGGGGACAATCGACAATACTTAACCACACAACTAATTTCTATGCGTTAATTCTTAAGTACTATGATTATGGTATTATAAATTCAACTTTAGATATAACAGAACTACGTAGTTAGATGATTTATTATTCTTGTGAAGAGCCCAGTCTCTCACGAATGATGGCGATAGGGTACAATATTTCCTGAAACAAATACTTAATCGGTTAATGTTCGTGAAACCCAATATAATAAGTATATCATAAGTAATTAAAAGATATAAATAAATAAAAATATACATTACAGATACAGTTTTTCTTTTTGTTATTCTTCTCTATTACTTGTATTATATGAGACTGAATGTTGATTGAATCAGGTTGGGGCTGGGAGAACCTTATTCATGGAATGAAAGTAATGTGTGACATAGCTCTGAGTACTTATCTGTGGAAGTTGGATTGAGGCTTGAGAGAGGAAGTCCAGAGGGAGTCTTAATAAGAGCAGATGAAAAAAGGGCACCAGGAGAAGGGCAAAGGAAGGTAGCAAAGGAATATGCTTTCTAAATTTACTATTGTTTGAACACAGCAATGCACTGTATGAATGTAATATAGTTACCAATATATATATGCATACCAATATGCACCAATGTACAATAGTTTAAATATAGAAAGATACCTGATACATGTAATGTAGTCTGAACAATATCTATCTACTATAAGATATAAGATATATTTGCTATAATTTCCTATAAAGAATGTCAACAGAACCACTGTAAAAAGAAGAGAACGTATATCCAGATGGATTTCCAAGAGCCTATAACAAACACATATAGCACAGTCAGTCTAACAAATAAAAAAACATGATTTCATCCACAGGAGACTTCAAGGTCCCACACAGATTCATAGTAAACTAAAGTGAAAAATGAGCAAAACAGCTGTCGTGGTGTACGGATATATTATGAATTGGGTGGTATTTAAGTTATTTTTAGAGATGTGTCATGGGGTAAAACTATGTAAAAACTATGCGTTACCATTGATGAACAATACACCGAAAAAGCCAATTTAACAAATAGTTTAGTGTAATTTTTACATTATTTTCCAGTTTTTTTATATAGAAGGACAACGCATGTGAACTTAGACACAAATCTTGTATAAACATAATTCCCACTAAATAAGAGCAATAATCAAATAATTCAAATGAAAGACTTTATATTGAAACTTGTATTCTTCCTGTTTACATGGCTGCAACTGTTGTTTTGTGTTATGTTAAAGAAACACAAAATTTAGCCAGTGGCAGGCAATGATTAAAAATTAACCAAAACCAGTTAAATCAATATAACCACGTGGAAATGTGAAACAATGGCAGGCAGCGCTTATTCTTTGAATTGACACCGCCTAGCTGTTAACTGTTCAATGGGTAGACTTGTGGATTGGTGACTGCAAAATTGGCCATGTGTATGACTGTATTGGTGTGTCTTTCTGTCTCCTGCCCAGCATTGGACTGGCATCCTGTCCTGGCTTAGCCCTGCCTCTGTCTCTTAATTCCCTGTGTCTTCCAGATTATGGTACATTCACATTTTACTACCACTAACCACACTATACTTTTTGCATTAAGTATTATTGGAAAAAGGCAATTTTGGGATGTACAATCTGCACCCTTGTGGTCAAAAATCATAGCAGTGCACAGAGTGAAAAATAAACAAACTGGGTTCTATTTTTTCCTCTTGAACAAAAATGTCCAGCTCATCATAATCATGGAGGATGAGTTTTGCCCAGCAAAAGATGAAACTAGAAACTTAAGCAACATGGAGCAGGGTTTGATAATAGCTGTCCAGTGTAAGGTACAGCTAATGTTACATAACCATGCTAGTTATGCTACAGGTTAAAAAACAGCCGCATTTCCACCGTTGTGCCTAAGTTCCACTTAGCCCACACGTGCCTGGGCCAATTACATTTCCACCAATTTTTATGGGCTTAAATTAAGCTTAATCCCCTCCCATTTTAGGCCTTAAGAAGCCCAAACATTATTGGTGGGCTTTGTCGAGCAAAGTGAGTCCAAAGGCTGGATGAACACTATGGGCAGGAAATTGTTCCTTCAACCGTTTTTTCATTGGAAAAATATAATGTGGGCTAGATTTAGAGTTATGCTTGTTTTCCTCAGTGAGACTTCCTTACCTGGTGTTTGGAGTATTAGGACATAAAATAAATATTCACATTTAACTTTTTAACCAGCTGCCTGGATATTTAGTGGATGTACCACCAGAAACCTATAATAACTAACAAATAATAGATAAGTTTAGTTAGTGATTCGCTGTTAATAACGTTAATAATGTCCTTGACGATATTTTCTCCCTTCTGTTCTTTCCAGGATTTCCTTTTTAAAATTGTTGAAATGATCAAATTTGATTGAATGATCATATTTATATCATTGATAATGTATAAGAATTGGTTTAATTTGTTTATTAAACAAGCTTTAAGCCTATTAAGTTTATTAAATAAGCTTTAAGCCTGGGGCTTCAGCACAGCGCTTCATAGCCCATTTCTATGCAGTAGGCAGCCCCGCATGCTTAAGCACACTTTCAAATGGGACTTGTTCTGTCATATTCAGTTAGTTTGGTTAACTGTTATAGCATGATAACCATTTTTCTTTTGCCAGGTGGCTAGCTAGCTGGAAATACCACTATCGTCACCCAGGACTGAGAGCCCTTGTCCACATGGCGAGTTTAATCACTCGGTCCTGTGTTGTTCGTCCATCTGGCTTCCACTCTGTGGCACATGTCCCTTTCGTGGACTCGTGCGAGAGCAGCACGGGCACGCCCATCGGCACCTGCTGGGAAATCGGCTGATTAACAGCCTTTATTAACAACCTGGTTTTCCCAGTAGACGGACGGTTTGGGAGCTGGCAGGAGAGGGGAGCTGAGTGTCAGCAAAGACAAAGATTAAACGAAAAGTGGAAAGAAAACAAGGAATACCACTCTGCCCACTTAAGACTAGTCAACAACGGCTCTCTGCAGGGCAGAGGGTAGGCATCCTTATGTGTACCTGTATTCTGTTTGTATTACACAAAGAACTGCAGGGCCTACCCTGCTTGCGGGGAAAAAAATTGCTCCAAATATACCCTTTGCTCTTTGGGGCCTGTGCTGTCCTTAATGGCACCTCTACTTCTTCACTACAGGGAGTTTGGAGCTCCACATTCACTTCCTGAATCTGTTATGGCCACCAACGGGCACTGGTAGGGCAACACTTATGGTATCCAAAGTTCATTGGCTGCCTTCAGGGTAAGCCAGTCCTGAAGCCCGAAGGCGGCGTATTGCATTGGATGGTCCTTGAAACGCTGCTGGAAGAAGGAGTGGCTACATAGCAACTGCAAGTCTATGTTAAACACACGCTCACTCATACTAATTTTGCTAATTTGTCTGGCCTCCCCTCTCCCTTTCTGGCACAGATGACAGGCACTTCTACTGGGCAGCAAACAACACTCAGCAGACACTGGCAGAACTAAAAGGATTTTTTTTTTTTGAGTAACTAAATCACTATAAGTAGGGTGGACAATAGAATGCTATCGATTTTGGGCTCAACCAACAAAATGCAGAAGAGCTCCAGAATCGTTGGAATTTTATTTTTCTAATCGTCCGCTCTGCTAAAACGAAACACTAAATGCAGCTTAACTTCCCATAACAAAAGAGAAAAAAAAGCCAAAATAAAAATAGTTGCTACTTCTCCCTCAAAATTGTTTAATTCCCTATCACTAACCTATTTGTTCCTGATTTATGGAAGTCATTTTTTGCAGTCATTTAAATTTGATACCATTGAAACCATGGAGCTAGCAAAACTAAATTGTGTAGTTCAGTTTATGAAATAAGGTGGAAGCTATATTAGGAAGCAATACAGAATAAGAAGTACCAGTTAGTTGCAAGCTGTTAGGATATGATGTTGTTTTGGCACAAGTACATTGGGATTGCCTCCCATCAGTTATTTATGTGAAATGGAAAGATTCAATTTGCAAACATTTTTCACGTATATGAAATCTTAAATTTATGAAATATGAAATTGAAAAACGTATATAAATTCTAAAACTTATCATTTGGTAGGAAATTATTTAAAATTGAAGTTTGTATTTTATGAAAATTGCAGTATTTTTGTCAAATGTGGGATTACAAAGTATGGTTTTTGAAATGGAGGAAAGCAACTTTGTAAACTATTTTGTGTGGCATTTGGCACATCATGCACATACACCCTTAATAAGCTTAAATGATAAACATAAATGTATCCCTACATAATTACTATTGGACTTTTTAATAACATTTGTTTCATTACATATGACAAATATGTGATTTCATTGCTAGCTTCATATAAACGTAATACTAGCTACAGACATATATAACTCCTACATTTAAGCATTAAAATACTAACTGGCTGTCAATTAAAGCTATGAGTCTTAAGAATTAAGACAGTATATGCTATTTTGTGTAGGCTCGCTGTTTGATTGCAAATAGGGGATTTAAGTATGAAATCCCTTTTCATATTCTTAAAACTTCATCGTCAAAACTGTTTTGGTATAGCATGTGAAACCGTTGATACAGTAACTATTGGTAACAAGAGATAGAATGTCTTCATAGCTGAGAGAGTTTTTTTCCTTATAAATAGCTGTTCCTTTTGTTTTCTGGTAAATACATTTCCAAATAAGTTTAGTTTAGTACGTCATTGTGAGTTACCACATACGATTATAAATAAATAAAAAATAGGTAATCAAGATATGTAAGTATTTATATTTATTGTTATCAACTTGCTGTGCTAGCAGTCTGTCCACTATTAAACTGGCAAAAAGACAAAAGAGAGGGGAAAAGCAGGAAACGATGGTGGTGTTTGGATAAATAGGTGAGTTTGTGGAGGATTGTGAGAGCTGGGGTGAATATATTTAAACTGTTCACACTTTTTCTTATCAGATGACTAACATATATTGAAAAATAGTTCTTAATAGAAAAACAATTCTCTTAAGGTACGTGTATGGTGCGAAAACTCATTAGCAGGATTACAATTACATGGAGACACTTTGGGAGTTTGAGTTTTGAAATAGTAAGACTGAAACAAAGTTTAAGTTCCTTATTTAGTTGCTTCACATACCCCTTTAACCAAAGAGACTTACACAGCTTACGACTTTGACATTTATCCTGCTGGATATTTACTAAAGCAATTTAGCTGGAGTACCTGTAGCTGAATGAAACAGCTGGGATGGCAGCCTTTTGGTTCCAGGCCTGACACCAGAACCGCTACACTACCAGTTGCCCTGGAACTAATACCAGCTAACGGATTAAATCCAACAACATTCAACAAGGGATTTCCAGAAAAAAGATGCTGATCTCAAGTTTAAGGCCAGAAGCGAGAATCCAGGGACTTCAGCAGGTTAACGAGGTTGGAACCAGGAAGGAGTCTCTCAAGGTTATCAATAAATGATAAAATTGCTGCCTGTTCATCTTCTCTGAGCTGTCGTCTAAAGTGATTCCCCTGAACACTCCTGAGGAGAAGTACTCCTCGGCTTTCTATGAAGATTTTCCACCCTGGGTTTAAATTGCGGCCTAAATATCCTTGGTGTGGTGAAAGCTGAGACTCGAGTCCTTCAGGGACTCTGTAAAGTCCGTTGTAATTCCTCTGTTCACTGTTTGAAGCTGAGGAGTCCTTGCATGCTTTGTTCATTTTTCTCAGCTAATATTAATCTTGACACCGATGTTAATATTTTTATGGTCAATCTTCAGAGATTGCTCGCACTGAACTCACGCTGCTGGAAATCCAGCAAATACTAAAATCGCTGTTGTGTCTCAAAACTGATGGGACAGTTCACCTTTGTGATATAAACCAGACGGTAAGGTTGGATGCTTGCCCAGTGCCGAAGGTCAAGGACTTTTTCACCCCAGATGGGGCAAAGTATTTCTCGAAACTAGACATGGGTAACATGGCAGTTGTTGCTTGATGAAGACTCTAAATAGTTTATGACAATAAATGCATACAGTGATTTATTTAAAAACTAGCTTTTCAGCCTTCAAAATTTGAACAAACTAATCAAACCATAGGCTTTACAGACTACAGCTCTCCTAACACAGCTCTGCTGTCTCTGTATTAAGTCCTTTTTTAATCTCATTCACTGAAGTGTAGTCTAATTAGCCAAACCAAGTGAGGTAATCTAGTATTTAGCTGTACGTGTGGGCATGAGGGTGAGTTTTTGAAGGACCATTCAGTGGACCTGTTACAAGAGATGTGGCCGTCTATCAGGGGGACATACCAGTAACAGCACAACTGAAGAAGAGATTCTAGAAAACCTGGATCAAGTGTTAAGAGCTTGTCTCTGGTAGGTTTAATGCTGAAGTTGAGCAACGGCACATTCCAGCCTCTAAGCGTGACATGAACAAAATCTCAGCTCAAGGTTTCTGCTCAGTGGAAGAAAAAGTGAGGGCCATTATGAATGCCACACAGCACTAGAATGTGTCATAGCTCAAGTTATGTCTGTCCATTGGAAATTATTATGACACGTTTTTTCCTGAGCTTTCCACGTTGATATAATACAGTGCCTGTAAAAATTATTCACCCCCTTGGATGTTTTTATCATTTATTTTTTTTATATTAAATCATAGTGAACTTCATTTAAATTTTTTGACACTGAAAAAGGCTCTCATTTCTACCAATTAGTCTAAATTTATAACAAATATTAAACACAAAATAATTGGTTGCATGAATTTATAAACAAAATATTAAAACATCCAAGGGGGGTGAATACTTTTTATAGGCACTGATGAGTCTTTTCAGTGAGACGAAGCAAACACTACCAATGTCTTCAGCAAGAGTCCATGGGTGAGTTCTCACACTGTTTAATTGGTATCAACATTTAATTGTGTCAAAAGGGGGGTGATAGCAATTGCTCATGCATTATATTACTTACCTCTTCCTGACAAATCAACAAATGCACCGCTAGCAGCAGTGTCCTGCTAGAAAGGTCAGCTGGTTCCGTAGTAAGTTTGCAACATATAAAACAACAGACGGATTGGGATCCTGTCATGTCCCAAGTTAAACTGTTTATCTTGCAAGGTTGGCTGCAGGAGGTGGACGATCAAGAAATGATAACCTTCACCAAAATAAGAAATGAGCTGAGTGTGCAGGATGGATGCAGTCTGTGAGGGTCTAGCGTGGTCATTCCTCCCCCTGGGCAGGACATGTTTTACCTGAAGCTCATGAAGCTCACCCAGGTATTGCACAGATCAAAAGCTTAGCCAGAGCTTACATGTGGTGGTGAAAAATGAAGCAGGCCTTTATAGTTTCAACTCGATAAAACCTGCATTTTGTTTGCTTTGTTTTATATTTATTTAAAATGGGACTAAAAAGTCTATTTTATTTAGCTGTACTTGAAAAGGGTGTTTTGGTCTTACCATTCTGAGTTTTCTTTGTGTTTTTTGCACTTGCTTAATTTAAAATGCCTAATAAAAGCCATGAAGGGGCTCCTTTTATGTGTCTGACCTAGATTAGACTAGCGAAGCTAATAACGTTTCTTCATCAATCCAACCATCATATCAATCACTCAATCAATCAATTTTATTTTTATACAGCGCTTTTTCCATGTTTCCATGTCACAAAGACGCATTACATAGAAAAAGATACAGTGTGTCTCAGGCCTGACCCCCCAAAAGCATGCCAGTGGCAACAGTGGCAAGGAAAAACTCCTAGGCTTGCAGGAAAAAACCTTGAGAGGAACCAGGCTTAATGGGGGAGCCCATCCTCTGCTGGCCAGCACTGGGAGTTAAATTAAGTAATTTAAATGTCCATGATGTCCATATCAATTTTATATCCTCATGATATATGTTTATTACAACATAATTGAGAATCAGAATATCTGATGCGTGCTTTTTGTTATTGGTAAAAATATGTAAAAGCAACCATTTGAAATTGCAAATAACATTCCTACATTTTGAGTGTCATTTTGTGTTGTTGCGTCACAACAAAATTATATCATAAGCATTCTTATATTATTAGAATTATAAGCATTCTCAGAACTCTCGTGCAAAAAAACTGCTGGGGTGAGTTAGATGAATTTGTAGGTGAATTTTGAACCGACGCGTCAAAGGGTTAAACAAATAACAGTAATACAAGAAATTACCTATTGTTGATGTATTAGTTACTTCTTACAGGCAGAACAAACTTACACTAACCCATGAACCAAAGCACCAAGTTGTGGAGACATGAGGAGATGGAGAGGTATAATAATGAATAATTAATTGTTTTTCTAATAATAATTCTACATTTATATTCTGTATTAAGTACTTTCTTTAAGAAGATTTAAACAGCTGATATTCATAAATAATAAATATTACATAAAGTTTGAAGTATTAGGAGGAACTGTCTCTGATTACATCCATTTTCATTCAGGCTGAATTGAATTAACCAATATAAATAAAGTAGCTTGATCAATCTGTGCTGATCTGTATCTGTCCCAAATGAGAGAAAACAATTGTTTTTTTCTTCGAGAATAAGTCTTCTAGAGGCAAAGAATGAAATGAAGAGAAAAACTTTGTCAAAACAATAGCACTCAACCTCACTCAGCTAAAACTGGTGTCTGAAGAAAAAACAGAACTGTGATGGCGGACTTATTTTATATATTGCGGTCCCCGACACACTCTTGTGTAGTTTGGCATAATTACCCCTTCACAGATCTGGGAGATTCTCCCTCCCATTTCTCTATTTGGATGTCTCATCACCTCCTCAGACTTAACATGGCCAAAAAAAAACTTTACCTCCCGGCTAAACACACTCCATTCTAGGATGTCTGCATCTCAGTGAAAGGCATCACAGTCAAGTCAAGCTATATATGGAGAATAATCTGGGAGTCACCCTGGACCATGATCTGTCCTTCAAAAACCACATCCCTTCATGGGTTCGAACCTGCAGATTTGTCCTCAATAACATCAGAAGAATCCATTCATTCCTTACAGAGCAATCTACACAGCTCATGGTCCAGGCACCGGTGATATCCCACCTAGGCTATTGCAATTCATTACTGGTTGGCTTGCCAGCCTCCTCGATTAGACCGCTCCAACTAATTCAAAATTCTGCTGCTCGGGTGGTCTTCTACCAACGGAAGTTCACCCTTGCTACTTCTTCATTAAACTCCACTGGCTCTCTGTTGCAGCCAGGATTTGCCACAAGATCCTCACCCTCACCCACTAAGCTACCACAAGTTTAGCCCCTGGCTATCTCTGCACTTCTGCTACAGCCAGATGCCTGGTAGTCCCTTCTCTGTCGATACAACATCATCCAGTTGACATCTTTTATCAAGAGCACCCAAATTGTGGCTTGAGCTGCCTGAGACCATCAGATCATTGAAAGCTTCTACTGCTCTTCCAACAACACCTCACATCACAGTTCTAAATCCTCCCCAGGAACTAACTGCCATATTTTATATTTTTATGCTTATGCTTATATTGCTTGTTTGCATTGTATGTTATCTCCTTTGTAGCACTAGTCTTTGTGCCTTCTTGCAGAACTCATCAATAGGGCAAAGTAGCTCAGCATCTTATTGCACTTTCACCCCTAAATTATGGCACTTTGGTATGATAGGAGCGTCTGCTAATTGATTAAAATGAAAAATGTAGATAGCCAGACTGACCCATCTAGTGGCACGCTAAACATTTTTTTTTACGTTCATTAGATATGAATCTTATTAAAATATAAATTTATGGACTATATATTGCTGAAAGTTATCAAACTTCTTCTGAGTATCTCTAAAGAGACACTCTTAATGACTTCCTGTAAGTAAATTGGTAAACTAGAAATTCTGGAGTGTGACCAAAGGGGCAGAAACCCCAGGAGCAGCAAGACACAGCTTTGCGAAAGCTGAAGACAACGGCGAGATGGGGCTCACTGCTTGATTGGAAAACTTATCTAGTTCAATTGAATCTAGTGGCGACAGTGTTTGGATGGTCTGAGCACACTTAGGGTGTGAGGCTAGTAAACCTCGACCAGACTACTGGCTTCCCTCTTGACTTTAACAGCCTAGAGAGAGCTCTCCGCCTCCATTTTGGATAGACAGAAAAACTTAATGGTACACGATACAAACTCTCCCAAATGCAAAGGAGCCCTGGAGGACATCTTGACACCCTGGCAGCGAATATTACCTTCCTGACACTCAGGTATTAATCCATTTTACCCCCAGGCAAACTGCAGAAAGCGTCACTGTTGGGAAAGAGAAGCGGATTTGCCTAGTGAGGGGAACACCCGCCCACAACCCATTGCCAATCTGTGGAATGCGTGGGATGCCTCAGCATGGGGCAAAACCACTATATGCTCTGTTGCTAGAATATGATCATCTAAACAGCTTTGGTGGACTACAACAGGTAGGTGCACCCTGAAAAGGACAGGCCACAAAAAGCTCCCCGTGCACCTGAAAACCATATCCGGAAAGATGAGGATAGCAAAACCGCTGAGGAGGCTATTGAGGAGCTGTGGTAGCAGAAGTCTAGAAGTGGAAGAGAGAGAGAGAGAAAAACTGTGAGGACACCTATAAAAAGTTTTGCAGCTTATGACAAGCGCCCCTGGACGACCTTGTTGCAGCATGACATCAAGACCAGTATTGCACATCCCCTTCATCAGTTTGTTCATCAGGGTTGCTGAAGAGAAGATTTCTGAAATGGTTTCTTAGAGCCCTCTGACAGCCTTTGAGCTGTCGTACTGGGGTGGAAAAGGAAAGGACTGCATTCTGCATGAATTATCATTGACTGAATGCTGTCACATGAGAAGACTCATCTCAACTTCCATGAATTGATGAGGCCCTGGGCTACATCTGAGAATCACACTGTTTCAGTTGTCTAGGGCTACAAGGTAGAGCTGACATCGGCTGAAAGGTAGAAGACTGCCTTCTCTTGTGCACAGGCTCTACACTTCCAGGTTCTTTGGTTCAGTATATATAACGCTCCAGCTGCCATCTAAAGGTTCTATACACCACTTGTGTCATTTATTTAGATGATTTTACAGCTTTTTCAAACGACACTCTGTCCTAAAATGTACTCTTGCATCTGTAGTTACAGTGTATAACATATACTTAACATAAACAAAACATTGGGAACATTTTTATAATTAAAACGGAAAAACATAGCTAAGCAAGTGTATTCTCCTTTGTTAATTTTGTTTCTCGGTGATTAACATGAACTACTTCCCCGCAGTTCACACCAACGCCAAGTAAACCATGTCATGTGACAAAGAGGCTGGCAACTCTGTTTGCCAAGGATTGTGGGTAGAGATTCTTTACGACTCATAAGGCTCAATACCTAGAGGCTTGGCCAGGGTTCACCAGCTAGGTAGGCTAGCTACCGCCATACTCAGGTAAACCTGTCTCCAGGAGAGTGAATAGCGTTTATATTTGATGGTCAACTGGGACATTGTCGGTTTCTTTTCGGTGACTTCAGTGTGCATAAGTAGAGAATCTAGGACTTTATTTTGCTCTTTAGCGAAAAGCTATAGCACACTTAAATTCTGCTTGTTGATTAGATCTTATTTTAAACGTGTTAGCTGACATCGAGTATTTAAAAGATAACTGTAATAGATGGCTTGATAGCTATGTAGTTATAAAACTTTTTATTGAAGATCATTTACTTTTCCTTCTAGCTATATTGTTTCACTGCTGCGGCGTTAGTGAGACTGATAATAGTTCCAAAATAGCGTTTTTGGTTCTGTTGATGACAGCTCAGTTAATGGTAGTTTTTAAAAGGCATACAAAGTATTGATACGACGTTTTGAGGCTGTTAATAATTAAATGTTAGGTAGAAGCGATTTCTTGCAGCTTCTTACACTGCAAGACAGTGTTCTTATTTGAGTAACTAAGAGCTGATTCTCAGACTGGGGGAGCATGCGCGTCAAAACGGGGTTTTTTAGTAAGTAAATACAAATGGTCTTTGCGGTGTATGTGAAATGGTATCTCAACTGCACTTGATTCAATTAAACCAAATTTACCTAGCTAGCCACATATGTATGCCAACAGGTGGAGAGATTTCCCGGTTACAGTGGGGAAGTGGACTGAGACGTGGAACTGCGCTGTATCTTAAAGAAATGGGTGCTGTCGTTTCACGGTGGAAGGTAAGCGTAAGTACTGCTCTTGTAAATTCGGAATTTGGATAAGTTTTTATTTTATTTTTTAGATTCTATTATGACACTGCTTTGGTTTTACTTTAATTAAGCCTTTAATATAAAATTATTGCTGCTTGTTGAAATGTGGCCTAAATTAGAGTTCAGTCTAGTTGATTAGGTCCTTGGCAAGCTGGCCATCTGTACATGTGTTCCAGTATGTGTTCAATGTGTTGCCATGCGCTTTGTCCAGTAAGGTAAGTCCTCAACAGAGCTTTCCAAATTGGTATAGTATTCACTGTCTGAGCAGTGCCCGTTGCTTGCATTGGCCTTTTCATTAACATGTGTTCTAGAAAGGAATGGGAAATAAACTGTAAAATTTCAGATTTGATTGGTATTTTTATTCTTGATATTCAGTTTTGTAGTTTTTTTCTAATTTTACGAGTTTTATAGAATTGTTTTTACTTCAAATTCAAATCAAATATTTAAAACATGAATCCATTGTTACACCCCCTCTAAACAGACCAGACCATCCACAGTTGAACTTCTGGAAAGCATAGACCAGGTAAGATGTTTTTACATGTATTGCAATGAGTATCGTTAAGCCAGTTATTTATGTTGCCTTACAGGGATCAGTGGTGATGTCAGTCGGAAGGCAGGGTGTATTTTTGGACACCTCTTTTATTGCGCATGGGTTTGAGTGTCATTGAATGGCAAATGACTCTGGCTTGGACAAAAATCCCTGCATGCTGCTCCTTGCGTGATGGACACACATGTCTAGTCAAGCGGACTTGCATGCCTCTTCAAAAGATGCTTTAAATGTATATCTCTATGAGGGGTGGTGTTTTTGGCAATCCGTTACAAAGTTATTAAAAAGCATAAATGGCTAGAGTATTTACTGCCCTCCAGTCAGTCTTTTGAATGAATAGCCTTTACATTGTTTTCTCAGGGTGGTGTAAAAATCCCCTAGTCTTACTGAAATTACTAGTTTTGTGCTCTTTGCATCCATTACTTATTTTTGATTGTTTATCAGTTTAAATTAGATCAGTTTAACTGAGTGAAATCACATCTCATTGCTTCCTAGCAGTACCTCCAAAAAAATATGAAGCAGCTTTATATGTTCGCTATATCAAGTTATTTACTATGTCCTTTACTTACGGAAGCTAGCCTCTTACTTCTTGATTGTTTGCTGTCTAATGCAATATCGATGGGACAGCACCTGGTTGGAGGATCCAGCTTTTGGCAAAGCCAGCAGTCTACTTGTATTATTTTCGATCCAGTCCACTGAAAAAACATGCAAAACACACCCATAGGTCCGAGTTTAAAGTGTACTGGCAATCCTTCACTGCTGTAGATAAATTTCAGCAAAAGCAGATGTGTACCAACAATGAAGGATGTCTGTTTACCTGGGACGAGCTGCTGTAGGAGGAGTGATATGTAAATAATAGATCAACTATCATTAGTGTATTAAAATCAGATCCTCCGGTGACGTCATGTGAAGAGTTAAAATCACACCCCGAAAACGACTTAAACTTCCGAAATCCTACTTCTCTGTATTGTCAGCCTGATGTTAAGCAAATGCCTTTTAAAAAAACAGAAAAAGATAAACATTAAACATTGGAAAGACATTTTTGACTACATGTTCCCTTTAGATATTAATGACATGTAAGTGGGTCTGGAACAATGCACAGGAAACTGCTCTCCTAACAGTCCTTCATTTTAGTTTCCATTATTTTTCCGATTTATGTTTCTTCTCATGCATTTTAGTTTGTTGTAGAACTTGACAGTGTTAATAAAAATTCTGGTTTGCGCAAGCGTCAATGTTTAATGGCAGATTTAATGCTTCAAACAAGTATTCGGATCAATACATTTAAAAAATTATCATAATGTAAAACGGAACACTGTAAGAGTTCCATACACACCCCAAAAGGTTCTACTTGTATCTTACGGTAATTTGCAATTGTAGGTATGAGACTGTAATATGCAGTACTTTTTTTACACAAATATAGTCTTTCAAGTTTATTTTTTGACTTCTGCTTTCGTGTGTCAGTAGAATGACCAAACATTCATTTTCTGAAAGAAGAACAAGGAATTCTGCCACAGATGGTATGATCTCCACAGAGCCCTGATCTTAACATAATCGAGGCTGTCTGTGATTACCTGGACCAACAGAAGCAAGGCAGACAGAAGTACTTCTATAGAAGTACTTTGGCAAGTTCTCCAAGATGCTCGGAACAATCTACCTGCCGATTGTCTAATGAAACGGCACAGTAGTGTACTTATGATGATGCCGTTTTAAAGGCAAAGGGTGGTCAAAACAAATCATTATTAAAAATAATAAAAACAAATAGTCTTTTTAATTTTTGTTTTTTGTCCTTCTTAGTATTTGTTTTATATTTAGACACTTTACATTTCATTATTTTTGAAAGCATCTTAACTTTACAGAATTTGTTTTTACATGTGCCTAAGACTTTTGCACAGTACTGTATATCTTTTTTTTTCTTCATTTTTTATAAATGTACAGTCAGCAATATCTTTTAAATCTTTAAGCAAGCTAGCTACATGATATTCTTGAAAATACTCGATAATAGGCTACGTACATACACTAACAAACATTCTTAAACTTTTTTAAAGACCTACAAGGTTTGTTTTAGGTTTCTAGAAGCCAAGATGGTTAAATGTCTTTTAATGAACTATATGACTACTGTGGTATAATCATGTTCTGAGCTTGAGCAATAATCATTTCATTTTTTAAACCACATCTTTTGTTTTTAGAAAAGGTCTTTACCTAACAATGTAAATCCGTTCTATGAAAGTAATAAGATACCTAACAACACCATGGCCCCTCTAGCGGCCTACTTTTGGGCCGATTCTAGGGAACACTGCTTTATAGTTATAATAGGCCTTACAATGGATAATTTACAGTCCCCTTATTTAATATATAAAAACATATGTTACACACATTTTTAGTGACAGATTAATGAGCAAATATACTGCGCCGGCCGGTATCATCGCTGTGTGGTCAGTAGATTTTTCAATTCGTTAGCCCACAAAGGTTGGCACTGGAAACTGTTAATTTTTGGACTCTTACTGTTTAAATATTATTACATTAATGTTAACACATATTTAAAGGCCACAAGTTTGGTTTAGTTTAGCAGTAATCTGTACTTCCTAATTAATCGAATTGCGGACTTTCTCGCCATTTCTGCACATTCACGAAACTCTTGGTCATGCATCAGAACCATTTTAGATCAGGAAAAAGTTAACTTTCCTAGATGCTGTACAAAAATATTGTATCTGTCATATTGCTTTCCGAGGTTATATCGATGGTATACTGTATAGTGGTTTGTCTGATCTATATGTCAGTTAGGGGTTGGTGCTAAATTCGAAAATAAAGTTGCTGCCATGAGACATACTGAGATCTGCATTTCACCAACTGAGCCTTTACCTGGGAAAATAAGTGCACAGTAGAGGCCATCGAACTGTACGACTGATTGTCATTTGGCTGTGGTTTTGGATGTGAGTGGGAATGTAATTACATACAATTATAATTGACTGAAGGTTTGAAAAGTCAGCTTTTCATATGCAATGCTTTTAGTGATGAAATAAGTGCATATGTCATCCTTTCAAGGCCTTTGACCTAAATGCTTAGCAATGTCAAAGCAAGTCTCCTAAATTTTCAGGTTATGGCTGTTTATGGGTCACATTGTTTTTATTCCTGTTATACTGTATTACTGCTGCTGTCACAAAACGGTGTGTAAAGCTCTTGAATATCCACATCAGCTGCTCTTGATAGCAAAACTAAAGATGCTCCAGTAAAGCATCGTTAATGAAGTTGAGCGCGTTTTTACCGAAAACTGAAAATGTACGTGTATTTCTAGGGGGTGGAATTGCTAATGTTTGTTCCTGGTTTTCTGCTTTCAGCTAAGTCTTGGATTTCAATGTGTGTTTACAGGACATACAGCACCTTGACGAGTTGAGGGTGAAAAATCAGAGACTATTGAAGCTGTGTGTTGGAAGGCTCCTGCTCTACTCCTTCCTCCTTTACTTGGTCACATGTGTAACTGTGTGTCTGTGGTATCTTCCTGATCAGTGGACAGGAAGGCTCATGTTGGCTCTGCCATTTTTAGCATTTCCGGCTCTGTAAGTACACTTCTCTGTATCCAAAAGGTCAATCTGCCTTGAATCCGCAGCTCCAAATGCTTGTAGAGATGTTATTGTGGATTAACGCTACTTTAATTCAGAAGTCTAATTTGCTCATATTCGCTTTCAAGTGTCCAACCCGATTGTCGTTCTGATAAATTCAATGATGAAGTACTTATTTAATCAGTAGTTGTGCTTAAGTGTAAATATTCTTAGAGAAAATAGCTGATGGAATCTTTTCTCCAGTTCTACTAAATTGACTGAATTACTAAAATTACACTAAAATGTAATTTTTAATTTTGGGATATTTTTTTCTTTTCAGAGTTTGGTTTCTGAGGAAGTTGCTGATATGTCTTTTCTCGAAACGAACAGAAAAGAACAGTAAGCTCTTCATGGCTTGGGATAAGCCTACCCATAAAAACTGGAAAAGTTCTTATGTGTATCAGGAATTTAACTGTATAACATGAATTTGATTTTCCATTTCAGATGAAAAATTGGAAGATCTTATGTCCCAGAAAAGAAAAATAGTAAGTCATTTTAAAATGGATATTCTCTAGCTAATATATGTTCTTAATCAATGTAGCTTTTTGTTAATGGTTTTTATTTTGAGTTGAATCAGCCTGGAGAAAGACTGTAACTCCCACTTAACATTCACACAATTCAGCCCTGCTTACTGGTTATATCCTTGTAACTGAGTGAATAACCCTTAACACTCACTAATTTCCATGAGCGCTTTATAATGGTGCTAACCTTTTAGACTTGTCAGGAATGCTTGCACTGTACGTGTGTGTCCTAACCTCTTGGATATATTAGCATGTACCTCATGTTTAAGTGTGTAATCTCGCAGAATGGGGCCATTGCAGATTCCCCTTACAGCGGCAGCACGAGGCCGCAAGAGGATCCAGAGACATGGGCCGCTATAATACCACTGTTAATCATAGTGCGCCTCATGTCTCCTTTCCTCTTTCAGTTTTCCCTGCACTTTGCAGCGAGCTAATTGCTACCGCTAATAAATAATCTAAAATCAATGCAGACAGCGGTTAATTGGCAAAAAGACTTTATTCTGTAAAGCAGTATGCTAATGACCTCCTTGAAATTAATAACGTTAAGTGCTAAGAGGAAATGAATCTGAGAAATTGCCTGTCATTTACTGTCATGTCTAATAACTTCTAATAATTATAGCTGATGGATTTTCACACATTCCATTATCGAAGCTGGTGCAAGTAATTATTCTTCTCATTATATCTAAACAATTAGCAATATTTGGTGTTTCTCGAAATTAAGCTGTTTAACAACATGATTTTATTATTTTGCATAACCTGGTTTCCATTACATAAAATTAAAGATTCACAATTAAATGGAGCTAAAAGCAAATCTGATACAAAAAATAAGACCAGCTAAAAACTAGGTTTGTGATAATTTAAAATATTTTTGTCCTTCCTGTAGAATACTCGCTCGAAAGTCAACACGGCACAAACACAACATGACCAAATTAAACTGCAAATATTCTCAATAATATGATGGGAATTATGAATAATATATATTTTTAGTTTGTTTTGTTTTGTGCAAATAAAAAAATAAATAAGAAAAAAATAAAATATTTATTTATGAAATATATGAATTTTTTTTTTATGAATCATTCAGCTAAATATTTTTAATGACTGTAATATACCTTTGTCTTAAAGCTAGAACAGGTGATGGAGACTGAAACCTATAAAAATGCAAAGCTGATCTTGGAGAGGTTTGATCCTGAGTCCAAAAGAAAAATTGTAAGTAACTGACTTTATAAATAATTGACCAATTAACACACAACTGTCTGTGTGTATCTAAAATGCTGGTCCATTGTTTTTATATAGGACCTAGAGCCCACATCTGCTGAGAACCAAATGACCCCAAGACTAGGTCAAGGTAAGGGTCTCTTTAAATGTGTTTTACTGTTGCTGTTCCTTCTTAATAGAAAAGTCATTATTTTAAAAATGATCCTGTTCATTAAAAGTTCGACTGCGAAACGTGACCCAGAAGGCCCCAGTGGTGGGTACCCCAATGAAAGCTACACGGCCCCCCCTGGTCCCCGGAGCCACCCCTTCAGGCCCCATCCTCCACTCCGCTCCGGGTGGCCCCCCCGAGAAGAGCCTGTCCGCTGCGGCCACTCCACAGAGCCTGATGAGGAGGCCTGTGACGCCTGGCAGCCCTGGTGGAGGGATTGGTGAGTATGATTGGTGAGTGACAAGCTCACAGCATTTGACTTGGCCAGTCTGTCAGCCAGCCCCAGTCCTGAGGGGTTCAGACCCCGGCTAAACCTGACATCTGCTTCGCACGCATAGCATTTGTGCCCAGTTAAGAGCAATGGTTGAAACGATGAAGAAACGTTCATATCATATTAAAACCATATCGTAAACCTGCTTAAATGTGCTTAATATATTGAATAGTTATAATTGTTGCATTACCATACAACCTACATAAATACAATTTCAGGTCTTAAATTGAAATACTAAATGTGAAAGTTTGATCTGATAAAAATGTAAATAAATTGTAAGAGGTCTCATATACCAAGTGATTATTCTCTGTGGATCACAAATCTGCTCTGGCTTTCAGGTATATAGATTTATGTAAAAGTAATCCTCTCCGCTACCCAGGAGTGGATTAAATGAATTCCTTCATAAATTCAAGTGCTGAAGTTTCTATGCATTATGCTGGTGGGCTGGTGGAGCGGCACATCATCCAAATTGGCGCAGAGCTTGCAAACGGAGAAGATGTCATCTGGAGACGATACTGTTTTAGTGTGGAGAAAAATGGAGCTGCTGTGTTTTTATATTTACACAACACCATAAATTGAAGTTTGAGCATTCAGGGAGGTTTTATTTTCTCCTTCTCATTTCTACAGCTTTGATCTGTGGTTTCTGGTGCATCTGAAGGGGAGAATGGTTGGCAAACAGACGTGAGATGTTCATGGAGCCTAATTGCTTTGTAGATTGCCAGCAACGTTTTGTCTTTACAAAGTCAGTTTCCCTGTTGGCAGAGGTGATCCAAGCTCTGCCTGAAACAACGGTCCACTCTTTGGTTGGATATGGAATGTGAGGAGCAGTTTGACGTGACCCACCATTGCATGCCCATATGTCGGTAAATGAATAAGCTGCAGGTGGCTGTGGTGGTGCCAGGCTTTTGCAGAAATGACCAGTCATCTCGTGATGATCACTCTTGATGTTTAATCATATTAATTAACGCTGGCCAAAACAGCGGGACCCCCTCCACTCACCACTCTTGAGGGATGCTCGTCTACAAGACATTATTAGAATCTGTTCCTTGGATGCATCCGTCTTTGTTTCTCCAACTAACGGTGGATTAATGCCTCGGTGCCCCTTTGTCAAGATGCTTTGCGTCAAACGCGATGTTGGTGGTGATTTGTGTATCCTTATGGGGGGACGGAGCCTCTTCACCCTGCCTCCGTGCCTGCCTGCCTGCCTGCCTCCACGCGCTTTTTTTGCCGACAGGAACACACCCCCCTGGACCTCCTCTGGCCAGGCCCATTTCCCCCCGGAGCAGAGGTGCTATAGACCGAGTCATTGAGTACCTAGTGAGGGACGGCCCACAGAACAGGTGTGACTACCCTCCTGGAAACATTGCACCCAATTGTCCTGAAAATATACAAACCTATTCTGTACATTAACTAAGAAAAGGTGTCCCTGCTTTGTCGTTGTGAGAAATGTTTTATAAACGTTGATTAAGAGTTCTGCATTAAAGCTTTTGTCATCTTTTTCACTTATCTTTCCGGTTCCAGATATGCCCTTATGTGTCAGCAGTGCCTCTCCCATAACGGCATGGCATTAAAGGAAGACTTTGAATACATTGGTAAGATTTAGAGAAATGCGCTTCCTTTGTCAGCATCCATCAAACGCAGCGCTTTCGTTTGCCCTCTACTCTTTGGCAGTACAGTATATCATAGGGCCCTTAAAATCTGCTGGCACTGCCAGTCTTTGAAAGCAAAAGCAGTGCTCTTAGATTGAATATGCAAATAAGTGTAGCCCATCTGATCTGATTCATTTATGCATCCTTGATGTATTAAAGAAAAAATATATTACCGCTTTCAGCTTGGTATATATTAGTCAGCCTGTCCATTTAAGAACAATGTGACCATAATCCGGATGATGCTATGCGTTGAGCAATGTTTTATGGTTCTTCATTTCAGCGTTCAGGTGTGCATACTGTTATTTCCTGAACCCTGCGAGGAAGACCCGGTCCCCTGCCCCCCGGCTGGGAGAGGTGGGCTTCCAAAGAAGGGAGTCCGCCAAGCAACCAGCATCTGCCTCTGAGGCAAAAGGTAGCCCACTGCGCTGCTTGAACCCCAGTCAGTGCTGTTTGTCAGCTGGAGAAACATCCCCATCTCAATTAGCCTGGTTCTTGCCAGAATGAAGTATAAGGTGAAAGAAACTAATGTCCTCTCACCGTGCTGCTCCCAGTATGGAGGAGCCCAGGCTGTCTTCCCATTCTCCGTGGATCTTCCTTTGATGGGGAGAGCAAACCGTCAAAATGACTTTCCTAAACACTTCTGTTTAATTGAACAATTTAATTGAAAATGTTTTGTTTTCATGCCGTTTGTTTGGTTTTTCCTGCTTCATATGAATTTACCAATCTCCCAGTCATGAAAGCTGGTAACCCTAAATACTTAGCAATCATTTATCAATTAATGTACCATTAATAAATCTATGGTCTGTTTTTGTATAGCCGTCACTTTGCTGTATACCCCTTGTTGAATAGCTGAGGGCCTGGGCATTGAGAGAGGCGTGTTCGCAGAATCTTTGCACCATGCCCATGGCCTGCAGTGGAGCCTGTCTCCTTGCAGTGCTTTACACACTGCGTGGTTGTCATGAGTTTTACTTCCAATTTCTCACTAGGATATGTTTCATTCTCATTTAGAATTTAAGTAACTACAGGTGGTATCTCCCCAATATCCTTGGGGTCTAAATTTGATCAGGAAAAAAAAGTTGCATAGAAAGGAGCACAAGTATATTTAAATAAATAATTTAAAGTGTGTCATATTAACGGAATTTAAAGTAATTATTTGGATAATAAGCAGTGAGAAGGTAGATACCAATGACACGATGGGAACTGCTAACTAGCATGCTAAAGTGTCCACTGTATACCACAGTGAGAAGGTAAATACCAATGACACGATGGGCACTGCTAACTAGCATGCTAAAGTGTCCACTGTATACCGCAGTGAGAAGGTAAATACCAATGACACGATGGGCACTGCTAACTAGCATGCTAAAGTGTCCACTGTATACCGCATTGAGAAGGTAAATACCAATGACACGATGGGCACTGCTAACTAGCATGCTAAAGTGTCCACTGTATACCGCATTGAGA
>JAOYSI010000027.1:3343128-3378148 GCA_025775065.1 Hiodon alosoides | reverse complement strand
TCTCATCCTCATAGTCTTTACTGGTGGCTGGACCTCTGGCTCCTCAGTGACACGAGCAGGTCCTGTCTCATCCTCACAGCCTTTACTGGTGGCTGGACCTCTGGCTCCTCAGTGACACGAGCAGGTCCTGTCTCATCCTCACTGCCTTTACTGGTGGCTTTACTCAGTGACACGAGCAGGTCCTGTGGTTCAGAATAGAAGCGTTGGGCATGTTACACGGCTGATTTATCGCTCACTGGCAGCCGTGTCAGGGTGTTATCTGACCATGTCACTAGCGGGGCATTGAGTAGAAGGCGTTAAAACACATTCCATTTTCATTAGCTAGCTTATTTTAGCTTGTGATTATTTTATTTTAGCTCATTGATCATTCCAGACAGTGTTAGATAATGGGCCTGACATGCACCTCCAGCTATCTAGATTGCTTGACCCTCTTCATTTACAAAAGGGAAAAAGGCTCCTCCCCGGTGTACGGCTTCCCTGAGCCTTTTTAACACCCCCCTTTCTCCTTTTTTTATGTGCACGCCATCTTCCCACTATCAAATGTTTGTCTTTGATAATGTATGTTTACGGTGACGTGACCTCTTGTACTTGGTGATGCATCAATGTGACACAAACAGTAACCAGTCCAATTGTACCACACTCTGCTTCAGTTTGACCTCCAAGGACTGTGAAGAAGATATGTGGCTTCGGGAATGATTTTTGAATCTTCTCAGCCAATTGTACGGTCAGTCAGGAATTTGTATTATCATTTAGGTGCTAAGATGAATGTTAAATTTTAAACTCTGTATGCAGCAGGATCAGATGCAATTTTCAAATACATGGTTCCCTGTCAGAATCATGCCATTTTGTGAAATGACGTGTATTCTGTTTGACACAGGGGACAACACTGCCTAGAAAAAATATTTAGCCTATTTTGAAATTCCATTAATGTAAACATTGTATTCTTTGGTTTCAGATACGTTTTACTTCTTCTACACAATCTAAAAGCCTCTTTATAAACGTCTTTACAGGGAGAACAGCTGGGGTGAGATTAGGAACAAATTCAAGGCAATATATCTTACTGAGAAATGACACAGATGTCATCAAATTCATCTTCTCCAACATCTCAGAAACTGTTTAGAAAAATAACCTTATTCTTTCATAATATACATCCACTCAAAATGGTTCTGCTGAAGATGCAGGGAGAAAAAAAAGCACTCCAAAGCCCGGATTATTTTTCTCAAATATGTTTTTGGTGCTGATTTTGCCATGTACCTGTTTAATATGCAAACGTGGAAACATTCTGTGGCTGGGATCCATCCTCGGGACATCTCTGCTTGTCCTGTCTGAGAAATGTGCTCAACTATCTGTCATTGACAATGGTCTTACGGAGGTCCTCTGCACCACACTCACACACACAGATAAACGGGATGGACAGAGAATAAATGATCATTCAGAGGGCCTTGGGCCACTATTTGTCCAGACAAAAGGAAGAGTGGGATATACTCAGTGTCATCAGCAAGGCCTTAATTGATATTCAGTGATGACAGATGGAAGCTCTGGCCGGGCACAGGTATAATTCTGGAACCAGGTTCACAATATACCACAGAGAAATCCCTTGGTTCCCATAGTTCTCCTCTTATCCATTTCGCACATGCACATTCCATGGCCCTTGGCTCAAATTTTTACTGATCTTTTATTTATACCCTCAAAATATGGCAGATAAAAAACATAAGTGTTCTTGATATTGTGTTTTGTCATATCTAGCAGTCTAAATTGAAATGCTGAGAAACAATTTTCTGAAGAAATGAAAGCCCGTGGCCTCCCCAACCCCAGAGGAAAATAAGCCAGCGATTTGGGCAGAATATGAGACGCCAAGTAAGTAAAACAGACGAGTGCACCCAACGTGTCACTTTTCAATTTGTGTCTCAAGATTCTATTCGTTTTTTTAAAAGAGCTACTTAATAGCATCTCAATAAACCCCTCCCAAATGCCATCGTGTTGTCCGTCCTCACAATGATTATTCAAAATGAACATGCTCCTTGGGTGTAAACATATTTATGGCCAATCTGTAAAGGGAGTGAACTTTTTAAAATTAAAATGACTTCCTCCAAAATTAATGCTCTTTTTAATAAATAATTAATGTTTGATGAACAAAACCTTTTGCAGAAAGGTTTGAATATACCTTAGAGCACAATCAAGATGATACTTTATAAGTGAAAGGTGTTTCGTACCACTCAGATACTGCCAAGAAGGAACTGTTCCTCTGAGCCATCAAGTAAGGGGGGAAGAAATTAGGTTTGGTATAATGATCAAAATGGCAAACATCTGAGTGGTCAGATGAAAATCTAAAAGCTGTGTCAATTTTGACACAAACCCAACAAAGTGTATAAGGGGAGGACTGGGAAGCTATTCAGGATTGAGAGAAAAATGGTTGGAGCAAAGGAAAGCTGGCTTTAAAATCTCAATAAAACCTAAAAGAATGATGAAAATTCACCTTTCACAGGACAATGATCAAAACAAAAGCACAAATCTACACTGAGTAACAAAGTAAATGCTCTTGAGTGGCCCACTCACAGTCCTGACTGGAATCTTGTTAAAAACTGCTGTTTATAAGTGACCAACTTAAGAAGAGAAAGGTGCTTCCACCTTTGATTTGACTTGTGCAATCAACGCATTTCAGTTTTTATTCTGAAAATAATAAAAATTAATTAATTAATTCTGAAAAAGTAATACTAGCTTTAAAAAAAGGGACAGGCCTCACTTGCAATCGAACAAAATTGAGCATTGCTAGAAGGGGGTGAATAATTTTTCGAGGCACTGACAGTATATACAGTAAATATTCATTTTACTTTCCTGCCATCTCCATCTCCTTGAGGAGACTCATTATAATCAAATTAAAGGTTTGCACAGCTGCTTGCATTTAAGCACTTTGTCTGTGCCTAGCAGCCGCTGTGCTTCTAAATGCCACAAGACAGAGCTGAGTGGCAGTAATATATTTGACAAAAGGTCATCAAGCACTAAGAATGCACTAATTTGAATAAGAGTGGCATTGTAAAGCACAAATCATACTCTGCTCCAGCAGTTAACCATGCTCAGCGAATTCGGTTTTTAAAGAAAACAGACATATTTCACAGTTGAGGACCCTGTTTTGAAACTGTGAGTGGGGAATAAATCTCCAACATCATCGTTTGTAAAATTGCAGGTCTGTAGTTCAGACATGACAAAAGAACATATACAACAAGTGGAAAAGTTAGTAAAATCTGAATACAGACATTGTCTGTATCACTAATGGGAATTTACCCTATCCACCTCCTAGAGGTGGGCTGTAGGCTGTTAGGTATAGTACAGTTCCAGGGACCTGTGGCCCTTCCAATTTAAGATGCATGCCCCAATGACACAAGAAATCCTACCTAGCCAAATAACCCCCCCGGTGGTGAATCCCCTGTACCAACAGCTGATGGCAGTTTAAACACCCATCTAAAATTAAACCCGATGTCTGACTTTTCCTGCAAGACTGACATCAGTGAAAAGGCGCATGCCATTAAGAAGCAAGGTGCGTTTAAAAGTGAACATTAGTATGATATAGTCCAAATCCCATTATCATTGTCTGATTACCTTATTTTCTCCTATTATAGTATTTTATATTTTTCATTGAGAATAATTCATAACATCTCTCCAGCAATGGAAGGGGAGTTTTATATTGCCCAGGTCATGGTCACTGCTTTTCCTATTTAGCATAAATAAGCATGTTAAATCCATAGCAGGACAGTAACGATGAGAAATGAAAATTAATCTCAGCAGCGGATGCCCTCTCGTGCTATACCTCAGCAGTGCATGTCTTCTTGTGCTACATCTCAGCAGCGGATGCACCCTCGTGCTCCATCTTGAGCTACATCTCAGCAGCGGATGCCACTCTTGTGCTACATCTCAGCAGCAGATGACATCTCGTGCTACATCTCAGCAAGAGATGCCATCTCGTACTACATTTCAGCAAACCCTTGTGCTACATCTCAGCAGCGCACGTCCCCTTGTGCTACATCTCAGCAGCGTTTGACGCCTTGTGCTACATCTCAGCAGCGGATGCCATCTCATGCTACATCTCAGCAAAGGATGCCCCCTTGTGCTACATCTCAGCAGCGGATGCCATCTCGTGCTACATCTCAGCAGCGTATGCCATCTCGTGCTACATCTCAGCTGCAGATTCCATCTCGTGCTACATCTCAGCAGCGCATGCTCCCTCGTGTTACATCTCAGCAGCAGATTCCATCTCGTGCTACATCTCAGCAGCGCATGCTCCCTCGTGTTACATCTCAGCAGCAGATGCCCCCTTGTGCTACGTCTCAGCAAACCCTTGTGCTACATCTCAGCAGTGGATGCCCTCTACATCTCTCGGGTGTGTTTCAACTGTTTTCTGGTTTTCGCTCTGAAAAACTCCAGAGTGATAACAGCCAGGCAATTTTGCTGATCCCATTCAGGAGGGGTGGCGGGGTGGGGGGTTTAAGGCGCAGAAAAACGCACCCCCCAGACGCTACCTTGTGGATATCATACAAAGCATCCTGCAGCAGGCAGGTTCATTTTATGGCTTCATCTATTACTACACTGTCAATGTTAATTGTCTTCTTTTTACCTCTGCAGAATTGTCCAAATTGGCCATATCGAAAGTGACAGGAAGAAGAGCATTAGGCATCTGACAAGATGATATCTAAGTTCAATTTCCTCCTCTTCACCTGATTTATACCTGCAGAAGATAATTTTCCTTTCTGTCATAAATAGCTCTATAAATCATTGGTGCTTATGGCGAAAGCTGCATACAAGATTCCCCAGATTTGTGCCCTCTGTATTTGCTATTAGGAAGACGTTACTGCCTGATTTTCCTCCTTCAAACAAAAATGATCAAATCTAATGCCAGCCAGATTAAAAAGATTAGGAGCAAATGTACTATGGAAGGTTCTTCATGTGAACCTCTATCTAAACAATCTGCGGTGAACTCAATAAAGACAAGGCTTTCCCCCCCTGTTGACACCATTATCCATCTGTTTGGATGAAATTGCTGTATCATGGTATAAATCTGTGATACAAGTGACATATACTCTAAAATAAAAGGGAACATTAACTGCTCTATCTTCAGGAGGCCCAGGGACCGTCTGGCTATAAGCTCACTCAAGTGTGATGGCAGTTATGCTGTGTTTTACTAGACTGCAGACAATTATCCTTTGCTTCTTTCCTTTTAGAAGACAAACTGCCGGGGCTTCGGCCGAAATGATCTCAAATAGATTTTCCAAAATGTCTGCTGCTAGATTGCCTCCATACATTATTTCTTTTAAATGGGTGTTAAAAAAAAAACAGATAATCCACAAATCAATCTCCGCTTCTTCTGCCACGCGGGCAAAAGAAGTTGTCCCCAGTGCCTTCTTTTTTTTTTTTTTTTTTTTTGCAGAAGGACAAGTTGGGTACTTTTATACCCAGAATAGGCCGCTGCTTTGTGGCATCCTCATCTTCATTTACATGGCAACAGGATCCTCCTCTTGGGTGGATGGGTCCCTCTGACTTTGAGGCAGATCTTGTGTTTAACCTGAGCTATGCTCCACTTTCTCCCCATCTCCAGCTCCATTTTTTGCCCCTGTTTCCCTTGCTAAAGCGTCGCTTTGCAGGAGCTCTATAGGAAGACAAGCTGGAAACTGCAGCCATCTCTTTGAGGCATCAGGGAGAGGGAGATAAATAATGCTTAAAAACTCCCATAGGCGTGGAAATTAAAGATGGGAGTTATTAAAGACAGCACTGGGCATCATATCCTGCCATGCTGCACACCTATTCACACATAAACCATTTCACAGAGCGAAGCACATTTAGCCAAATATGCTGCGCTCGCTCACGTCAGCCATGCTGGAAGTGCAAGCAATTATAACCATTTAACAGCAGCATTGTCTATGCTGTCCAATGGCAGTGAATGTGTGCTTCAGTTTGAGACAGCGAATGTGCACTTTACTTAAAGACAGCAAGCGTGTACTTCAGTTAAAGACAATGAACGTGCACTTCAGTTAGAGACAGCAAACGTGCACTTCAGTTCAAGACAGCAAATGTGCATTTCAGTTAGAGACAGTGAACGTGCACTTCCGTTATAAAAACTGCGAACAATGCGACAATGCTCGTTTTACTTTTTGAGAATGGAAGTTTCACAAGATGGGTGGGGAAAGATGCATACATTTCTGGCCTATGTTTTATTGCATATTTCTTTCTGAGATTGATTCAGAATGGAGTTTTTGTGAGAATTAGAGTGTTGTGTGTGCATTGTAGGCCTGAAGTTGCTTGACTTAAGTCTCAAATGGGGGTTCAGAGTTGGCTCTGGTTCAGAGATGAAGATACTCAGCTGTGATTTCAGCATTATAGTCTTGCACATCTATTATATTTATTGGGGATTGCTTAGACACCCATGCATAACCCAATCCATCTCTGTTTGGTGCCAATATAAGTTGCTAGATGAAGTTATTCAAAAAGTGCCACAAATGTGCAAAATTTGTGCTGAATTGTGAGAATGAGTAAATTAAAGAACTGCTTCACTGATTTTTATGACTTAAGTAGAAGAATTACACCTTTTCATGATTCTTTATCAATGAGTTAACTCTATTTGTATGGATGTCATCTTTTATTTATTTGACGGTATATGAATGATAAAAAATCAACTCTATTTGTTTATATTTTAGCAGCCCATGCGTAAGGTTAAAATAACCTTAATTTTATCATTGAGCAAGAAACAACAGTTTATGCAGTACAAGAGTAAAGAAAACACAAATTCTATATTAGTGGCACAATCATTCATCCAAATATATATTTAAATCATATTTCCACCTTAACTTTCTGAATAAACAAACACTCCACAATACAAGCTTAATTTAAAGTCATTACCCTTTCTGCTTGTACCAACCGAAAGCACATAATTTGTAGGCATACAAGATTTTTATTCCTTCAAAACATCCGAGCAAGTGTGCAACAAAATTGAAAAGAAGGAATACAAAAGGAAGAATTAGGGCCTTTTAGTTTAATCATCATAATACTGAAGTATGTGTTTAGACCAGATTACTCGGAGGGAGGAACATGTTAGACTTATAAGATTGTCTTAAGTTTATAAACATTGGTTTTATAAAAAAGTTAATCTTTAATTTGACATTTTCCCTGGACTTCATAAAATGGAGTTTGCAAGTGCAAAAACACGTGCACAGGATACAGCCATTTTACTCTTTCCTTAGCCAGCTATCTATGGGGGCGTACATCCCCGTTTCCCATGATACAACCTCCCACCTGAAGAGAAAGCACAACACCATGTCTGCCTAAAGCACAGCCCGGTCAATAACAGCAGTGAACTCACTAACACACCTCTGTGCTGTCCTCCAGTAAGGGCGGTGCAAAATGAGTAAACAGTAGTGCTGCTGCCGCTGATGGGGACCTGTACTTCAGTACTCATGAACGTAATGATTTAGATAAACCTTGGAGGCAGAGGGGGAGTTTAATACCGTTACCTTTACAGACATAAACCCAGTAATGCTGCCGTACTAATTGCTGTGAAAATTTGCCAGGTAGCCCTTTACGGACATATTCCCAATTGCCACGTATAATTAATAGCTCCACAGTCTTCAAGGCCATAAAGCTCATCAGTTATTAATTAGCAATTCATTTTACTGAATAAATAATACTTATGATTGATGGTGAAACTTGTAATTGGGCTCGGAGAGTAACACTCTCGGGAAAACCTTCACTTTGAGGTACATGCATTAACTACAGCGGTGAAACAGCGACGTCCGGTAATAAGCAGGTCTCCAATGGGCGACTGTATCATAGCTTTGGGTGGAAATTCCCATCCATAGGCCAATATATGTCACCTCAGAGTAAAGAACCTCGCAGTTTAATCCAAAAATCATGTTTTCTTTCAAAGGCTGTGGTGGTGAAGCTAATGCAGTGGTCTCAAAATAACTGAATCCCTGTGGATCTTTTATGTTATAATATTAATAAAAATACAGCAGCACACAAATACAATGAGGGCTGTTTTGAAGTCCATAGGTTTGTGTAAGAGGATATAAAAGAAATTCAATCCATAAAAAATATTTTCTAAAACAATATTGGCATTATCTTTGACAAAACAAAAAAGTTAACTCAGTCATCTTGTCATAAACAAGACAGAGATATTAAATATTTTTATATAGAAACATAAATAAATAAAAACATGAAAACTCTGAGGATTTACAGAGGATAGGGCTATTTTTTCCAAGCATTGAAGTAACAATTGCAGTAAGGTGTGGCTGATCATACTTTATGAAATCTAATGGTTATTATTGCACTTTCAAATAACTATTAACAAAACAAATTCACCAGTGACAACCATGTTTTAACAACTTAAATGTGTGTTTAATTCTGGTAATCTTGGTTCAACACAGAACATTGATTTTAATTTGTTTTCAAAGTAAATGTACACATATTTTTATCGATTCATACTGTTACACTCACAACCTCATATTAATGTATCATAAATTACCTATTTTTTATTACTTTATTTTATATTTTGGAGTAAAACTGTTTCTAGAGGATTTAATGTGCCGATTAAATCAACATTTTAAATAAGTCAGAATTAAATACAAGGCTAAATAAGGTCATCAGATGTAATTTAGGCCAGTATTAGCGCTGTTGAGTTTAGCCCTGTGGAGCTCCCTGCGGAGACCAGGAGCTCCAGTGGAAGGTCAGGCCACAACGGCATCAGTGGTGAACGTGTCGCCCAGCGAAAAGACAGGTTAGCAGATGCAGCTATCAAGTCTCGGTCTTCTCTGTGCCTGTAATGGAAATGTGCGTGTGCTTAGCGAGATGACTTATGGACTTTAGTTTTTCTGTTTGTTTTAAAACCACAGACAGTATTTGCTTTATTTCATCCATTTCATCTTGAGCATTCAGTCTTTGAGAGTTTATTTTTCTACTTTTAACATGACTTTCATTTTATAGCACTGTGTTTAACAATACAAATCATTAAGAATAAACACAATAAAAGGTTACGGATGGATTTGGATTACAGTTTGGAATTGTTCTTAGAAGTGGTTTGAACACTTAATGTGGTCAATAATGTTGATAATAGCCCTCGGACCAAAACAATTGTGAGTGCTGTAAATGTGTGAAATGATTAATGGGCATCTAAAGAAAGGTTGCAAAGGGTTGTATGAGAGAGTCAAGGGTTAAAAACAACCTTTTCAAAAACAAAAATAGCCCCCTTGGCTTTTGGGGTGGGGGGTGGGTTGGGTTAGGGGTGGAATAAGGGAGGCAGGGGGTTTGCCTAAAGTTAGAAAGAAGCCAGCAGCCAAGGTTGCAATGCTAGGAAGCAATTAACAAACTCATGGATGCACATTTACTTCCCAGTATATCGCGTTCGATTAATTCAATCTTTTCGACGAAAGGCAGCTATGAAGAATTGCTTTTATAGCTGTACAGTGTAGCTAATCGTGAAAACCTCCCAGTTGCTAAGTTACGAAACCCCCCTGGGGCGGCGTACTGCACGGTGTACTCTTTTTAAATGACGGAGGAGAACTGTGAAAACTCGAGGCAGCTATGGTTCGCTATTGATTTTACACAGAAGATCCGAGCACTGATGATAGGCTTTTGATATATTTTCCTGCTACAACGGGTCCCTCGGAGTATTGCCAGAAAAAAAAATTCTGTCAATATGCTTCTATTATGATCTCTTGATCTGTGGCCATAAAAAACCTTCAGCTTTAGCCCATATTATAAAATAATGGAGGAGACGATTCTGTGTCAAGTGCTGCCACTACTGAGTTGTTGTTGTGTTTTTTTCTTCTACAGCCCAAATACGAATTTGCATGCTGTAAAATAATAGCAGAGAATTTCAGGGCCTAATTAATTTGACTGACTCACAGCGGGAATGGATCAGCTGTGACACCATGAGCTCTCACAATAAATACCAAGTGATGGGCAGGCCACATCAATAAGGCCATCGCTGGCTTCCCTCACCTGTCACCATGCAGGGAGTGTGCAAGAGTAACCCCCTACAGGCTCCCCACTTAGCTCTTTCAGCCCTATTAGCAATTTATAATGGTGATCAAGAAGTCGTCAGCAGAGAAACAAGGCCACTGTCAGCACACCCGCCCCCTGTTGCCGCCCCCATTTACAGGCCACCATTTAAATATGTGCTATTTTTTCTATTTTTGGAATTTCAACCACCTTAATAGGTCACTTTGATAAGATTTAGGTCAAATAAAGGAAAGAGAGTGCAAAAAATATAATTATTATCAATAATGCCCCGTTATTGGTTAGACCGAAGAGTTTGAACTGTGTGCTCTAATGACTCTGCGATGGCTTGTAGAGAACCTACTGCCAAATTAGCATAGCTCTGTCTGTACCCTGCATGGTGGTGCCCAGCAAAACATCTGTTATGTTAGTTATTCAAATACTGTTAGCTACAGAGGCTATAGCTGCATAATCAGCCATTCTTCTTGTCCATTTTGAAAGCACTAACAATGCCCCTGTGGCTGGTGGTGCTCCTCCCTCAGGACCCTCCAATCAAACATGACCTCATGTGGACCTGCCAGTTACAGAGTTAAACAAGGAATTGGTTAACAGCCTTTGTGCCGCTGAAGCTCATTTTCAGTGATGACAAGATGTCTGCTAAATTTGAAAGAAAGAGCATGAATACATTCATACATAGATACGTTATTTAAGTTTATACCAAGTTTACATTTAGTATAACATCCACACCTCAAACAAACACACATTATTAATTATAAAGAGGGAGAGATAAGACATAATATTTTTTAAATTCATGAATAACAAAAGCAACAAAAAAAAATGTATTCAGTCTTTTGAGATATAACCATTTCCTACACATTTAATATATGTTTTGATTTTAGTCATGCAAAACCAGTAGTGCCGACCACAGTATGATTTTCAGGAAGTGAATAATTTGTTAATACATTCTGTGTCAAGACTGAAAAAAGGCATGAAATCCCACCATAAAAAGAGGAAAGTTCTTTTAAATTCCTTGGAAAGAATAACATTTATGGGCTTAATAACTACCTCAAGCCAACTTTGTGGACCTATCAGCTGGTTGTAAATTTAATTGTATTTTTTTTTCTGCAATTAGAACCGTAGTTCTTTTTATAAAATAACCTGCACCACCAAACATAGTCAAGTCAGAAATGTTCCTGTCAGTAGTTCCCTTCTAACTCCAAAAGTTAAATGGCATTTCAGTGTTCTTATTGACATGACTGGACTTTATGACAAATAGTTGTAAATGTCAGAATCCCTTAGGAATATTGTGCCTCAACAATGGCTTTAAACGGCCTAGATACTCCCCATGCCAGATGGATCTTTGTTTTAAAGTTGTGTCTAGCTATGGACTTCAGTACAATTCATCTTCAACTTGCATGACCCTTAGAAGCCATCCTTGCTTGAATATTGTGTTAATTTTGCTCTTGGAACCACATGAATTATTGGAGAAATACAGGTTGTTTGTTTTACTTAACCTTGCATTAATTTATTTTAAAGATATGATATCTTCTTTCTTTTGGTGGATTCTCTACATGGGTCACAACGCTTCCTGGATGATCTCATATTTCACTTTTTTCTGGAAAGGATTTCTCATTAACTAGATTACACGTGTGTGTAGGCCATCTCTATTGAAGAAACTAAAACAAAATCTTTATTTATGGCAATCACTAGTTTTAAAAGCAAGCCCTTTCCTCCAGTAAATAACTATACAGCACAGTGTACTGTAAAATCATCAGTGCTGGGAGGAATCCAATATCCCATAGGTTGACCCATGAGCCAATGCTTGTTACTGAAGCTGATCTCATTGGGGACTCAAAACAAATCCCTTCTTTAAATTAAAATTCATCCTTGTGTCCAGAGGAAATAAAATATATAATAATATTATAATAATGTTAATATAATAATAATAATAATAATATTTTTGTGTACAATTCCACAATGGGTGACATGGTCCTCAGAGTCTGCCGTTAGCCCAAAACAGGGTTAGTAAGCAGTTGGTTACTCTAATACAGGTCTGGTTCAAAGCGACATGGGAATGGTGTCAGTATGTTTTGACAGATTTTAATGTACAGTTTTTTCACAGAATACGAGTGCAGACTATGCACTTAAACTGAATTTAATGTTGTGCAAGGAATTTAGTTTTAAGTACTCTGTGTTCCCTTGGGTTGCAGTCGTGGCTAACACGTAGATTTCTCGGTGCATTTGCAACTTCAATTAAATGTTCTGAGAATGTGATGTGTTACATTATGGTCATGCCTGTAGTGGCCCCTGCCCTCTGTGGGATCACCGCATGTTTCTTTAACCTGTCTTGACTCCAGCCCCTTTGCCGTTTTGGTGGTCTAGAACGACAATGGGACCTGGGAGAATTATGTGGGAATGGATTCTTCCACTTAATCTGGCCCCTCTGCCCTGCATTGTTTATTAGGCCTCTTTGAATTTAATCAGAGGCCCTTTAGCTATTGCATTGCTCCTGCAACATTCCAGAGGCTGATTCAACAATTCTTAGGAGAGCAGGTAAACAAAATATTGCTGATTTATCTAAATGATGTTGTGGAAAGAAGAAACACCTCGAGGAGAGCGTGTTTAGGAGGCAATGGCGACAGGCGCTGCAGTACCTGCAAGTATAAGCATCTGCAGCAGGAGTTAAGGTATTTAGGCAATATCATCAGCAGAGCGAGAGTTTCAGTAGAGTCAAGTTTCGCTGTTCTCAGTCTTCTTGATCCAGGGTTGTTCTGCATGTCCAGGGGACAGGAGCGAAGAGCTGATGGGGTGGAGTTGGTGGAGCCTGAGGTCACACATCAATAGAGTTGAAGAAGAGGGCAATTGTCATGAGCTGGTGGAAGTAGAAGAGGGTTCTTCTCTTAGTTGTTTAGTTAGTTTATACTTTTGTGCTGTATGGTCCTTATGGACATCCAGAGTTGGAGCCCCAGTCTGGGGATGCTGGTGCATTAAACTGAAAGCCAGCAAAGTGAGCTGAATGAGGCAATACCAGTCTTTATTCCAGTCTGTCTGGTTTGTCACTCGGGCAGACAATGACAAGTCTATTTGTCACATCCTTCAAAAGCATTAGTGGTCCCTTCAAAAAGACTTCAATATACTCATGAATATATACTTTTATCAATAATTGCACTCAGTTAATATACTTGACTTTTGGTGGCAGTGCTAGCACATAAACTAACATCTTGTCATGCAATTGACAAACTTTTTATGACTTTGTATTCACCTAATATGTTAAATGAAAGTCTTACTTCTTTATTTGATTGTGCAATAATTAATTAATAAGCATAATTAATATGCTTAATTAATTGAAGCAACCACTAACTCTATATCTGTCATTGAGCTTCATGACCATTGTGAAAGTTCCCAAACCCGGAAATACTGATTTTGTTTGATATTTTTATAAAAATGTTTTTTTCTAAATGCATTTGCTATAGGGCATTTTTACAAACAGAATTTGTTACAAAGCACTTACAGTAACAGGTTGCTTCTCTGCTTATTTTAATACTGTCTTTTTCTATCAGTAATGTTAACATCTCACAGAACAGCTGCTTGACAATAAGGAAAAGTTTGTATGCATGCTCTGGAGCTGACGCAAAGGTGTAAACAACTTCAGACAAGTATGATCATGAGCTGAATTCTATTAATTAGGCATCTTTCCTTTATCGTCACCGTTCCAAAATAGAACGAAAAATACATGACAGTGTGGGTAAGACAGGGAAAGATACTGCAGGACAGAGAAAAACGGGCAATAGACTATAACTAACAGATTTACTACAAGGCACGTAAAAGTCGCTTGTCCTCGGTTGCATAGTGCCAACTGAAAAGTTTGGTGGAAGTGGAATAACGGTCTGGGGCAGTTTTTCGTGGTTTTGGCTAGGTCTCTTTGTTCCTTTAAAGGATAAATGCTACAGCATACAATGACATTCTAGATGACAATTCTGTGTTTCCAACTTTGTGCTTTCCTGTGCACAAAGCAAGTCTATATTGAAACAATATCTCAAGATTGGTGTGATAGAACTTGACTGACCTGCACAGAGCCCTCACTGAAACCACACTGAAAACCTTTCTGATGTACCGGAACACCGACTGGAGGCCAGGCCTAATTACCCAACATCAGTGCCCGACCTCACTAATGCTCTTGTGGCTGAATAGAAACATGTCCCCGCAGCATCTAATGGAAAGGTTTCTCAGAAGAGGTTGATATAGCAGGGACCAACTCCACATGAAATGTTCGATGAACAGGTGTCCACATACTTTTGGCCATGTAGTGTAGAAGCTTATGCAAGTTATGAAATATGTTAATTATATCAGAGATGTGCTTATGTGTGACATTAAAAAATGTAAATTTAATTTGTAAATTTAGCTGGACTCTACATGTCTGCTTATTTAAAGTTAACTCAAAACTACTATTGTTTCTAACAACGTGGTTTGACCTTCTCTATTCTAATTTTGGATGGGTAATTCCCACTAGTGACCTGTCATGTATGAGCAAGCCTGGGGAGGTACTGCTGGTTGTACCGTCCTGATCTCAACAATGCACAGCGGGAGGGGGTGACTGCAACGGACATTTGCAGGTCCCCCTCCAGGGCAAAATAGACACCAAATGTCCCCCCCATCACCCCCCATTGATGCCTGGCACTTTTAAGACTGCCACTGACATAGGTGTTGAAGCACAGCTAGTGTTGGAGTCCACAGCTTAGCACTATATCATGGTATCAATTTGATAAATATCATAATATAAATATTTCTTACGTACCTGGACAACTGATTATGCTATCTAAAAAATAAAATGAAAACATAATTATTAGTTAAATGGGCCTACGTAGACTGCACTAAATTATTATTTGTAGCTAACAAGTCAAGAACCTATTTGAATGCAAACAGAAAACAATTGTTAGAATTTTGTCCCTTTAAAAATAGTATAGCATTTCAATGTGGGACTAAAGGCCCACACAAAGTTTAAATTTCTGGTAATAATGATTGGTAACTAACAGAGAATTTAAGACCTGTCTAAGATTAGCTTATACCATGACATTGAAATAACCCTGGTTATCATGCCACCAGCAAATGGGTCACACTAAAAGTATGATTGGGAGAAATTGAATTTTTTAAAAGTTTTTTATTAGGAAGCTTACTTATTTAATATGCATTAAAATGCTTTTTAATTGTCATATTTACAGTATTTACCGTTTTGAAGGGAAATAAAAGAAAAAAAAGAAAGCACACAGTGACAGTGAGTAGAATTTAATTAAAAATGGTTTATTTGCTGCTTGTTCATTAAAACTATTCGATATTTAAAAAGATTTAGAAATCAATGAGCAGAATAATATAATGTGGTATATTTCACAAGAAATTATATTAACTCTCTTTATATTGATTCATCCCAGTCATCCTGACCTTCCTTTTATTAAGATCCCTGCCAATCGCTATCCAAAATAGAATTTAATGGTGTTCTGAAGGAGTTTCAGTTTATTAGCAGAAGACTGTTGGACATATAATTATTATCTTATACAGATAGGACAGTAATATACTAGTGAACATTTAGGGAGGAAATATGTTTTATTTAAAAAAAGTTTTATTTATTACAACACAAATTTGGTATCTGGATTGGAATGAAGCATAGACCGGAACACATTGTTCTGATGAAATTAAATTTTCTTTGTTAATTGTATAATATTTTTTTAAACTCAACATATGCTTTGTGCACAATGCTGCATTCAACAGATTTTAGAGTATACATGAGCGCCGACATGCCAGGCTTGTGGCGTGAAGTGGTTACTGGGCTCCGCGATCCTCTGTTATGGGGCCTCCGGTGAATAGGCTCGCTTTATGGTTTGTGCTTTCCTTCCTTAATTCACTGCATTCGGGTTCCTTTTTAATGCAGTTCCTGTGTCCCCCAAACAATTGGAGTGGAGACAATAGAAGCGTAATGATAGATCCGTGTACCAACCATCTGTAGGAGCAGCTGCTCTCGTGCATCTGCACAATATGCTGGAGCGGGGAGCCTCAGTAATCTGCATAATAAGCAGAGGGCTTATCCCAGTCTAGTTAATAATCACAAGCAATCGATGCACTTCATTCCCTCACTGTGGCTGGAAAAAAAACAGCGTTTCAGCAGGCTCCAGCACATCCTCCAGATACTCAGGGGTTGACTTTTTAATGCAGAGCTGTTGATTCTGCCCGAAGCTACGGATTTAGCCCTGCGATGAACTTCATCTTGTCATGAATACCATAATTAGGGCACTCTAGGTTATAGAACATCTGCTTTCTTAACTTTTAAGGTTTTTCATTTAATCAAGGAATGATCCGGAACATGGGAACATTGTTACTGCTTGTCCAAAAACAAACCTAAACTCCCTGCAGTCACCTGGTCATTTCCCTGTTTAAAGAAAGTATTGACAACTGCTACCAACTGGCCATAGTTTTTGGTTCTCATCAGGTCAATTTGAACTATTGCCTGTTAAGCAAGCAGTTAATATTGAACGTTATCATGGGCAATGACTGCATCTGCTGAGAATGCAAGTAGGTTAGAGAAGTTGTGTTTGGGTAAGTGATAGCCATTTAACCCCAGGAGGCCTGATCATATACCTCATTATTATAATCATCGTTCACTCCAGTGTAAAACACCTGCTTAGCTCACAGAATATGATTTTGTTTTTGGCTTTATCACACTTGATAGAAGAAATGCATAATTATCAAGAGTGTTAGCACAATTGCACATTTATTTAATTAGTGGTGCAGCCTACATCCTCACTGAAGTGATTGACATGTGTTGTTGTGGTTTTAAAACTGAAATAGACTTTCAAGTCTAGGTATTAGATTAGATGCTTAGGCATCCCAGTTAATGAATGAGCTAAGATTATGGGCATCAGATAATTATTAGGGAAGTTTTAGCCTTTTTAAAAGTAATTGCCAGCTGTTAATGAAATAATATCAATATTTAAATACTGATGGGCAGTTACATAACATTGACATTTTTTTAAGATCGATGGTATTGTATTTTAAAATCTAGACAACAAAATAATTAGAATTAAACCCTACTAGGATGAATGTTCTTTAAGCACAATCCCCCATGTTTGCTTTGGGTGAACATATGCAGATCACTCTGGGGTCACTCTGTGATTACCCTGGGATCACTCTTTAGGCTAGTGACCCACCATGGATTAACAGTCTCCATAGGCATGTACTCGGTGATGGAGAAGATAATTCTGGCTAGGGGGTAACCTATGTTACCGAGCAAAAATGTTAATATTGGTTAACTGATCTACTCAATAAAATTGATGCAGACCTTTACAGTATAAATCAGTTTTCAACTCTGGAATTAAATAGCTACTTATTTATATACTTTTGTAGGCTTTACTTACACACCTTTGGGTTCAGAGCTATTTAGACTTATGAATATAATTAATTTATTGAACTGGTCATAAATGATCATACGTAGACATAACATGGATAGGAATTTTACTATAATATTGATCCAATTTACTCTGCACTATTTGATTCTGTAAATTATGTGGGGTGAGAATTTACAGCACAAACGTGCTCTAGTTTCCATGGCAACCCGTTGGCCTCTTTGGACTGGGTGTCAAGAGCCACGGTTAATTCTACAACTTTTAACAAGTATTTGAGGTATTTATGATTGAAGCACATGAACAGCAGAACATGTACTTACAGGTGCCCCTCCCACAATCCTTTACACAACAGACACATATACACACAAACAAATATATATAGCCTATGCTGTTCAAGTCCTATTGGCTAGGTGGTGGCTCCCAAAACAGTATTTTATTACTCGTGATTGAATGCTGTGGGTCGTCCTGGGGATACGCCCATCACCAGGGCCAAATCGACAAACCCAAGGTGGTTGGCTTACTGAGACCAACTCATGTGCAGGTAACTAAAGTCTTTAAGGAAAAGTGGGTGCATTGGAAGATGGGGGTTAGACCGAAAAGTCTGTGTTGTGGATAGATTGGAAGATGGGGGTTAGACCGGAAAGTCTGTGTTGTGGATAGATTGGAAGATGAGGGTTAGACCGAAAAGTCTGTGTTGTGGATAGATTGGAAGATGGGGGTTAGACCGAAAAGTCTGTGTTGTGGATAGATTGGAAGATGGGGGTTAGACCGAAAAGTCTGTGTTGTGGGTGCCTTGGTGCGAATTTGATGGGGCAAATGTCATATCATTATTGTTGAATAATTATTTTTGCAAACAAAAATCAGTTTTATTTAGGTTTTTTTCTTTGAGATTTTATTCTTTTTTTTGTTTGTGGCTTTTTGCTCTGCTGTTCGTTTGTTGTTTTTTTTGCTAAATGTAGCCTTTTCTTGCAGCGTATTTAATTGTCTTTAATAATATTCTAAACCTGCTACCCTGCTAGTTTTTTGCTTTGGTTAGCCGTCATCTGAAAGCCACTTGTTTTTACTCACTTTGCAGAGTCTTTCGGAAACCAGAGCAGTTAGGCTGCACTGATGAGCTGCACTGATGAGCCCCAAACAGGCAAAACATGTTGGCTGTTACTGTGCTTTGAGGTGACCTTCACGGGATTGGCTGTTGTAATCGCTAATTTACATGCTTCCCTACAACTCGATATACTGTTTATACTGCTGTTTATATTCTTATATCTTTGTACTGACTTAATACTGTTTAATACTGTTTGTATTGACTTAAAAGTTTAGGAAAAGTGGATCTGGTGTGAGAATTAATTGGGCACTTTTAAGGAAAACAGGAATATTAGTGAGCTAAGGTGAAATCTTTTAAGAAGGATAATACATGTTGATTGGATGAATTTAATCACCTTCATAATTCATATTTGTGTAAGACTTGCTAAGTATAAATATATTGAAGTAATGCTGCTTTGCCACCTTCCTGTTACTTCACTGTTAGGGTTATCCACCTTCCTGTCACTTCACTGTGATATAGAGTTCCACCTTCCTGTTCCTTTCACTGTATTATGGTGTTCCGTCTTTCTGTCCCTTCACTGTGTTATGGTGTTCCACCTTCCTGCCCTTTTACTGTGATATGGTGTTCCACCTTCCTGTTCCTTTCACTGTATTATGGTGTTCCGTCTTTCTGCCCTTTTACTCTGATATGGTGTTCCACATTCCTGTCCCTTCACTGTGTTATGGTTTTCCACCTTCCTGTCCTTTTACTGTGTTATGGTTTTCCACCCTCCTGTCCTTTTACTGTGATATGGTGTTCCACATTCCTGTCCCTTCACATTTTTCTTGTTGTTTTTGTCCCCTCAGCTTGCATGTAGACTCTCATAGGAAACGCAGCTATATTCTACACTAGAGGATAAACAGGACGGCATGGCTGGAACGCAAGTAGCAGTCCCCCCAAATCCCCCCGAGGCATGGAAGCTTTGTAATTAAACATGTATGATGTATACTGCCCAGAAGGTGGCATTGAAAAAATGCAGAAGGCAGGTGTATTGAGCTTCAAACGACGCATAAGAGTAGTATAGAAGTGCAGGTGTAACATGCTGAGTGCTGAGCAGGTGGTTATTGAGACATCAGAATCAGTCACTGTGAGTTTGATACATCGTCTGGGGTTTAGCATTGTCACACTCTGAACAACAACACAGGAGAGCAAGGAAAGATGAGTCACAATGAGAAGACTGAACCAATGTCAGATTGTTTTGTATAAGGCAGGCAGAAAGCGGCTTGTGGTTCAACCCCCTTGACTGCTAACCGGTAGGTGAAAGTCACAGATATGAGAAGCTCTTTTTACCTTTAAACATGGTAGTTGAACGCAAGGTAAATTGCTTTGGATAGCAGTCAATGATACAAATCTTTATTGTCCTTATGGCAATCTGTAGGTTCCAATATTATGATAAGTAAATATACTAGGCCGTATATGGATATATATTAAACACCACGGGACATGCCAACTGCCAAAAGAAGCAATCTTTTATATTTGGAATACATTAGCCTATGTTGTAATGTCTCGTAAACTGTTCTGCTTTTGGACTTGTTCTGCTTTTGGACCTGTGTAAAGTCCCTTATGTCACACCCAATCCATTTTGACATGAAAGGCCTGGTTATCTCAGGAAGTTAGAGACAGAGGGTACCTAGTTGTCAGGAGTCATTAAAACTCTTTAAAAAACTTCTAAGCCCTAAGTATGTCAGCATAAGCACTATCCATAAAAGATTTACGAGGTCTTTTTCCAGTCCAGACTTAGTCCCCATCTGATAAACAAGCAATCGTTGCTCCAGGCTAAATGATGCTCTTTGATGCTTGTTTTTGTGGTACCTGTTTCGAGGCCCTACTGTGATTAGTCATCCGTGAGCTGAAAGTTTGGCTTAGATCTCTGACTTAGGAAACCTTAAAATCGAGGAAATGAATGAATGATACAGGTTGCCTTCAGAGTTAATAGCTAAAGAGAAATCAGCTTTGCACAGATGCAGATAGCCCCACCTTTCATGTCATGTTTCTGTGATTTTGTAGATTTCACTTGAGTTTGGATGAGCCTTTTTGTTGGTGCACCGCAGATGTGGCTTCATCTAGCTTTGAAAGGAACAGGTGAGGGTGTTGTTCTCCTTGGCACGTCCCTAAACAGTTGATAAAAGGACAATCCCGCCGCGCCCCGACCCAGCTGAGTCACTTGCGTCCAATGCCTCGCCCTGCACTCCATTTCATTTCCCACGGCGGTGTGCCGGAGCCTGTGGTCGTGTTGATCGGCGCCCATGGAGCAGGGCGCACTCTTCACCCCATGCGTGGGCAGAATGACACAGGCTGTCTCCCACAAAGCAAACTCTGCAGCAAGCCACGGGGCAGAAATCACCGGCCACAGGACATTCATGACAGCAGCAATGGGAAATTATCTGCACCTCCTTATTTTGAGGAAGTACGGAGCTTTTACTCTTAAAATTGTGTTTGTACTTTTTATAGTCTCACATCACTGCCATCATGTAGGTCTCCCTATTGGCGTAATTACAGACATTAGTGTACAGTATACATAAATACATTTTACAATGTTTTGACAGTGAGTGGTTTGCTTATCCTTTCTGCAGATCGGCATGGTTCCCCAGTAAATATTCTCCTTTGTTTCTGCAGTGCCCCTGCAGGGGTGATCGACTGAAAGACTGGTTGACCCCAGATAAAGCTTTTTCAGGAAGTGAATATCTTCAGCAATTCTGTTTGCGTTTGGGCGAGCATGTTACCAAGGTCACAACACAAGCCATAAATGTTGGTGGTCTAAGCTCATAAATATGACTTAATTCAGCAGCAGACTTCAGGAGAAAACTGGCTAATTTTTAATTTATGACACATGCAGACTTGTGTATTTACATGTTCACGGTGCATGACAGGAACTTCTCCAGCTTGTATATTAACCAGTGAATTAAGCTCTAATGATAGCATTAGAGAAATGAAAAAAAAACACTCATGGATCATTTGCAGTATTAGGATTGCAAAGAATTTCTTAATTCATCATCAATTTCTTGTTTTTTTTCTTATTTATAAAAGTTGTAATCTCCATTTTATTATGATAACTCCCCAGATGGTGTTATTGAGTCTCAGCTCCCTTATATAAGAGGATGGACTCCTCCAACCTTGAGCCATCTGACTATTCACACTACACCTCATAAGAAATCAGAGTCAATTGCAGGAGCAACAGTCCCTGACAGAGCAAACCTGCAGGGCGCCCGCCATGCTGTAGGGGTCGCTGTTTAGCGAGATAACCTCCACCGGACCCTGCCCTCTTGTTCTCAGATGGCACCACTGCTCAGGTTTTTACTTCTACACAATCAGCAGTGACATGATCCAGATTTGACCCTGTGATCTCTGGACTTAGTTATTCAAATGGCTCAATGTCTCTTACTGTAAAAGGGCATCAACATTAAAATGTGCTGGTTAGCTCCAGTAAGCAATTCAAATGAGCTAAGGAATAATTTAAAACAGTTATTGTATTTTAGTTATAATAGAACTGCATGTTAATTCCTCAACTAAATTTTACACACTGTAAAGGGAGGTACATTTCTTCTCCAAAATTATGTTAAGATCATGGTATTAAACCATAAGGAACATAAACATATACCGAGGTAGCCTAAATGTATTCCAATATGATTTGTTTAAAAAAAATCCTTGTTATAACAATCCCCCATAATACAGTAATATAGATCCACAGAGCTAATAAAATGAAAGTCACATAACACTACACAGCACTTCAATCAATGAATATCTGTTTTTCTTGTATTGGTTATTGAGCAACACACTGTTGAGACACGGTCTATAGGAGAACTTTGTTTAGTTAAGAACAAGTTAATTTCCCCTCATTGACTATTTACCTTTCATTTTACATTACAGAAATTGTTAGCAGTGTTTTAACAGTAAGTTTTAGTCAGTAGTCAAGCACAAAATGCCAAGCCACTTCCATGGTAGACAGCACATTTTTTTCCGAATTTGAACTGTATTGATTGCAGATGTGGCTAAGTGCCAGCTTCTCGTTTACAGAACGATAAGAGGTCACAAATGCTGAATTTAAAAGTTCTCTTATTGGGTTTATCCTCAATAGTGTTTGGACTTTTTTGAAAATGAATTTCCATTGAGCTTTCATGACAGCTTTCAACTTCACAAATCATTACAATGCTGTGACCTAATATTCTTAATTGATAAAACTGCTCTGGTTCCTACTGAATGCTGCCGTTACTTTTAATGATGGTGATGGTGATAATGGCTTAGTCTGCTGGAGGGCTAAAAATACATAAATAATGATGTAATGTAACGACTTTCCTCCTTACCTGGAAGAGCAGCCTGTGCATCTGACCCAACTATTTGCATTTAATGGGTAGAAGAAAGAACACTCCAGCCTTGGTCTTAAGCTTAGCAAATTTTAAAATATATTAACAACTGTGACCTCTCCTGTTTTAAGGCATGTATGCTGAGGTGTTTCAATATACAGACACCATTGCTCAGCATGAAGTTATATTTGTCGGGTATCAAGTGTCATTAACTTTACAGTGTGCTAGTTAAGCCTAGTAAACAGTTCAGGTGCTAGAGCTAAAATCAATATCTATAATTCTGTTCATGCAGTCTGAAAACAGATCATTCAGTGTTTCAGTGTATTTTATATTTAGGGTTTGAGCAGTTTGAAGCTGAATGAAAGAGGGGGGCTGACTGTTGTTAAAATGGTCTCTTAAAAACTGTATCCATTGTAGATGCTCTGTAGTGCTATCAGCTCAAAATTAATTCCAAAAGACCTCAGAAAAGACTATTTACAAGACATTCGAATCTACTTTCTGTCAATCCAGAAGGCATCTATGGAGATAATATAGAAACAGTTTCCTCACATTTCTGGCAGGGTAGCGTAGTAATCCCTTTTTCAACAATAAATATAATAAAACTTTTGCAACAACCTGTAAGACGCTCTTTGAAGTTGATGACTAATCTCCTGTGTGCACAGGAAAGGCTAATGTCCTGGGTGCACAGGGAAGGCTAATGTCCTGAGTGCACAGGGCAGGCTAATGTCCTGGGTGCACAGGACAGGCTAAAGTCCTGAGTGCACAGGACAGGCTAATGTCCGGAGTGCACAGGACAGGCTAATGTACGGAGTGCACAGGACAGGCTAATGTACGGAATGCACAGGACAGGCTAATGTCCGGAGTGCACAGCACAGGCTCGATGCTTATCTGCACACCAGCAGCTGTATGTGAAGAAGAAGGAACTTTCGCAGCTGTTAACTTTGCATACACAAGAAATATTTATTGTTAAGAAACTACAGTACTAGCTTGCTTATAACCCTAAGTGATCTCTGATGAAGGAAAAAAAATATTATAATAGAACTATGTTCATTTTGAAAGACTTAAATCTTAAGATTTAAGATATACTCTCATATCAAATATTCTCATTCCTCATTATTTAAGAGACTTTTCACTTTCACAGTTTTTTGCATGGGAAATGTTCTTTGTTGGGTAGACATTTATTTAACAAAAAAAACAATATTGTTCGATACTTACATGAATACTTACGGAATAAATAAGAAATAGGATAAAACAAATACATTTTTCACAGGTTAAGAGGACAGAAAAGAGTAGCCAGTCACAATCAAGTGTCCGAGGTTGTTGGCCCTAAAGAGGAGAGGCGATTCATGAAACAAGCTGAGCTCCTTGATATCAGCTACTTAATGTTGTCACTTTAGTTGGCTGCCTCATTGGTCCATTCAAGGGGGGCTGTTGACATTCCCATTGCCCTGTTAAAAACTGTCCACATCACCAGTATATCTGGAGTGTTCTTCTCACAGACGAAAGGCCCCATGCCTCCCCAGGCCTCCCAGAGGGCCTGTGATTTTCCTGCTTTAAGTGGCTACTGTCAAACCTAATTTGTCCCGCCCCTCAAACTCTCTACACAGTTGGAGACATCGCTTTTCACAGCCCCCCTCCCCTGACCCCTTCCCCAACAAAAGAGAAAAAGAAAGAAAAAAAAGTTACCATGAAAGGGAGGCCTCGATGTTACCCTTTTTTCTTGTGGGGAAGTCATGTTAAAAAGCAGCAGAGACTACGGGAAGCCAGGTACTGATTACAAGGCCAACCAGAAGTGATTACTAATACCACATACTGTGTTACACAGGGATGTTTGTGCACTCACTGGGACAATAACATAGGCCTGCATTGTGAAGAACCACAGCTAGAGCACAGTCATTGACGTGCCTGCCCCTACTTGATTTTACCCAATGAGTTATAGGATTATCTAAGAACCACTGTAGCCTTTTGTTTAAACATGTTTTCTACAAAGACCAAATTAGGCAATGTGTCTATGCTAACTAATTTTAAACAATTTTCTTTATTATAATTACAATTACAATTACTTTATTACAATTTTCTTTATTTCTTTATTATTCTTTATTTCTTTATTATCTCTGCTTATTTGTTTTTTTTATTTCAACATTGCCAAAATAATCTGTCATAAAAAAATGAACTTAATGTCCTTAACCTAATATTCTAGTATCCTAATATCCCACCCCCATAGCATTTTAGAGTGAGAGGTAAGAACATTAATAAAGTTTGTCAGTGTTATTTTGTTAAAGTGCACTGCTGACGCTTGGTAATCATGAGCATATTGTTTAATATAGTTTAATTTATTTCAGGGATTGGAAACTAAACAAAAACTCATGCTAAATTGTATTTCCTGAAATGAGGCCGTGGTCGTTCTTTGTTCTTCGGTATTATCACAGTCCTGGATAATTGCCAATAATACTGAACCATACATTTGTGACTCCTACACAAAGGGTGGTACCCAGTTGGTCACAAAGAATTTCTGGATTTGAATTATTTTCTTTTGATTTTCAAGGGAGAATCAATGAATCAATGTAATTTTGTCCATCCAACTAGCCATCCACTTCAATGATAAGCAGCTAGGAGACTTTCGTCTGAATTATTCCTGACTTGTTTACATCAGATTCCCCAGAAGCTCTGGATTTGAATTGACAAACCTTATACAGGCACTCTTCTTGCACCACGAGCTAAATACAGTTTTACATCAGAGATGGGCAAAAAACTGTTATGGAGAAAATTGTTCAATATCTCAGTTTCGGGTCAATTTTCTGTGCATTGTTTTGAGCGTATTGCATGGAAGAAGTATGGTAATGTAATATGCATAATTCATATTTCTAGGCTCCCGTTCTCTTTTAGATTTTCAGGCCTGCCTATTTATCCGAGGCAAAATTAATGTTACAGTGTCCATTAGTGGGATATAAGACAGGGCGAGGTTGTAACACTTCATGCACGGCAAGCGAAACGTACCGCAGACTAAAATCTTATTGCTCCTAGCTCAGCTGGGCAACAAGGTTATGGATGGTGAACAATTTTAAATATTAAAAACGTCACAATCAAGTCGTGATCTTACTTTTCTTGGCCTGGTCCAATTTATCCAAAGAAAACATTTTTTATCTGGGTGGGGAGAAGGCCACCTATTACCCATGTACCCATGTACACACAAAATCAAATAACATATTACTGGTATGCCTTATATGATATTTATATATAAGCGTGTGTCTGTGTGTTTCTGTGTGTGTGGTAAAATAAACGTGTAGCTGCCATATTGTGGATTGTATGAATTTACTATGCACTCCTTAGTAGAACTTTATGATTATCCGTATTGTTTATATGAGAAAGGAAAGCATGAAAATGGTGTTGTAGGGCACAGCACAAGCGACAAAGCGATTTTATTTATTGTATTTCATTTTCCAGCCGTACAATAATTACGAACTCGGAGAAGCTGGAGAAATCGCACATCATTAAAGGGGATGATGTAGCCATCAATTTAAAGGTCAGTGTTTAGGGTTGCGGCAGCTGATCAATGCTTTCTACTGCATGACAGATAACCTCACCTGTTATTCAATCACTAGAGACCGGCTCTCACCCAACTTGACACAAAAACCGGCGCTTTCGTCTAATTATTATGGATCAGCTGATATCAAGATCATAGTTTTTTTTTCATTGTTATTCAATCATTTTAATTTAGAAAACCTTTTGTTCCATTTTCTTATTTCCCTTGCATCATATGGTTTTAATTTAAATATATATTATTATTATAGTAGTATTGGAATATTATTTATTACGTGAAAAATATTATTAGAATAGTATTTGAATATTATTTCTTACGTGAAAAAAATATTATTTAAAAAAATTACATTGTTGGGAATTTAAGTTATTTAAAAAAAATTGAACTATTTAAAACAATTTTTGAATGGTAAACTTAAAAAAAATTGAGATTCGCTTGACACTAACAGCTATTTGTTAAAACCACAAACACAACATTTATCTAGGAAAGAAAATCATTTTTCTTATTTTTTGAGTTTTTACGATGTCTAGTTTAATTTATTCTTTTAAATTTAAACACACCAATTAGTCAAATGCTTTAGTTTTGTTTAAAAAAAATATCTATATGTGTACTGATTCTCAACCATAATTAATCTATTAACTATAATAGATTTCGTTATAAGAACAGAAGAGAATTTCTGGAATTGGGCTGATCGACTGTTGTGGTTAGTTTATATGACTTGAAATGCGCACACGTTTTAAAATAAATGAAGCTACTGCTCTGGTAAAGTTACGTACATAAAGCTAATTTCATTTGATTTTGTTTTCTCGTTTACTTGTTTGAGGTTATTATTACAACGGTAATTATTATTATATATTATTTACATTTCATATCAAGATGAAACTGAGAAATTGGTTAATTAACTTCTATCATCGATTGAATGGTTTTTTTATGCATTTAGGTAATGAAAAATAGAAGTGTTACAAAACATTTTTGTGTAACTTTTTATGATGAAGGTAAATTTCATTTTCGGTAATAGAAATGTTTATTTATTTATTTATTTAATTGATTGAACTTATTGTGTTCGCTATTTACTGACCGTTGTAAATAAGGACTGGAAACGGCACTGCCACCTAGTGCTATCAACCCGTCAGTAATAGCTGACATTTTTTGGATCTGTTTCCACGTCCCCAAACAAATGGTCCCCCAGGAAACCAATACTATTAGTGACACTAAGTGATTACTTCATGTTTGTTAAATAAAGCAACCTTTAGTGATTGGCAATTTTCAATAAATTCAGACTGCAGAAAATCACCTATCCCCATTAATGAATGGAATTCTGAATACTGGGACAATAATAGCAATACCTTTTTATAATTAGCTCAATAAGTACTGTTTGACACATTGAATCGAATCAACCTCTCAGTTTAAGATTTAAAAAAAATCATAATACAACAGATATAGTATTTAATTAAGGGATTGCAATTGACAGTTTGGGGACACCTCTCAGACTGGACATTAGTTATTAGAGACGGCACTGGCAGAGAGACACTGCTCACTCCTCTGTTCTCTGTGCAGTGATGAGGGAGCACCTGAGCCAGGCTGTCCTTGGTGTGGGACAACCTACCTTCTGGGAACGTCTAGGCCAGATGCATCCACACCACAGCCTCCACTCATAAGGCTATGATGGGGCTAAGCACTGGCATTAGGGAACCAGTTTTAAGGAGGCCTGGGCTTGACTTGTAGAAAGCCAGAGCACTTTTATCAGATAAATCATATCCCCTTTCTGTGGCTTTTCAAATGCTTTCCTCAGCTGTAGGTCTCTGGTTTCTGCTTACCATGATTCAGAAATGTGAAAGATTTTTTAGAGTAAAGGGCTTGGACAATAGCAAGGCAACCAGACTAGAAAGAGGAGACAATGTGGTACCCTTTTTCTCTGCTATGGTATGATTACAATTTAGCTTTATTCCCCATTATACTAAATATGATTTATGGATGGGGTGTGTGCTCTAATAAAGTCCTGCCAGATAGTTGTGGGCCTGAGGTACCGTGTTTGTGGGGATGTATTTTAGACACTGTTGGACCCGGTGTTGCTTGGACTGCAGGAATGGATGGACATTATGCACTAGGACTATCGGCAATTGAAAATATTATTCATCTATTGTTAAATGTCAGCTATAAGAATAATAACCACGCCATGTGTCTGCAATATAGGTTATCAGTTATACTACCCTTGCCCCCATTAGTAAACATTTGCACTGTTAAAATATATAATTTCATAATATTAAAAAAAATTGTGCAATTTAGTAACTGAAACAAATAATAACTGTTTCATATTTCTCATTATTTAGCGATGAGCATCATCATAGTTAGGACCATACCATAATTCATGTGGAAATACACACAGTATTACACACATACAGCAGAATGAGCAGAAGAAGACCCGACAGGCGAGGTAGAATACATTCTTAACAGAATTACACAGCCATGTATAGATGTCTTTTAAAATCTCAGACATAACAGCACACGTCTGCACGGCAGTGCACGTGCTGGCTGCGCTAGCATCGTGCGATGCAGGATGCAATGCACTACAGCACTTAGGATCTCCGACTGGTAAGAATCGCACGCAGAGCGGCAACCCCCGACATTGTTCTGGCCCCCCGGTACTGGCCACTCTCTGTCAGCTCTCGCCTACAGGAATGCAAGCCCGTACAGCAGAACTACTCTGCCCGGCTTTGATACTGAGCGATGGCAGCAAGCTTCACCTAAGGGCGGCCAAGCAGAGAAATAATGGCATCCCACTCCGACGGTGCGAAGGCAGGCGGAGAGCCAGCGCGCTTCCACATTAAAAGCGCCTGCTAAGGTAGCCGACATGACGCGTCTAGTCAGACGTAAATAATGACAGACGGAAACTATCATGAGGTCTGTGAAGCATCCACACGCTGCCATCATTTTCTGTCTAACCTTGCATTGCCAGCAGCTCCCGGCCTCTTCCACAGGAGATCGTTTAAAAAGCTGAGACTAATGATGCTGCCAGGACCAACACCAGTCAGGCATATTTGCATGAGTTCGGATCAGTTAAAGTAGCGCCGGGTTGCTTCCATAGCTGACTTTTGACAGCTAGCTCTAGCATACATTTCAATATCAATATGGACTTTCTTTGTATTTGTTTTGTCTTTGTTATAAAGGCCTGCTATTTCTAAACCCTCTGTCTCCTTCCTTCTGTGTGTCGGGTGCTGATGCTACTGACTTATCTCTTAATATCGATGCACAGTCACCTTTAGAGCTAAGGCCGTAGTTAAATTGAGGAACCATGAGAGAATGGCTTGTTTAAATTTTTCTTGTGCAAGGATTTTCTTTATGAGAGAAGTCAATTGTTCATTTCAAATCTGAGCTCCGTGTTTAACAAAACATCACGATATCTACAATAGTTTTAGTAAGACAATGCTTTATACAATAAAGCACAATATTCTGGAATTTAAATCATTGTTTGGATCCATGATCATCCAAAAAGCTTGATATTCTCATTTCAATACAAAAAGCTTCACATATTGTCATACACATATCATATGAAAGAAGTCAAGTGACCTGTAACAATGGAACGGTGAAGGGCAATTCACTAAATAAAAACTGAAAATAAACGAGAAAAAGATTAAGGCATACAATTTGTTTATGTAATATATTCCTGTCCCTGTAATCTTGTTACGTACCCACAAAAACCCTGAGAGACTCTCCTGTAAAAATGCTAATGAGCCTCTTTCTTCTCCCTTGTTCTAAGCAGAAGAAATCTGTCCAGGATCAAGATCATGAATTTGCCTGGTGTCTGTGTATGGGGTGGTTCTGTAGCAGGCTGGACCACACCTTGCTTCACATGTCGCGGATTCCGAAATGAGCCACAATTACAGTGTGAGAGATCCATGGACCACAGGCTGGTCCTCAGTCCAAATCAGCCCACAGGCTGGTCCTCAGTCCAAATCAGCCGGCCCAGAATTATGTGGGGTTTTTTTCTGCAGCATCATAAATGCCATGAAATTTTGGAAAATCAAAAGAATTATGCGGAAATGTCAATTTGCATAATGTAGATTTTAGTTTAACTTAATTTAATAAAGGTATTAATCTAAATTCTAAAAGGCATGGCTAGGTAATGCTTAAATGCTGTAATTGGCATCTTGTGGTTTGCTTTCCTGAGGAGAAAGTGAATTTTGCATGTGTTTATAATAAATAGCTTATTTAAGCACCCAGGAAATCGCTGCAAGACATCCATCCTAGGGCCTCTCATTTATTCCGGGGTGTTTAATTAAAGCAGAGAAAGTGCATGCGATTTGTTTTTAAGACTGTTATTAAATATTAAATTGATGCATAATTCAGGCAATTAAGAAAGTAATCACACAAAGTAATGTAATGGAAGTTAATTATTACTACATAAGCAAACAGTTAATTAATGCTGGTTAATTCTATGACTGCATCGCTAATATAACCAGCCAGCAAGCTGAGGTGGGCTGTGGTGTTATTATAACAGCTGATGGGAAATGTTTATTTACATGACCATGTCAATAGACACACAATAAATCAACATAAATGTATGTTATAATGCACTTAATTAACAAACAATAGAAAATAATGTAGAAAGTTTTTTTTGTTTTTTTTTACGATAAAATTAGGTCTAACAGGACAAAGAATGAGCTTTTAAGGATCATCCCTACGTCTTGCCTTGTAACAAGGAATTGCAAGCTTCCTTAAAGAAGACACAGTGAATTTACAAAGCTGTTGTCTGTGGGAACAAAGACCTCGGTGAACATAATCCCGGCTATCGGAAGCTGGGAATCGGGTCTTTGATGCAAGCAGATAAACTGGGCCTGCCCAGCCTCTGGTTGTTTCCCTGGGTAAACATGCATGTCACAAGTTGACCTTTCCCGGAGGTCGGCCGGCTTTTATATTGGCTGACATGTTTTCAAGTTAATAGAACCATTTAGAGGGGACTCCCTCCTGGGCTTTATATTTATTAAGCTCCAATGAGTTGCATCTGTCTAGCGGAATCGGAGTGTGCGGCAGCAGAGGTCAGATGATTTGTGTACACAAACTCACTCACAGCGGCTTGCACACACATTCGCACACACACACACACACACACACACACACACACACACACACACACACACACACACATTTACACACACACACACACACACACACACACACTCGCTCACTGTGGCATGCATGCTCATTCGCCCACACACACACACACACACAAACAGCGTCATGCACGCACATTCACACACACACATACACACAAACACACACACACACAAACACACACACGCTAACTCACACACAGCAACATGCATACTCCTTCGCGCGCACACACACACTCACACACACACACACACACACACACACAGCAGCATGCATACTCCTTCGCGCGCACACACACACTCACACACACGGTATGACATGCAGTGTTTGTCAGCTCACGTGTTAAAACAAGCAGTGGACACCCTCTTTATATGTTTAGACATAATATGTACGATCATGTGACACTCCTGTGTGTCTGTGTGTTTGTCATTGATTGTGTTTTTCCTGGAACCCGTAACGCAAGGCACTTTATCTGCCCTGATTGTGGGCCTTTTACTTGTAATCACGGGTAATTGTCAATTATCACAAAGAGCCATCAGCCCTATTTATGGGAAATCCATATTGACAATTGACAATTGCACCTTCTTTTTCTCCCGAAAGCATCTTGAAGGGTATAAAAACGACAAAATACTCATCTGTATAACTGCCTACTGGTATCTCAAGGGAAGATTGTTAGCTGTTATGCAGTAGCTGTGGCTTTAATGAGGCTATAAAGTGCAATAACACGGTAAACAGAAGTTTTAGGATTCTCCAATGTTTTTCGTTTTATTGTCCTTGTTCAATATAGCACCATTCCTTAGAGGTCACAATGTAGGGGGATTTAACACAATGTTTGACATCAATACAAATCAAGGAAAACCATGCATGTAAGCAATTATGTGCCTCCTGTGATCAGTAAATGACAAAGCTTAAGGAAATAAGTTCCTTACTAAAGCAAGGCACCAAATTAGCTTCTACTGGCTTGCAACTGGTTGACTAATAGTGCCAAATACATTCCATTACAAACACTTTTGTAATGAGAGCTGATCAAGAAGACCGCAGATGCTCATAATTTTCATCAGACAGAGCTTTTCACTTTCAGCTCATGAAGAAAAAACTCTGACACCATTTCTATTATTTAAGTGTTGATGACACAGGCTGAGAAGAAAGTAAAACAGGGTTTAATTTTATTTACAGTGTTTTAAATGTCCCTCTACAATAGTGTTTCTGCAATTGAAATGCCTTGAAAAGGAAGTCCGGGGAGGGACTAAAACAAAGAAGTAAGCTAGCAGAAACTGGTGGCATGGGTCCTCTGTGGCTGGTTCACTTCTGCTCTGGTGTTTGTTTTCTTCTGTTTTTTTAGTTAAGTTTCTTAGGGTCTTTTGTTGTTGTTTGTTTTATTTGCTGCAGCAGACAGTGTATCTGTATGTTTTTGTAGTATACTTTTTCTTTATTTTTATTTGATCTATTCTTTTATTTTATTTGATTTACTGGAGCAACCTTAACCAAGCTGGCCCCGGCGATTGGGGTGGGGTGGCTAGGCTAGGCCTGGAGGCAGCCTTCCGTCACCCTGTAAAGGAAGGCAACCATAGCACTTTATTCTGTGACAGTGGGTTGAGCACAGTCTGGCCGCTGGTTTAATGCCCTTCTGCCAGAAGGGGAGCCAGACAATAGCAGAAGAGGTCTGACCAGGGGATTGCAGCCTAAACAACCATATTCCCTGGCTGCACCCCACCCATGCGATGTTGTCCTTACGGTTTTGCGTGCGTTATGTGGTGAGGCATAGTAATTCTCTAGATCCCTGTGTTGTGGGGCTCTATTATAGGAGCGTCCTGCCCCCTTGTGTGCAGGTTGCTGTGGGATTTCGCACTGCAGCACAAATTATTTACTCACAGTACCTACTTGGTATTATTGTGTGCCTTTTGCAGACCAGTCACCAGACAGGTGGAATGGGTGCTTTAGAGGACAGGCACCACAGGCCATTCTCGCAACCTGGGTCCAAGCCTGTGACCAGGGGACTGGGACCTTACTCTGCCGGATATTTACTGCGGTTATTCATGTCTTAACAATTTAACAGCAGGTGTTACCCAAAGTTTAGAACCTGAAACCTTCTGTTTACTGGGCTGGTTACTATCCACAACATATAAATTGCACTTCAGCTTCTAATGCAGTTGGTTTCAGTCCTTGATTGAAGTTTTCACACAGATTGACTGCACACCTGTCCTGCGCTCAGATAAAGAGCCATGTACTAATAAACTCATTTGGTGCAACTAATGTGTAGGTGGCCAAAAGTAAACCACTAATTAAGTGTTTATTAGCAGCAAGTCCCACATTAAGGACAAGCGTGTCATTAATCATTAACTCCCAACTGTAGGAGGATGTTAATAGCTTGTACAGACTGATAATAGGCAACTTATTTGTGTTGCTTAATTATGACTAATTAATGAATAATTAATAATGTATTGCATTCAGCCAATTTGAGTGGTGTAGTGTAACAATTTTACACAGCCAGGGACTGTTAGTTGCCAATAACAGCACTTAGTTCCTTATACTAAGGTGTAGGTTCATTTTCACTTTTCATATTTCAGCAATAGCAAATTTATGCACAACCTATTCAATGACATGCATTTGCACCATTTTCAAGTGAGTATTTTAATTATTTCCACAATGTGTTTATTTATTGCACAATGAGTCAGCTAAAAAGCCATGGTTCAATTTTAATTTTGTAGCATATTTGCCTGCATTTTGTCTTAAGAGAAATCATTGGAGGGTTCGTTAAATTAAAAAATGCCCTCATCCTTGGTTACATGGAACCATTCATAGTAGGCCTACACAAAAAAAACCCATTCAAATCCTACAAAAAAATCCTACAAATGGTGATTGTGATTCTCACCTGCTTTACCATACTGGTATTAAAGTCAGTATCTTCGGGAAAAAGCATATGCTCTAAAATCAATCTGGCAATGCTAACGGTAAAAAAAAAAAAAATGCTAATGAGTAAAAATACGTTGTAGACTAATGAGCTAATTTTGAGTTTCCTCAAATATTTTTATATAAACATGCCAGACCCACTTTTTCTGATTACACGTTATGTCACTGCTGGCAGTGTCCCCAGGAAAGATTTATTAGGATAACTGTGATGAAAGATTCTGTAATCTTAGACTAATCCCATCGCAACTCTCACCATCCTCAAGAAGGAAAATCAAGTCTGAATTTTATTTTTAAATTTGTCTCATTAAATCCCTTTTCATCAACTGACGTTCTGTCCTAGGTGTACTCTGCCTCTCCCCCATGATGGACTGAGGTCCCTTTCTGGGTTTACTCTGCCTCTACTCTTGCCCCGTGATGGACTGGGGTTCCGTTCTGGCTGTACTCTGCCTCTCTCCCATTGATTGACTGGAGTCCAATCCTGGGTGTACTCTGCCTCTCATCTCAAACTGTGATGGACTGGGGTCCCGTACTGGGGGTACTCTGCTTCTCCTCTAACCCTGTGATGGACAGGGGTCACGTTCTGAGTGTACTCTTCCTCACACCCTTTGATTGACTGGGGTCCCTCGCTGGGTGTACTCTGCTTCTCCTCTAACCCTGTGATGGACAGGGGTCACGTTCTGAGTGTACTCTTCCTCACACCCTTTGATTG
>JAOYSI010000027.1:3333017-3343028 GCA_025775065.1 Hiodon alosoides | reverse complement strand
ACTGGGGTCCCGTCCTGGGTGTACTCAGGCTCTCACCCCATATCTTACCTGTATATATTTGAGTTTTATATTATACAGAAACAACCTCCATATGCTCAAATTTCCTTGTATGAATCACACACACACACACACACACACACACACACACACACACACACACATACACACATACACACACACACAGACAGACATACTCTCTCTCACACACACACACACACAGACACACAAACTGAGTTAGAGTCACAGAGTGAGAAAGCGGAGTGTGCACTTTGCGGACAGCTATTTATATCAATAAGTCCCGTGCTGAGAGGCACAAAATGAGCGTTTAAGATGCAGGTCCAGAGAGCCCAGTGCCAGTTGGTCTCCCAACCAGGTTATAAAGGAGGTAAGCAAAAATAATATTTATTATAACAATTATACCCATTAAAAAAAAAAAAGTTAATGTTATAAATCACACCAAAACATATACATTTTAAATTAGGAACAAATAAACAAAACAACAAAAGCTAATTCATTACCTCTATATAATAAAAAACCTTTAATAATATCAAAACCATAAAACAGCAACTGATCCATACAGAAAGCAGAGACAATGTTTGCAGCCTGGCCAGGATGACACAAGCAAATCTGGGCATGAAACAGGATGACACAGGAAAACCTAGTCTTAAACCAGGATGACACAGGCAAACCTAGGCTTAAAACAGAATGACACAGGCAAATCTGGTTATAAAACAGAACGACACAGGCAAACCTGACCATAAAACAGAACGACACAGCACGCTGAAATTGAAATTGAAAGGGATAGTAAAGGATTTTTTATGTTGTTGTTATTGATTAGAGAGAGTTGCACTGAGAGAAAACAGTAAGCCAAGGAAAGAGCGAAAGAGAAATGGGGACAGGGAAAAGGAGTTGGAGAACTGAATTTGAAACCTCTCTCTCAGTCTCTCACACACAGTCAAATAATACTGTAATATACAATACATATTCTGGGTTTTGTGACGTAAAAAATCACAGTGCTGGACTTCGACATTCCCCAGATGATCTGAACGTGTTGTTAAGTGCTGTTAAAATTCAAGGCAGAGATGGGGGAGAGAGAGTGAAAAAGAGAGAGAGAGGGGGGAGGAGAGAGATAGGCTTCTCTGGCTGTCGAGGCCTCCTCAGGTCACTGCCTCTCCCCAAAGGGACAGCAAACTGAAACGCCATCAATTCACAAACAAAGCAGCCACTTCACCCTCCACAAAGGAAACATATGTGCTAGTGTCGGCCCTCCGGCCGCAGCTCACTTAAACATGTCAGTTTGGCCAGATTAGCATTGTTGACTACCCCCCCCCCCCCAGCCCCCCCAACTGTCTGCCCCACTGCAGACAGGCTAGTAAAGTCACATGTTGGCTTTGTGTTTGGGACTGCACTCTTATTAGCACATTGTGTGCATCTTTTGGTCATCAGAGAGAGTTGAAGAATAAAGTGTAAGCTTTATACAGCGGAGCATGACATTTCATATTCAATAGATTCTGCGGGCCTCAAGAAGAGTCATCAGATGAGCTGAGCATTCTCCATTGAAAGGTATGGAAACAGTCCGTTACATGCATTGATTATCATTAAACCAATGAGCAGCGCTGGAGCGGTGTGGTAGTCAGAATTATGTACAACATGGAAAACATATTACAGCATAGCAGCATAGAGCATAGCAGCATAGAGCTTAGTGGATGAGTTAGGCAATGTTTCTCCAAACATGCATGGCCAGGCCAAAGCTGTGACTCATGTGACCCCTGCTGCTCAGCCATGGGCGGTGCAGTTTTAAAATGCTTGTGGCATGCGTCATGGCTGAACTCGGAAGGGGTGGGGGGTGGGGGGGGGGGCATGTTAACAGGAAGTACCACTCTCCTCCCCTTACCCTTTTCATGGTTTTATTTTGTTGTTGAGTTGAAGGCTGACGTTTGGCTTAATGGCAAGTAATGGCAACTCTTGACAAGTAATTGCTCTACATGAGATAGTAAGGTTGCTGTGCCGTGCTGTGCTTCTGACAATTGTCTGCTACCCAGGACATAATGGCAGTAAATTAATAAAACATGTCTTTTTTGAGCATCAAACTGTTGAAACTTTTCAGTCACACTATTTACATTATTTTTGCAATTGAATGTTCAAGTAGAAAAGAACTGTTCATTTCCTAGCAAACTGGAAAAATGTGTTGTTTTTTTTGCAGAGAGATGTGAGACTCCCCTTCACGCCCCCGATGGCCCTGCCTGCCAAATCTCCTGCTGGCCAGTACTTGAGCAGTGGCTGACCGTGGGCACAGTGATGGCTGCCGGCCGACTGTCGTGATCTCCGGATCTCTTCTCTTTCTCTGACAGTGAGCTTTGAAATTCTAGGGTTAGAAGTTCTCATTTCTGAGGGATGATATCTCATAAGACTCACATGATGTTCCATGACAGTTTCTCCTTTTTTTGTGGCTGGAGAAAATCTCCAGGAATTGTCAACAGGCCTCTTGTCACTAAAATTAGGTCCAGTCACTTTGCAGCTTAAATGGGAATGAACTATTCACAACCCCTCTCAACATCATACTCATCAGTTTTCAAAACCGACTGGCTAGAACAAAGCACAGAGTTGATTCATGTCTTTTAACTTTGTTCCAGACCCACTACCATCACTCATATTTTTACAAAGGCGTTCACTTACGTTTTTTCTGCATGCCTTCTTAGGTATGGACTTTGCAACATGTAACTTCAACGCCATTGCAAAACTGATTACAACACTGGGAAATTAACGTGAAAATGTCTCGTTAATTAAAAAAATATGCATGTCCATACCTAGCCATAGGTAGCACCAGTGAAAAGAAATAACGTGTCAATTTACAAATCAATGAAATGTCCTTGAATTTGTGACGCATAACCATCTGACTAGGAGTTCCAGGTATTTACAGTACATTGTGGTCAAAAGGGTCACATGTCTACACACAATATTGCATTTCCATGACATGTATCCAGATAACTTTGGGAATGGAAATGGAATGAGAATTGTTTTTCTAAAATGCACTTCTAAACCACATCTAGTTCTTCAAGTCAGTTTGTGATGTTTTGTAAATTGCATTAATTGGTTGAGAGCTAGAAGCTCATTGTATCCCTGTATGTTATAAACCCCTCGTAAAGTCAGATTTTTTTTTTCCACTCAATTTCATGCCGTTGTGTAATCTTTGGTTCAGTAAATATTATGCAAGACAAAAATGTGAGCAATAAAAAGGGCTCGTCTAAAATGAAAACCTCCAAAGTGCAAATCCAGTTCCTGAAAGCGCTGACAAGGATCCACTGATCTATTCATTTATTGATGTAGTTTATGGGTGGATAAAAAGATTTATTACTTCTTGTCACAAAGTTAAGGTAGGACATATTGTCTTACTCACTGAGCTCTTTGAAGTCCCTTAATGTAAGGTTTACTGCTAAGATTTAATGGAAAAGGTTGTAGTCTACAGTCTAAGTAGATATCTTGCAGACTTATAAACAGAGAAGAATGGAGAAGATATGCCAATATGTTGTTGATGGAATCCCTCGCATTGATCTGTTTTAGGATTTAGGAAATTTATTAAATATACAACCTATACTGAACCCTTTCAGCGTAAGTAATGTTAATTTTTACAGTATGACAGATTAAAAGAACTGGTAATGTGACAGGCTAGCATTTTATTTCATTTTAATACTTCTGGTATAGTAACAACAACAAATGTATGAAGGCGGTTTGGGATGAGGCATTTAATTTGGGAAGTAGAGCAGGGCATTCAACACTCTGCAGAGAATTTGTGAGCTGTTCGGGGATTGTACACAGGTGGTGTTGCTTGGCAACGGCTGCAGTCTCCCTAAGACGCTCACCTACAAGGCATTGTTTTGTTGGGGAGTGGAGGCGGGATATCACTTTATTTAAAGGCAAATAAGGAGAAGAGAGCAACTTTTGTTGAGGCACCACATGGTAATAGCGCATTGTAACATTACTAAACTAATAGGTTTTTTATACGACCATGGGTAGAGTTTTTCTGAATGTGTGTGTGTGAGCAAGCGACAAGGACTGACTAGTGGAAGAGGGCTTTCCACTTGAAAGGTGTTGGGAATTTGTCTTGGTCAAAGCCAGCAGCACCTGACCGAGAGAAAGGAGAGATTTTGGCGTAGTCAGTCAGCCGTTTGTGAGATCTTTGCTATGGACAATGTTTTGTTTTTGTTGTGTGGTGAAAGCTGCCCTTTTCCGACAGAATTCAGAACCAAGCCGCTCCCCATCCACTTACTGAGAGGGCAGCCAATGGGTCCAAGCAGAAGGTCCGGTTTGAGTAATATTAGTGTGGTGAAAGTTGCCCTTTTCCGACAGAATTCAGAACCAAGCCGCTCCCCATCCACTTACTGAGAGGGCAGCCAATGGGTCCAAGCAGAAGGTCCGGTTTGAGTAAGATTAGTGTTGAATTTAATTCCAGCTTTAATTAAAAATTGGGAGGCACTTACCTTAGTAAAGCTTGTGTCAGGGATAAGTAGCATAGTGGACTTACTTGAAAAGGAGGGTTGTGCCAGATGAGGTTTTTCATTATGCAGAATGGGGGTTTGGGGAGAAGTACCAGGATCTGTAGAAAGTATTTGTGTGGTATTTTAATGTAATTTTCCCCTTCATACTTTGAAATAAAGATGGTAAAATGTTCCTTACCTTGCATTTCCATCCACCGTTTGGTGGGCAAGGTGGATCACAGAATTGGGATAGTGTTGAGTAGTGCCTATGCCTATACATGACATTATTGTTTTTCTTTAAGTCAGCATGAACCACATAACACTTGTTCCCTTCTAGAGGGAAGTTCAAATGTGATGATGCCATGGTTTATGTGTGCTTCCTTGAGGTTTATAGTGCAAGAAGGCTTGATAGCATTTGGGAAGGGCAAAGGAACACTGGGATCTTGGAGGTCTCCCTGTTTCAGTGAGGGACTGTGGCCTCCTGGAGTGAGTCTTGGAAAACATATCCTTAAGAGGGATTCCATTACTGATGGCCTTGCCTATAGAAAATTTTGAGGAGAGTTTCAAGACCTAGTTTTGACAACGATTAGAGCTCACCTTTGAACATGTAAGCTAAGAAATTTCTCTGTTCCTCAAACAGGACAACTGGCGGAGCGACCCCTTATTGGGGACAGACAATCACTATGGACTTAATTTACTATGGACTTAAGACTACTAGAACCAGTGGAGAGTGGCTCAGACATTAGAGTGAAGGGGGGCCAGGTTCCCTACGCAATTTGAATGTCCAACCTTATCCTCTGGCAATTCCTCGCTGACAGCCACTGGCAACTGTCTCTCTTTTTCACTCGATAAGCTGCATGGTAAGTGTGATGTAGTGCTGTGAACTTCCCAGCCCTGGGAAGTGGAAGTTACAAGAGGTATGAGGGTTTAACGGCCGAACAAAATCACCAGTCTATTACCCTTTTGAAGATATGGGAGGGGGTTCACAACCCCTGAGGATGACTATGAGTGGACCGACACAGTTCTCCGTACCCCCCCATTTGCACTCTACCATCTAGCCTGTACCCAGAATTGCAGTACCTGGTGAAAATACTCTTACAAGTTTGCCTCTACCTCATAGCTTGACCTTGACCGATGAAGGGGATGCTTCACCAAGGAGTAATCACTGAAAGTGAAAACTCCCTGAAAGCCCTTGAACCGTGTCTGTGGCCTTAGTTAAGCACCTGAAGCAGTATCTCATATGTGTCCTACTACCCTGGAATGAGGAGTTGACTAGCCAGAAGAAGACTGAATGTCCACCCTAATCTGGCGACTAGCAGTCCATTCAAAGTCATCTGGCAGGTACGCTGAATTCCCAAGACTGGGAGAATCCTTCATAACTCCCTGCTCTGCAATCGAGATGCACCTTTTAGATGAATGAGATCCAGTGATGCAAGTGGAGACCCACTGGGAGGTATCCACTAACCTAGAGAATAAAATAGTGGGCAATTTTAGTCCATCTTTTTCCAGACTAACCTCCCCTTTGAACCAGCTTCTAGCAGAGTCTGTAGCGATGGGGTGGGAAAAAGGTCAAGTAGCAGAGTGGACAGTTTGCCTACTAGCGTTTGAACAACTGTTGACAGCTCAGTGTTAGCTAAATCGGATTTCTCTCTCCTGTTCTGACTCTATACAGATGCCAAGCTAGTGAACAATGAACAAGCTAGTGGCCTGCGCAGAATCACCACCTACAGGAATTTACAATGGCAAGCTTTTCTGAGGAATGTTCAGCTGGAAGATATTAATTTGCAGTCCTTGGCAGAACAGGTATGGAGGGGAGCTGTGAGCACCAGAGAGGACAATATGAGCCACAGGAAGAGAAACAGTGGTGGGGGGAATGGAAGGCTTCAACTTCGAGTAGGGATCAGAGACTGTGGGACACCTTAAATTGTCAGCGGTGATGGCAGATCCAGATCCTGCTCAGGGTACATTAAGTTAGTTTGCACGAAATACCATCAGACTCAAAAACATTGGGGTGCCACAAAGGTAGTGCCAGTGGAACAAGAACAGTTCAAGATCTGTATAAGAACCAACCAGGACTTAAGAATTTGTGATCCGAGTGCTTGCACTCATTGTAACTTATTGTTTTGGACAAAAAACAAACTGTCTGCTAATGCTGCTTCCCTGTGCTACTTGTGGTGGTTACAGTGAGTGGATCTAGGCCTGTGTGGGGAGTCACTGGAGACCGGTGAAGTGTTTGTTTTTATTTATCTTTCACTATTCCCGCTAGTACGTACATGCACTATATGGACAAAAGTATTGGGACACACCTCTTAATCATTGAATTCAGGTGTTTCATTCAGTCCCATTGCCACAGGTGTATAAAATCAAGCACCTAGACATGCAGTCTGCCTTTAAAAACATTTGTGAAAGAATGGGTTCTAAAGAGCTCACTGAATAGATTGGTACTGTAATAGGATGCCACCGTTGCAACAAGTCAGTTCGTGAAATTTCTTCATTCCTAGATATTCTACGATCAACTGTAAGTGATATAATTGCAATGTGGCAACATTTAGGAACCACAGCAACACAGCTTTGAAGTGGCAGACCACGTAAAGTTACAGAGCGGGGTTGCCGAGTGCATAAAAGTCGTCAACTCGATAACTGCAGAGATCCAAACCTCCTCTGGCATTAACATCAGCACACAAACTGTGTACTGGGAGCTTCATGGCATGGGTTTCCATGGTCGAGCAGCTGTATGCAAGCCTTACATCACCAAGCACAATGCCAAGGGTCGGATGGAGTGGTGTAAAGCGAGGATGGTCATTCTGCAAGAATGGTCAAAAATTTGTTAGTTGCAATAACTGTTTACCCTTTGGTTGATGCTGGTCCTGGTCCCAAAATCAACAAGCTCCCAAACGTTTGAATTCTATGGCTGCAGTAATGTTTGTATCTGAGTGAAAGGAAGTGTGTCGGGATCAGCTGCTTGATCAGAGTATCAGAGTATTTGGTTTCACTGTGTGGCTGGGCTAGGCTGGGCTGGACCTGATTCCACAGATATGGATTATGTTAAAGCTCTGCGTTCGACAAGGGTATGCTAATGCCTCCCCAGATGGGCCTCTCCCTGGCCGCCAGTAGTGTGTGGCAGGTCCATCATTCCGTCATTAAAGGCCACATGATTACTTACAACTATGCTTGCATGACAATCACAACCAGAAGTGCAGCCCCTCCGAGAGTTACCACTGAATCCTCCGATTTTTTACACTTTGTTTTTCTTTATAATCGACTCTGTGTTAGAGAAAAATTGATACAAAGGTATTGTATCTACAGGTTGGTTAACATTTTCATTTATGCTTAAATTGCTCTCCTACTGGAAACAAATTACGTAGCGCAAGATGTCATCTAACAAGCATTGCTTAAAAATATGATATCTCTAATAAAACCTCAATAATTTTCAGTTCATACTTTATTTTTCATCTTCAGTATTCAGTACCATCTGTTGAAATTCAAATAAAAGCACAATGCTTTGCACCTTGGGAAGTTATCCTTTCAAAATTGTTATTTAGCCATGGTATCGAGTTTTCTGCTGTTCAAGCAAAAAGATGGTGGCTTATGTCTAAGTGTGCATCTGGGAAGGTCTGCTGCCCTTTGATATAAGCAGTCATATAAATGGCAGAATTAAGGAAAACAGCTAAATCTTTTTAATGTGCTCAGGTCTCCACACTGTGTAAAACCCACGCAGACAGACATCGGCCTGCTCCGTGGGGTGTATGATTGCCTTTTGCCCACTGTATAGGACAAAATAATGGATTTCAGCTCCGTTCAGCCACTAAAACATTATCGAATTAATGAGCCAAAGAGAATATTCCAGTTATTTTTATGATTTGCATTATTGTAATTTATTCCCTGATATTTGTGTGCAGATTGTAAGTTAACGCAGTGGATGTAGCTGTTGCAGAGATGTGTAACCAGCTCTGTGCTTGTAGAGATGTCATATGAATACAGCCAATATCTAGTGACACCATTTCCAGGAACCGAAAGATTATCACTGTAGAAACGACAGAATTAAAGATGCTGGCTTTGAACTTTAGCCCAGCATACTTGGGCCCCAGGTGGAAAATTTCCTGGGGGCATTGTTAGCACCTCTTGCCTCCAGCCAAGGATTTGGGTAACCCCCCCCCCCCTTCCAAATAGGCTCTTGGTTACGTGCTCAGAGAGCACATATTGCCCATGGCAGGAGAAGTGACAGGTGACCGGCCCCCCGCCCCCTCCCGCATTAGCCAGGTCCATGAAGGGATCAGGTCAGATGAGGCACATTTAGTGGACAGTGATAAATTTGGTATGACAATTCCAAACTGGCACGTTTGGTGCCTGTAATTAATTCCAGTAGTGCCTGGGGCTCCTGGCTTTTTGTTACCACAAGGACTGTCAAATGCTGCTCACCTAATGAGACCCCATTAAAGTCAGGATTAAACCCCAGCTAAATCAAACGTTCAGATGGACTGAAAATGATATTGGAAACAAATACTGTATTGGCCTTCGCTTCTGTGAGTGTGTGTGTTGTCTGTGTGTGTGGGTGTGTGTGTGTATTCAACACAGAAATACTGCCGTTGGCCTTCACACGCTAGGCATAAACGACTGCAGGATAGATCCTTCCATTGGAATCTCCACTGGTAATTCGATAAAATCAATCAATATCACAACACCTAATTATCAGATTATTTAAATTAGGTCTCATGAATGAAAGGCAGCAAGGAAATATACTTAGACTGTTGCAGGAATGAAGGAAACCATATTTAGTTGCATCCAGAGTGGGGTATAATTTCCGAAAATTAAATTTTTAAGAGTAAAAAATCTGTAGCCCACCTCAGATAACCCAGCCCATAACCAATAGCTCTCGAGTCTAACGCCTTAGTGACTACATCACCTGCAGCCTCGCCGCTAGCGGAAATGTGGTCTGGGCCGATGTAGTGTAAAAAAAAATGTAGTGGCCAAAACGTCCCTTGCACAAGTGACTGCACATCGCTGTTAACATGATTCATTAAGTTAAATACAGTAACTCTTTAAACAAAAATCGCCCCCCAGACACAAACAAACCCTGAAACGAAACAAAAGAGTAAACATCACAACACCAAAATAATAAGAACATCCCTTTATTCTCGCCCCAAGCTTGTGACGTTACCATATCAATGGGCCTTTAGAATGGCATTGTCCTCACACATTCAAATGGTGGCTTCCCAGTCTGTGGCACACCACAATGTGAACAAACATATATTTCAATGTAAAATAATCATGTGCTAAAAGAACCTGGCAATTAAATGGGAAACGTGCTTAAGAGGACCGAACACAGCTTTGTGCTTTATGGCAGGCCAGCCCGACAGTTTGTCGATGTAGCCTTTTATAATTCAGAGGCTTATAATTATCTCACGCCTGCTCGTTTCAGTCTGACATGTTGCTCTTCGAAATGTCAGTGGGAGCGGCCTGCATCGGGGGGGGGGGGGGGGGGGGGGGGGGGGGGGGGGGGGGGGGGGGGGGGGGGGGGGGGGGGGGGGGGGGGGGG
>JAOYSI010000027.1:3288686-3313645 GCA_025775065.1 Hiodon alosoides | reverse complement strand
AGGTAACCTCAGGAGAAATACAGGCTGCTCTGGAAAAAGACAGTGTGGTTGTTTCAAGGAGCACAATATGACGATACTTGAACAAAAATGAGCTGCATGGTTGCGTTTCCAGAAAAAAGCCTTTTACTGCACCAATGCCACAAAAACGCCCTGTTGCAATATGCCCGACAACACCTTGACACGCCTTATAGCTTCTGGCACACTGTAATTTGGAGTGACGAGACCAAAATAGAGCATAAGCACTATGTTTGGAGAGGGGTCAACAAGGCCTACAGTGAAAAGAATACCATCCCTACTGTGATGCATGGTGGTGGCTCACTGATGTTTTGGGGGTGTGTGAGCTCTAAAGGCACAGAGATTCTTGTGAAAATTGAAGGCAAGATGAATGCAGCATGTTATCAGAAAATCCTGGCAGACAATTTGCAATCTTCAGCACGAAAGCTGTGCATGGGTTGCTCTTGGACTTTCCAGCACAACAACGACCCAAAGCACAAGGCCAAGTTGACCCTCCAGTGGTTACAGCAGAAAAAGGTGAAGGTTCTGCAGTGGCCATCACAGTCTCCTGACCTTAATATCATCGAGCCACTCTGGGGAGATCTCAAATGTGCGGTTCATGCAAGACGACCAAAGACTTTGCATGACCTGGAACTTTGCAAAGACGAATGGGCAGCTATACCACCTGCAAGAATTTGGGGCCTCATAGACAACTATTACAAAAGACTGCACGCTGTCATTGATGCTAAAGGGGGCAATACACAGTATTTAGAACTAAGGGTATGCAGACTTTTGAACAGTTGGTTGAAATTACCAACTTTAAATATAGACACTGATTTCCTCAGTATATTGAATTTCTAAATGTTATTATGCGTTATCCTTTAGTATAAGCTTCCCCTTATGCAACAAAATGACATTTGAAAATACAAGGCTATGCTGAACACTATATTTGGCCATATATTGTAAAAGGTCTACTTGTTTAATCGTGTCAATATACTGTCCCATATTTGTGTCTTCATATCCGTATTATGTATGATTATACTCTTTTAGTGCAGGTTTCCCAAAATTAAAAGTAATTTAAAGGTCAAATACACAAAGGCAGATTCATTCTGTAGTTGCTGTTTAAATAATTTAAGAGAGTTTGAGAGGGGTGTGATGGCAGAGAACACGATTGTCTGAGGCATGTTTTACAACTTGATTTGTTGTGCATATCTTTCTAAAGGGGTTGGAGGTATATGTTTTATATATATATTCACAAACATACATATAAGTTTTAGGTTAAATATTTATTTTTAAAACTATATTTTAGAGTAGATAAATATGACATTGAGATATGTAAAAAATATATGTATTTAGTGAGAAACAGTTCATTAAAATATATAGTCAGTTTCAACAATCGTTGGGCCATTTATGGGTAAGGATTAGTTTCCAGTAGTCTTTTCCTATGTGATATCTTAGATATTCAAATGTATTTATTTTAGCTGTACATATTGTTTGTCTACAATATTTACCCTAAATAGTATACTTATATACACCCGAACATGTTTTATATTATATTCAGACTGCCTTTGTAATTATATATTCATTATTTATTTATTTATTTAGTTATTTGCGTATCTTTGCAATTTAAATAGTTGACAGTTTTACCGACTTAACAGTTAGACTCTTTTTCCATTCATAGGTCTGTGATTCATCAAGAAATTTTATCCAGAGCCTGTTCTCAGTCCCAGACCCAGGTTCTTAACCTCTACACCACCTGATGTACAGATTTAGTCAGATACAAGGCACCCATTTTGTTAAGAATTAGCAAGATAATAGCTCTAATTTAGCATGCCTAATTCAGAGGACTGTTACAATACAATATAACTTTTTTTTTATAAGAAATGCTCTAAGATCCTGGGGAGCTTGGTTAACGCAGCCCAAACCTGTTGTTAAACAACATTAAAGCATTGAGATAATGCTCTTAGTAATGACATAATAGTTTTGTTCAAAACGGCCACTAGGCCTTCAGATGGTAATTTTAAGGGCTGTCGCAGGTACTCTCGTGTTTAAGCGTCTCTTGATCTTTTAACCAGCTTCAATACAGAGAAGAAGGGGGGTGAAGCTTGCTGCGGTTTTGCAATCCGTCATCCTGATAAGCAATTAAAGCAGAATGAAATGAGTTGAAAGTGTTTCTAAGTGAGATGCACTCTTCCAAATGAATTTAGTTTTGAAAGGGTTACAAAAGAATTAAATGTCATTCTTCTGAAAACAAAGCCCAGAGAGTTATGACAGTTTTGAAGCGGACAATGCCTATAGTGACAGGAATAACAAATTAATTGGGACTATAACACATTCTCTCAAAAGGTGAAGTAAACACACTTGACTGTGTATTTTTCACCATCAGTTAAATCTCAATTGGATCCAAAAATAACCCTGAGACATTGAACAGTTTTAATGTATTTTGACATCTCTGCATTATGCTGTCAGTCCAGTAGAAATGAATCATAACTTTGCACCACACTGTGGAATTACTATGCATTTTGAGGAAATATATTGTGTGCCAAGCTGTGAATTATGATGCAAGATCAAAATAAACTTGTAATGAGTTCAGCAAAGACTGGAATAATTTATTAGCGGAAGATCATTTCCACATTTTACGGGAAAAAGAACCAAAGGATGTGAGCTCTAGGATGTTGTAGGAATGTCAAACGTCAATTCCAGAATGTCAGAGAGGAGTTTAACCTGTTTAGTGAATCCAGGAAAATGAGCTTTCCGCTCTGAATGCAGTCGGTGTACAATTACGTGGTTATTTATTGATCACGGCCTGCTCTCATTCAATGATGAAATCCAAATATGTCTGGTGATGCAAAGGCATTTGTTGAAGAATTGAAGAATTGAAGATATTTTTCAGTCTGACCTGGAGGAAAATGACTGTATGTGATACATTTTGATACCTGGTTCTGCTGAGAAAATATCGGTCAACTCACTCTAAAATCCTTTGTAATGGACAGGGGCCATTAGTTAATGTTATATTGACGCAACTACACCTTACTGTTGTGCAATACATTGATAAGGCCATATACAATATAATAAACTGATTTGTAATTTTTTTGTTGTTCTCAAACCAAGTAGTTTTATTACACTGATTTTTTTCTTACATACAATTTAAAGTGTAGTTTTATTCAGTGTCATCTTGTTAAAATTTGACCTCCTGCTCTTAATAATAACCCGACTGGATCAGACTTTAGTGTTTAATGAGCTGTTAACCAGTTTACAGTCCCTACTCTAAACACTCTAAAGTGTATTATATTATTTACACTGGAACCTCAGTCGGGGGGAGTTGACCCCTCAGCGTAGGCCTGCTGAATATTTAATCCTGTTTAATATGTATTCAATGAAATTGAATGTGTTTATTTATTTTTTTGCGTCTCGTATCACCTCGCCTGGCCCACAGACACCCATAAAATTCCCCTCCCCTTTAAAAATAGCTCTGACTCATGACAGAAAACATTGAAGTAATATTTGAACACATTTGATGAAATCCAGCATGTTGTACAGCTAATGTGGTACAGCATGCTGTACAGCATGTGGTACAGAGGGTTTTGTCCCACTCTGATTGTCTTTATATACAGTATAAAAGTGTAAAACCAGCTGTACAGCATGTGGTACAGAGGGTTTTGTCCCACTCTGATTGTCTTTATATACAGAATATTCACAACAAGAAATGAATGGAAAGTGACCAAAGAAAAGCTTGACAGTGACACACAGCCGCTGTTGGTGTGGAGACTTGGAACCGTGATCAAAATCTGAAGAGCTGGCATTACTGTAGTAACACCTTGTTGTAATGGCTAAGATTGAGTCACTTGGGATACGGGAAATGATTATAGGCATTATACATTTTTAAAAAATAATTATAATTTTCCTGCTTCTGTCATACAAGTCACATCTTTCCTCTGAATTCTTCTTGAGAGACTGGTTCTGAGCACATAGTCATCGTATGACACTAGTACCAGTTATCTTGCTATGTGTTATGTGCATGTGTACATGAGAAAGACAATATGTCTATGTGTGCACGTGTGTGTCCTGTAGTCATCCGGCCTGGTAAGCAGAGGTTTGTTGGGAATAAGGGAATATGGACTCATGTGGGTTTTCTGCCAGTGCTCCAATTTTCTCCCACCATCCAAAGACTTCTGAGTTAGGTGGAATGGTGTCTGTGAAACTGGCCCTGTGTTAGTGGGTGTCTGTGTTTCCGCATGTCCCTGGCCCTGTGTGAGCGGGTGTCTGTGAAACTGGCCCTGTGTTAGTGGGTGTCTGTGTTTCCGCATGTCCCTGGCCCTGTGTGAGCGGGTGTCTGTGTTTCTGAATGTCACTGGCTATGTGTGAGCGGGTGTTTGTGTTTCTGCATGTCCCTGGCCCTGTGTGAGCGGGTGTCTGTGTTTCTGCATGTCCCTGGCCCTGTGTGAGTGGGTGTCTGTGTTTCTGCATGTCCCTGGCCCAGTGATGGACTGGCGTCCCTTCCTGGGGGTCCCCTGCCTCCGTCTACAAGGTTCACCATGCGACCCTGAATTGGATTAGCGGTGAATGGATGGATGTTATGATTGTGTACTGAAAGCCTTGCACCAGCTCGCCTATCAACACACCGCTCGTTGTCTTCAGAATACAGGTTTTGAGACCAAACGTCATAAAACAGAACAACATTTTGTCTAAAGTTCATTCATCAAAAAAGCTGCATATTTTGAAAAGGGTAAAAGCCGTGTCAGGAAAGCTCAAAGGCTACATACTATAGATTATTTTAATCCCCCTGCCAGATATAAAAAGGATAATTACATATTTGTGATGGAAGCTATGCGGTGAAAAAAATCAATACAACTTTTTTTTTGGTATGACACTTCATTAGTGTGAAAAATCTTAGAGCTGAGAAGAACTGCTTTACAATTAAACGGTACTACTTCAAAGTCTGTAATGGCTCTATATTACTATCTTGTTTATCTGAAATAGTGGGTGCATCGGAGTAGTAATTGGAAACCATTGATTATGTACTTCTATGTGTACACTTTTGCAAATCATTGTGGAAAGAAGCAATAGTTAGTTAGCCTCTCTAATGAAGCACTAATTGGGTTAAAGTGGGTTAAGATGTTAGCCACACTGCCCGGAACTGAAACTGCGACAGGCCCTTGCACGCAGCGATGTCTTGGACGTGAAATGGCCTTCACGTCCTCTCCATAATAAAAATGTATTCCCGATCAGCCCATCAGAAAGGAACAAAATGGTGATTGAAAGGAAAAACACAAATTGAAAAAAGAATTGCAGGAGAATGCCCCCTCCTCTTTGGCACATGATATTTCCTTTTTAAAACAGTCATGGCAGAAACTTGTTAAGGCCTTCTGACATTTGTTTTGGCTGGTTGTAGCATTTAATGAGAAACAACAAGGGGTGGGGTTAGGTGGGGGGTGGGTTCAGCATAACCGCTCTTCACCCCGGGCCCCTTTCTCCTCCCAGCTCCCCTCGCCGCATGGTATTCGCGACACCTACACCTGCTGTGTGCTTGGTGACCCCTGTGAGTGCTGGCTTTCATTGGACGAGCTGGGTGCAGAAATCGCCATCTAACGAGCAAGGTGAAGTGTCAGCCACCCGGAGCACGACAGGGCACACTGCTGCTTACTAATGGCAATAGAACCACAGTTTTTTTCCTTCACAAAATGATTTTTTATTTTATTTAGTTTTACAGTCACACATTTCTAATATTGAATTACCATGTGTGACCTCAGGAGAGACCATACAACGATTGACCTCTGAAAATATATCAGGTCAAGATCTAGTAATACTCAAAACCAGGTTCAGATAACCCATTATCAAAGTAGTTCGTTTTCTCAGTTCACAGGCGAATACTGTGAATTACTGACGGTTGCCTTTCATGAAACTGAATGTGCTAGGGAATCTCAATGTTAATGACAGGTTAATTAAACTTTGTTTAGAAAACTCTGGGAAATCTTTCTGCTTAATCTTATCACCGTCTCAGCTGTTGTGTAGCCATTCTGTCAGTAATGTGAAAGTTGAGTGTAACTGGGGAAAAATAAATTACTTAGGCACTGCGGGCCATAAGTATGCCCTATGATAATTTTATCCCAAAAGTCGTGATGCTTGCTGGCCACAAAAAGTGTGTGTCGTGCTGAAACTGACGCCTGTGGAATTTTCCAGATTGTGTCAATCTTCTCAGCCCTGAGGACTGTAGATGAGAGCCGTGGCATGGGTTAGCACTAAAATCAAACCGCTGCGTCAGTGAACCACTAATCTTCTCTTCAGAAACGGAATAATTAGCTTTCACTGTTTTGCCATGTAAGAGCAGCAGGGCTCGAAGTGGCCCACCCAACAACAGAAAAAAGCAGGGCTTGTCTCTCCAGCCTCATGAGGGGCAGAACAAGAGATCCAGTGGTCTTGATCGATTCAAACCCGATTCGCCTTTATTGCTTTTAATGAGCGACATCTGTCCAAGGCCCTGCTTGGTTAAACCTTTACTAGAAGGCAGCGTTCGAGCCAGAAAGCGCCATTTAAATGATCTGTTATTAATAGTCTTTTTTATATACAGGATATTAAGAAACCTGCTGGCTTTTCATGGTCGCCTGGGGACGGAGCAGAGCAGTGTTAGCTGTCATTGCACATGAAAGGATTAATGTCATCTCATACGGAGGGGAAAAGCCATCTTATAGTTATTTATTCTGTTTCATTCACATTCTGCTGGCTCTGTGGAAGGAAAGGGCTAATGTCTGAATTAATTTGTAGCCTTTTAAATTCCAGACAGAGATTTTTTACATATCTCCAGAGCTCTTGGCTTGTCTCCACACAACCCCTATCCTCTCTCCTTCTGGGATTCCTCTTAAAGCGGACCAATTTAATATCCATGGCAGCGCTAAGATTTACATGGCTCTGTACTTGAATGGCTCCGACTGCGGCTTCATGCACTAAACACTCCACTTTAATTAGCGCTTCGCAATATTCCTCCCTGATACTTCTCTCTGGCGCTCTCCCACACCTAGGCCAATTGGAGGGAAAAGGAGAAGACTTATTCCCCTGGCTGATTCTCACCGCTTCTTTTCAGGATCCGTAATTGGATCTGTGTTTCTTACTCTCTGCTAATAAGCGGCTTACTTTGGCTCCCTCTAGACTAAACCCACCGCGTTTTGTTTTTATGAATTTTACAAGAGGATTTCATTAGATGCTTTAGGCTATGCAAAGTGTAGGCTGAAGGGGAGGCATAATGCAAGAGCCTTGACACAGAGGAGTCTGAGTAGCTGCTTACCATTACCGACAGGTCTCATAACTTTCATTAAGAGCGGCAGAGGACAGAAGGCTAGCGACGGGAATAGGAACATGAAGGAGTATTAACCTGTGCTCCTGTAACTAACTATAATTGTTTAGCACCCGCGCCTTCTTACGCCAGAGGCCCTCATTATCTTTACACACACATGATGGCGTTGCTGATGTAGGTACCAGGGCTTGTTAGAGGAGATGGGGGTCAAGGCCCAGTATAATGTACCACTGGTCTTCTTACAGTGGAACGTGTGCATGTTCAGCTAAAGGGAGAGAGAACTCATAGCAGACCAACACAAGCCCGTTTTCATCTGCTGCCATTTCTGTCTCAGAGCGCCGGTGTCCGTACATCGAGTGTGAACAGTTAGAGGCTCACTTGTTTTTGTCTTTCTTTTTTGTAATGAGCACTGGTGGAGAGTCAGCCTTTGACGCGCACAGCATTGCGTTTCCGTTCATTTAACTTATTAATACTCATTGCTATTCTCATCCTAAAAGATGGTGAGTTCTGAGTACACAAGGATTTGCATTTTTCAAAGTTTCACATTTCTAGTTCAGGAGGGGATGATCTTTCTGCCGGTCCCCATCTGCTCCTGATGTGACGCCTGGACTTCTGTGCTCGTTTGATAATACTTTATGGTATTCTGTGTGACCAAAATATCTTGCTTGGATTAAAGTATATAAATTTGTTTATAACGGATAGTAAACCGATCTAACGTATGTGTTTTTACACACTTTAACTAACACAAATACATTCACAGACACAAAACTCCTAGCCAAGTTTATTGGTGACAGAAGCGACCCTTATATTGGACAAGCGCTTTGCTTTGGGGTTTGAATCTGCATCCTGACATGCGGCTCCCATCACCAGGTGACATGTACTCACTGAGCAATAAAGACCCAAGCCTTAACACAAGGAAGAAATGTAAATATCAGCTCCAGGAGGTGACGTCATCCTGGACAGCACACTCAGACTCCAACACTAATGACTAACACAATAACCCAGCTTGACATGTATACCTGGCATAATGAGAAGTTGTTGACGGAGGGAAATCCTCTTTTTTCCCCTCGCTTTTTCCCCTTTCTTGGTTCCCGTCAGCACAAGCCTCAGGCGGCGTGGAACTTTAAACTCCCTCTGCCTTTTGACTCCTCTCTTTTCCCCTCTCTCTTAGCTGAGTGGGTAACGCTCCCATCTGGAGAGTGTTTGAGAGAAACAAAGAAACAATAAGAGCAAGTTCGGAGTGGGGGTGTCAGACTGTCAGTAATCTGACAGCTATGGTAACTACCCTCTAATCCAGACGGCTGCAGCCACGCTCCGACCTGACACCACTGGCTCTGACTGACAGCTGAAGACCGGGCACATTCCACAGGCAGAAGTGACATCCAGTCTATTAAGGCAGACGAGCACCAAGCAGAGATTTGCCCTGACTGCCTGGCACTGAAGCCTTTTGTTGGTGGGAGGGGGGGGGGATTGGAAAGGTCCTGGAGAAGGTGTCAGACTCAAGATCAGATGATAACCATATTGTAATGATGGTGCTGGACAATGAAGCTCCATGATTGCCCACACTGACAGAAGAAGTTTATGTCTGGGCATTACACATTCGCAAGGCAACTCACAACAGCCGTAGTCTCTTGGTCCCAGACGCCAGTCAAAAGCCGTCCCAGCAGCATCTCTGTAGCCACTTCTCATTCCGGGGCGGGAGCGCCTGCAACCACCAATCCCTAATGGTCCAAGTGTAGGAGGATAGAACGAGAGAGAAAAGGATGGGAGGGAGACGAGTGAAAATCATGCCTGTTTATCTTTTCTCAGCATGCATGTATGCTTAAAGACATGTCATTAGATTCATTTGTGCTGTCACCACCCAACTTGGAGGCCAGCCTCCTGGGTAGAGAGTTGCAGGAATGTGCTCAGTGTTTGAGAACTACGTAATTGGTTTCAGTTTGGTTTAATTGTTTGGGCTGGCAGTTCATATTGTTGTAAGCTGTTCATTAGAGTACACATCCAACACAACCAAGCAAATTATATGAGCGGGAAAAATCAAGCAAACCCATAATCATACTTTCAACACAATTTTACAAGATTACATAAATTAGGCTGCCCTATTATTGCAATAATAGACAGGGTGGAATTGTGTGAGGATTCTGTGCCTAATTAAAAGATACCCCCCAAAAAATCAGGGTGTATTAGAGTGTCTTGGACAGTATGGTGCTTACTATGTTTTATTCCCTGGCTTCTCTGCTTTATCATCATTTCATCAGGTAAGACAACAGAAACAGCTCAGTAGGATGAGCGTAAGTTTCTCAAAGAACACTTAGTACATTTCAAAATGGATGAATTTTGTCCCTAATATACGGATGTTTTTAGTGCACGAGAATCCATTTTAGAAAAGCCATATGTAGAAAAAGATTCATCTGTTGAAAAATTAACAGAAAAGTACAAACTTTCCCACAATTAACTGGCTTGCCCACTGCAACACTCATTACATTTTTCATTTGCTCCTCACATTTTTGTCATTTGACAGGCTGTCAGCTGCACATGTAGCAACGGCAAGCTAGCATGAGGTCTGTGTTTGAACGGTGATGAATTGGGCTCATTTCTATGGTTAAATGCTGGCGTAGAAATGCCCAGAGGAGCTGATTCCCCTCAGGGGCCTTGAGGATGAAGGAAATCTGTACGAGCGCAGCACCATCAAAACCAGCCCCATGTAACTCCAATTAGCTGTGTGTGAGACGCCCGCCCTCTGGCTCGGGCTGCGCTAACACGCCTAGCGGAACAGGGAAAGTTGGAAGGGTTCCGCTCCTCGACAAGATCGCAGAGGGCGATATTTCCTTCCCTTCTCTCATGCAAGCTACCTTATCTTCCATCTTACTTATCTGCTGTTCATCGAGACTGGAGGCACATGCAAGGCAAAGTGACAGCGAGTTAAATATACATTCCCACTGTCTAGACTGGCTAGGATACCTGCCACCTGCATTTTAAACCCAGTAGATCGACAAAAAACTTGCTTTGGCTTAGATTAGGTGGATGATAACTAGCTTTTCAACAGCAGTTAACCTGAAATTTAACGAATGGTTGAGACCAATGATAAACAAACAAGGCATAGGACAGTGAGTTTGTCAATATAAATGGAGACAATATGTTTGAGACAAATTCCACAATATATACAGAGATTATATATATTTCGCTCTGTATCAAGGTTCCGTATGTTTGTTGATTCAAACATTTCCATTGAGTGCACACAGGAACATCTATATGACGACAACATTTTGAGGAAGTGGTAATCTCATTTTTTTGCATTGAAAAATCTATGCTACCCGCTACCCATTTTCTAACACCCCAAGTTCGCCGGTGCGTTCTTAGTCATGGCAAAAGAAAATAATCTCGGTCTCCTTCATCGCTTTGAGAAAGAGCTAAACACTGTTGTGGAAAGGGCAATGGTCCAGGGGACACTGGAAGCATTTTTCATCCAACTGCGTCTACACAACACTATAAAACACAGCATAAAACAAAGTTGTGTTGAACTTTTTATTTATTTTTTATAAAAATGCTCCACGGTATGGTAGGTTTGCTACATTTGAGAAACTGGCTCAAATTTTGACGAAAGCATTAAGTACGGTAGGCTACAATTGCAGTTCGCATGGAATGGGCTAATGTTCTGCATTTATTAAATGCCTTGTTTGCGTTGTTTAATACAGCATTTAAAAGCGAGATTTTAATTTAATAAAAAATGTTGCTAAAGCATAACTTATTTACTCTGCTTCATAAGAACCACGGTCTTTAGAATTGCTGAAGTCAAACCAAGCCACCAGATCAGACTTGCTCTGTCCCTTATGGGAACAGGTTCCTCCCTTGGGGTCAGGGGTTTTCCAAGCTTCGGTGTCACCCATCTATCCAGAGCCCACCCGCCACGCATGCTTCTCCTGTCTTTGCCATAGTATTGGACCAGAACTACCCCTGGTGGCTTAACTGCTCCTGGTGGAGGGAAAGTGTCTGTTGAAATGATGCCATGGTCGAGTGTTGACATTTTCCTTGCTGTCCCCCACGGTTCCCTTTTATTTATTGTTAGACTCAGGAAACTGCACGGGCGATATTTTGTTTGCATGGCACATCTTCCTTGCTCTTTCCACATGCAGTCCAATACAGCCGTAATGAGACAGATAATTGAGGATATTTTTTATTCAATGGTGAGTTAATTGGTTGCCACCAGTGTCTCAGTAAAGGTTAAACTTAAAGTTGCATGTCACCAATTAGAATTCCAGCTGGCTTTATTCATCTGGAAATATTTATGGCAAAAAGTCAATGTTTGGGTGGCAAATGACACGTCGGACGTGAATGCTTTGCAGAATCGTCCCCCGCAAGCGCTGAGCCCCCACTCTGGCTTCCCTGGGCATCGTCTCAGATTTGAACATGCATAATCTTATCAGCCTGGAAGCGGAATCAATGTGTGTATAATCAAAACCATATTGACAATGTTTATATCCCTTTCCCTGTGGCAGAGAAGGGGATCTAAGAGGAGCAGGAATGAATGCATTTACATGCTTTCAGTCAGTCTAGCAGATAACAAAGCCCCCTGTCTCAGTGTTAACACTGCAGATTAGGTCAAGTTTTTTACCCCTCTGAGCTCCTCTCCTGTAAATGACGAGTTTTGATGTGAAACAAGCAACATGTCAAAGTGAGTTGAAAGATGTAGGCATTTTCTGCCATGTCACAATGACAGGCTGGTGAATATTTGGGCCATTAGGGGCTTATTAGTGAATAAATGACCAGATGGTTCAGTGATGCACAGAGATGGACAGGACTGGATGCTACTAATCAGCGCTGTCTGTGCTCGGTGTCAGATCACACGACACAGTAACCCATGGCAACCGAATAAAAGTTAACATTAGCAAGTCAATTTGAGATCTGTGTGCTGTAAACAGCCCTATAACCAGCCCTCGGCTGTTCCCTTGGAAAGAAGGAGGATGTTTCTTCCAACAAATAGGATTTTAAATTAGTAGTATTCGTATGCTTTATACCTCCACCACCTACAACTCTAAAATATACCCAAATGGTGAATTGTTAAAACACAATGCTATGACACTAGTATTTACATTTGGAACGCTGTAGTGTCCGGACAAATAAAAAATGCACAATCTTCATTATAAAATCAGTCATTTAAATATAACACAATAATATAACTGCTGTCATATGCAATTAACCCAGTACGGGTGTATTGCTTTGCAATGACAGTAGTAAAATAATACGAAAATGTTGAACTGTGACATTTACAGCATGCACAATAAAAGCTCTATTTTCTAGGCACCTTGATTTATACTTCTGAGAAATAGATCAACAACTGGTAGCTGCACTGACTTTTAAAATGCTGGTATCTCTTAAGAATTTACTTGAAAAGAACCAAGGGCCTCATACATGTGCTGGTGTTCTCATCAAGAATGTCATTACACAACAAGCCCATATAATTATAAATTATTAAATTGCTTACCAGAAGCGTTTATACAGATAAATTTAAGTAGCTAACAATTTCCCATTTACACATTTGTTCTGATGGATATTTAATTCAAGCAATTAATGTTAAGTACCTTGCCCGAGGGTATAACGGCTAGACTGGGATTTGAACACTGCAAGGACACCGTACATAGTCCACACAGCGTTCCAATCCGTCAAACAGAATTTCGCCAGTTACGTTTCCTAAAAGATCAAACTTCGGGGGGGGCTAGCTACTGAACCTTCAGTAGATGTCGTTGTCGAGGGGGCTAGGTGAAATAGAAAACTTAGGTAGAAAAAAAAAACTCCAAAAATTCCATTGTTGTAAATTCAGCTTTCGTAAACATCACGAGGTGGCGATTTTAAATTCGTAAGACAATGAGGTTTGTGTATATATTACTGCTGACCCACTTAAATCCTGGGCACTCACTTCACTTTGAAGCCAGTTATTTGTTTCTGTTTACTGATGTATTTATTCAATTTCCCTCTTTCAGGTGGTGTCATTAGTTTACTTCTTGGATGTTTTTCCATAGCTTTTGTTACGGGAGGCGGCAAACAAAGCTGAAACCAGCAGAGTTCTGTCTAAATCTAATTGGTGATGTGTTTGTGACGGGAAAACAGACTGAAAAACTAACGTTAGTCATGGCACCGCGTGAAGCGCGATGTTGTCTCCGGTTAAATGTGCGTTTGGATGCACACACTTGGGGTCAGTTTAATTGTTTGGATCGTTTCAGACCTACAGCTGAGGTAAACAAGCTGATGAGAAGCTGTATAAGAGGAACGATGTTAGACAGCCTTGTTTAATAAAAGTAGTTGTAAACTTTCTTTTTCAGTTTTGAAGTTACTTTAGCAGTAGATGTTATGCATTTTAAGAAAATGTGCTTCGTGTGTATTTTGTATTTATTTAGTTGGTATTTAAATAGGTGGTTTGCTGTTTTTAATTATATATCTGCAAATGTCAATTTTTATTGCATAGTAATATCATTTTATGCTTATTTGTATACAGATTGGACACGGAACGTGTCTGAACCCACTTGGTGAAGAAAGTAATAATTGTAAGTTGTAAGTCTTTTGATTGCTATGCTAAATGGGTCGGTACCCATTTTGCAGAAATTTTCAGACAAATATGGCAGATCTCTTACCTAAATTAATTTATTCACGTAACAATGTTTTTAATTATTATTATTATTCAATTCCACCTTTAAACAGCAGTTATTGTAGTCAAACATAAATTTTGTGAGCACTGTGTAGGGTGGAAACAGTTGGATTCCATGTTATTATCCTCCCATTACATTGAACTGAGCACATTGCTATTATTTGTCATCATATGCTAATTACACATCATTAATGTTAGACCTTAATGGCCCCGAGAGTGGGTAATAGGCTGTAAAGCTGAGTTGGCTCCTTGCAGGAAATCAGAGAGGGGGAGAAGAAAACACATGCTAATGAAGCCGAGACCTTTTATCTCAGTAGATTAAAAGGGATAGGATCATGGCCCTCAAAATAAGCGTTTTGACATCTGTAATTGGAGGAGACAACAAGCTTTTGTACTATCATTGGGAGCAGGAGGTATCAGTCTGGCTGAACAAACCTCTCTTACGCTGCCTGGTTTCTACCATACTTCTGCTACCCAAACTAAATCTATCTACCGCCTTTGTGGTTAATCGGCTCCTGGCTGCCTTTGGACAGTAGATGGGGAGGGTCTCCCGCTGGCCTAACAACATCACAAAGTCGATGTGCACCGACAGTTTAATTGGAAAACACAAAATGGAACTTAGATGGCCTTGTCTAACACCAAAGAATGAACTTGTTGATCAGTTCAGGTAACAGGTAGAACCATTTTATACATTTCTAAATCACCCCTCTGTCTAATGTGAGAGGTGAAACAGAAACCCGCAAATCACTTTTTGTGGAGTGCAAATGCAGAGCTACAGAGGTAATTTGTTGCTATTCTGGCAGTCATCGTGTCATCATGGTGCATTTGGTGACAGGTCCAGTAGTGAGGAGGGAAGCCAAGCTCAGGTCAGTCTGGAGGAGCAGCATCTGGCGAGTTAGGAAGGGCCCTGGCTCAGAGCGGTGAGGATCAGAGCCATGACAGCTGGTCCAGTCTGGCTCCGTGTCCTCCTCTGCTCCAGGATCGACCCCCCCAGTGCTGAGCGTCCTCTGGGTGGCCGTCGACTATGCACACCGGTCCCCAACACCTGGTGGGAGGCAGCCCACCTCGGGGACCGGAGGGCAAGCTGTCCCCTGGACGGGTGGGGGGTGCTGTGGGGGTGTTTACTAGAGTTGGTCCTCTGAACCTTTAACCTCCTCCACCTTATCGCCCCAACAGGCCCAGGAACCAGGAGGCCTGCTGGCTGCCCATTAGCTTTCCCTACGACCAGCACAGAGGTCCCGGGGTCCAGCGCCATAGGGCACGTGCACTGTGGGCTTTTTCACGGCTGCCCGAGCACCGAGCACACTCACAAACGCGACATGATGCCTTACAGGAAGAGCCACCAAAGGGGTTTTACCTTCAGGAGTGTGTGGGAAATGGGGACCTTTACAAACACTGGAGAATGTCACTATATATGTTTTTACATCAGGGACGTCCTGAAAGGTTGTGGCATTGTGTGCATAACAAGCCAATTTGTATGATTATCCAGTGGACACCGTGTATAATTATTGTGTGGGCTATTCCTTTATTGAGGTAAATGCTGTTGACCAAAGAAGAACAATATTGTTTCTGTTTCACTCTGTCGTCACATGTGGAGAATTAGGGGGAGCATCAAGTGACAGCAACCATTTGTGGGGACCTCTATAAAAATGAAGGGGCAGCCTAGCTCCCTTGTAAATGGTGGCCTAACGCCTACAGTTAATATTAATTGACTTCAATGGCCTTTTCATTATAAGGGGCACATGCACATGGTTATTATACAGTTATTGTCATGTTAGGGGGCGGAGTTACAGTCTAGAGAAATTGACGAATTAAAAAAAGAAATACCCGTTCATTTAATTATTGGTAGTTATCACATTTACCTACTCTTTGACATAAACATGTATGTAATAAGGGTGTCTCTAAGTGCCTGTGAAAAATGTGAAAGGTCAGATGTCAGTTTTAATATGACTAGTTCGCTCCTAATGAACCACTGTTACAATATGTGTTGAATACGAATGCATTAATTTCTTAAATGTCTTTCACATTTCGCCGGAGCCTCAGCCTTTTTAACGGGGATAATTTGACAGCAGCCCTCAACCTGTCTCCGACAGCTCAGAGGAGCCGGGCGCCGCACCTGCGTCCACCCAGGCATTAAAGCTCGGATCCTGAACCCTCCTCGCAAATGAACTGTCAGATCATTACTGCGCTTGATGCAATATAATCTGTCTCAGAATTAGCATTGCTGGGCTCGCGCTGGAATCTTCCTGCCTTCCTGTCGGCCGGCCCCCGCTTCCTCCCTCCCCCCAGCCCAGAGCGTCGCTTTGAATATGCATTTCTGTGGCGGAAGCCTCATCTCCATGAGCGACCCGCGGGAGTACAAGCAGAGAGCAGCTTTGGGCATTAGCATGTCGGGAAGGATGGGTCCTTCGTTTGGGGCCCTGCTGCAGATGCTCTGCCCCACTTTTTCATTACAATTGCATTTCATCAGCCTGATGATGTCCACACGTCAATTGAGTGCGAGGTTTTTGCACACAAAAGAGCCTCTGGGAAAACGACTCCACTGGCTAATCAGCTGATTATCATACTTCAATTGGGGCGGCTGCAGTCAGTTGCAAACATCAGTGAGGGGGAGAGGTGGGTGGACTCAAGGAGGGTCAAGATAGACAGACTATAGTCTGTATTGCAGTTCCAGTGTATAAATGCAAGGACGGATACAAATGGAACATTAAATAAAGGCATTTGGTCATTAACAGAATACCTTTGCAGAAACGGTCAAAAGGTGGTCTGCATTAGTAATATCTGTGTTAATAAAGGCACTAGCAAATGCAGTCAACGGTGATGATGGTTGCAGACTATTGACTGTATAGAATTACAACACCATGAATCTTATGCATGGATGGGTTCAGTAATTAATTAAAAATACAACCTTTATTAGGAAAATTTTCGCATTTAATGGAAGTGTGTTTTTCTTTCTACTATATTGCGATTTTGTTTTCAGAAGGCAGAAAAACATAAAACCCTCAGGAAGGTTCGCGACCACATCTTTGAGAAAGTGTGTCTCGTGTGATAAGGAGGTCGTCATACATATGATAGCCCTAGTTAAACAGCAAATAGTACTTCAGATATATTTTAAATGTTTTGCATGTGTAATTTTTTACCTCTTTCCGCTATAATCATTATATGACATTGAGAGTGATGCATTGTAACATTTTCGTCAACCCTAAATTCACACACGTCTGAATGATGTTAATCATTCTCCATCGCAGTCACGAGTGAGCGAGTTTAGAGTCGGCCGGGTGCATTGTGTGAGGAGTACCAGGAGTCGTGGTGCTGAAGGCACATAACCATCACAAGTTCTAATGATGTCTTTCTGGACTATAGTCTTGCGCACTGCATAGTAATCTTCTGCTAATTACATCTATAATGCTCAAGCAAGCCTCCTCCCAAGTGATATTCCAGGGAGAAAAAATCTGATTATTTATTTATCTCATTGTCTTCTATTGTGAGTCGAGCTAATTAAAGTGAAATCATTTTAGTAGGAAAAGTGTTTATGAGAATTAGTGCTGACTAAGAGCATGCAAACCCCAACTTGATTTTAAATCTTTAGGTCAAAAGACTCCAGAGTTAATGTTTAGAGTGTTAATAAAGTGGGAGCATTCCAGTCTCTGAGGCACTTTTTAAGTGTTGATTAGTCTTTGAATTAAACACACCTAATGAGCTTTCATTGTCTCCCCTACTGACCTCAGCTCTGGTTAGAATGGTTAGAAAATATGGAGGATTTGGAGTTTGGCTCAAAGTACGGTATTAAGTTCCCCATGCATTTTTTATTCTTATTGGTCTTTACCATTACTAGCCATTTTCACTTACCCTAGCTTTGCATCATCTCACTAAAGTTTTGCCATACTGTCTGGAGAGACTTGCCTCCCATGTGGCTGCATGTGTATATATATTGGGTTTCACCTTAACGTTTCCTGCTCTGGAATACTGCTGGAGTGAGGAAGTCTAACGTTCTGTTTTCAGCTTACTTCTGTAGACTTGGCCTTACTGCTCTCTGGAGGTCATTGACCACCTCTCGTGAGTTGGCTGATTATTTACAGGCTTCCAGCTTTTGACAAAACAGGATTTACTCGACTGTTATGTCCAGTGTACCTGCTGGAGAAATGGGATTTACTCGACTGTTGTGTCCAGTATACCGGCAAGAGAAATGGGATTTACTCGTCTGTTACGTCCAGTGTACCGGCAAGAGAAATGGGATTTACTCGTCTGTTACGTCCAGTGTACCAGCAAGAGAAATGGGATTTACTTGACTGTTGCCTCCAGTGTACCTGCTAGAGAAATACTATTAAACAACCTATATCACGCCATTATAACTTTTTATTTATTAAAAGTAACTTTTTACTTTTGATCTTTATTTTTCTTTACTCAGAACTAAAATTGCATGTAATTTTCTCACTTGGTTGGCTGAGACAAACCAGTTTGAATTTGAAGGTTTAGCTGAAATGTTATTCATTACATTTTTTAGGGAAATACTGCTTTTATAATGATATAACTGAATGTTGAGTGCTACTTCTAGACCAAACAGAGATTATTTAAATTGAATAAATTATTGAAAGGCATTATTTCACTCAAAATTGGAGTGGTCTTCTGCTGTTGTCACTTGTCTGGAGAATGGCTATGACTGGATTCTTCCCGAAGGTTTCTAAGATAGCAGGAAGTGGTTGCTACTGCATGAATGCAGCACTGACCAACGAGCATCCAAGAGCCTGTGTGAATGCAGAACTGACCAACGAGCATCCAAGAGCCTGTGTGAATGCAGAACTGACCAACAAGCATCCAAGAGCCTGTGTGAATGCAGCACTGACCAACAAGCATCCAAGAGCCTGTGTGAATGCAGCACTGACCAACAAGCATCCAAGAGCCTGTGTGAATGCAGCACTAACCAGGCAAGCCTTGGCACCCAGCTTGCTCTGGAGAGATGAACGAGGCGCCTACCTCCCTGAGACCCCGTGACCCTCAGTCCTGGAGGTGACCTTGCCATCAGTGACGGAGCTGCCCGGCCGCCACGGTGTCAAAGAAACCTGCCGGCTCAACACACACACATGTTCCATAATTAGCAATAGTGGTGTTTGAATGCGGCACGCGACATGACAGGTTAATGAAACTTTGTTTAGGTTTGAGAATCTAGGAGCTGATGGGAGAGAAAACAGCAGGGCTCTGCCAAGATCCCTATGATAGCAATTTGCAGAGTGAGTTATTTTCCATAACCCCTGTGCCACTAGTTCTTTCAGCAGGGTTATGTACTTAAACGGGAGATGGTGTTTCATTTCCTTCCATTAATATGCAAGGGGTGGCTAATGAGCCTGAACCAACTAAGATAATAAGATTCTGTGGCTGCAGTGCCACTGTCTGCATTCATGTCATCTGAGGTTTTGCTGAAACATTTCTTTCCGGACATCTTAGGAAATGGGAAAGCAGAGGAACTGTAAAGAAATGATTCTTAAGATCACTTCTGTAATACTGATGTCCTTTTTCAGTTTTAAAAAATATTAAACTGAAGCTTTCATACTTTAGAACAAAACGAAAATATTACTTTGAAGGTATGTAATGTTATCTCCAAAATAACATTACACGCAGTGTGTGAACTTTGTGTGAATGATTATGATGTACATTGATATGCTTGGCTATGTAAATCCTGAAAGCTAGGGACACCTCTGTACACTGTTGTGACATTATGTATTATGCAATCCAAAATTTAGCAACACAAATCTGAAAATTGCTGTTTTCCAGTTTATATCTGCTGAAAATGCAGATGGGTGGTAATGATCACTGAAATGTATTATTATTATTATTATTATTATTATTATTATTATTATTATTATTATTATTATTATTTAACTCACTTGTCATCCTGCCACTTACTAACCTAGAACTATTTTCTCCTTTTCTTTTTCTAGTGTCTTCTCTGGCTGATGCGGTGTGCCAGTTCCCTTGTTTCTGTCAAGGGCAAATGAGACAAAAATGGGAGTGAGGGTTCTGCCAACTAGAACCGCCTCCTGGCTTTAGTAGAAAGTTTGTTTGGTGGGACAAAATTTACATACAAACCTACCTTTTAGTTAGGGATAAGTGTTGTTTAAAATATCGGCAGAAAATTTTAAATATTCTAAAGATCAAGAATGGGATCATTACCATTTATCCCCAACAAGGTTTCTGCAGACCGGTCAGGTGTGGTCACCCCAGCATAAGTTGAGCGCAGAGGGAGTGTGGTCTGGTTGTTGTTGGACATTTCTGCTTAACATCACGGCGCAATGCTTCTCCTGAGGAGCAGGAGCCCAGTCTGTGCAGAGAGAGCGCTCTTCCCCGTGTCAGCACTTCCTGCGTCGGCTTGAAGAGGCTGCTCTGGAGCTGTCTCCACTCAGTAAATAACGTGTCCTCATTCAGTCAAGAGCCAGGAGAGGCAGCATCATGCTTCTCATTTGACTACAATGGGCTATTATTGGCCATCATCGGGATGAAGCCGCCACTCTGGAGATTCTGAGGCACTTTCTGAAACGGAAAATGTTGAGGGCTTCTCTTTGAATTTTTTGTGTTTTCCTCTAGTGAGTGTGCAAATACGGTCCATTACGGGTTACATCTCAGTCACGTCTGGCAATGTGTGGATAAGCAGAGAAATTTTACTGTCACTCTGTCAAAAATGTGTGGCTAAGAGTCCACAGTAGATACAGTTTTTGTCAACATGTTTAATTTTAAGTCACAATTTTGATAACAATCAAGCACTGATGAGCAAATCCATAGCACCATACACAGATCAAACAGATACTGCTAGATTGTAGTGGTTCTGATGGAAGGCCACATGCTGGGGCACTACTTTCCTCTTATTTACCTAACATTCTGATAATGACACAACAGCATTATAAGAGCTGGGTAGTTTCTAAGCCCTTTACACCACCACCCCTTCCTGTCAGGACCCTCATCCACCAATCCTATCCATGCCCTCGACCCCCTCGCCCCCCCGTTCAGCCCCTTCTCCGGCCTCACCTGTGTGGGCCCCGGCTGTCAGGCACTCTCCTGCGAGCGCTCCACTGTGATTCCTCTGAGCCGTCAGGTGGGCTGCTGCTAACTAGCCAAGCCTGAGACAGGGTGACCTCCAGCCTCAACATGATGGCTCCGAATCAACAATGTGTTCCCGGGAACAGAGAGGGAGAGAGAGAGGCCATACTCTGTGCTGAAGTGTGCCGCCTCAAACAGCCCAAAACTGCTGCCTTTTAGCGTTTGACATGTTAGAATTAATGTAGTTCATTTAAATATTCAATTTATACAGCAAAATCAGGGAAGCATTCAAATTATGTTTATGAATTTTTCACTTGAATTTCTATTGTTATTCTTTGTTTTGTGGCGCGATAGGTGTAATTACTTTGAATTAAGTGTGTGTTTCCTCAGTCGCCATTCATGAAATGTTAGTCAGATTTATAATTTTTTGCTCTTTACTTTACTTTACTCTTTAAACATAGAGACCCTGTGAAATCAGTTTTATTGATTTGTGAAAAACAGTTCATAGGCAAGGGCCTCGTAATGGTTTTGTTTACTTGTAATCCAAAAGATATAGCTGTACAATTCCTGATGTCAGCACAATATACTTTAGTCTGTATTATTAAGGCTCAGCCCAACTCTGAGGGGTTCCATGAACCCCACTCATTAAAAATGTAACTCATTAAGGGTAATTATGCAGTAATCAGAGGTGAGTGGAATTTTACTATCCAGCTTTTCATAAGCGAGACCAAAAAAATGTATGACTTTTAATTATAAATAGATTTTAAAAGTCACTACTTAGAAGTCGACATTTTATCACTGTTTTTATTATTTATTATAATTTGTAACTACATATCACAATTCTGCTTTAGTTTGCTGTTTTCTGGTGTAGGTACCGCCAGATTCTCTTCTTTAGCGCGTAGATGCAGTAAAATGTGACAATGCTGGTCATTACGTATAGCGATGTTGCCAGTAATGAAAAGCCTGTGGCTCTGTGACTGCACGCTCTGTCTTCCGGGCCCCTCTCCGCTTAAAAGCTGGAAACTTTTCCCTCAATTCCCAGGAGCAGTGCCTCCCATCATATGTGAGATTCGCTTACAGCAGTGGCTGTCTTGTGCTTCACAGAGCTTTGGGCGTCCATCAGAGGAGTCCAGGTCTCACAGATGCACTACGTAACAATGCCTTCCCCCTGCTCCCATCAGAAGGGAGAAGGTTGCCGAGACGTGCCCTCCACAATAAGGGGGGCAGGTCCCCAGTGATTGGCGAAAGCTAAACATCGATGCCAGCTTCCATCTGTCATGATAGCCAATCTCCGAACCTTCAATCTGTCAAAAGCTTGCTGCCTCGCTGAGGGCTCTAGGAGATTTGGCGCGCTAAAACAGATTTGACAACAGCATTATCGCCGCGAGGAGCCCGGCGGAACGCCATCAACGTGTTAATTGTGGCCAGATATGTAAACTGTCACTTCTCATCTCATTTAACACTGGCTCTGCCAATTTCTGTAGCACCTCGTTTTCCACACTTTACAAACATATGGAAATGTTTAGGCGCCATCGCTCACCCCTGCCCTCCCATCTACGGAGGGTCACCGATAATTGTTCTCCAGGACCACTCTAGAAAGCACTAACCTGAAAACCCACTAGCCAGATTTGCAAAGGCAATGAGCAAGTCAAAAGGTTAGCTGGCAGGTTTATTGTGCAGCCTACTGAAACACAATACTGGATCATAAAATAACATGTTAGGAGATGCATCAGCAAACCTTTTCAGATATGTCCTTAAATACATTTCCTGTTGCATAAACACACGACTTTGAGCAAGGGTACAGAAACCACATTTGGCCACAACATTTTTGTGGTTAGACTTAACTGAGCAGTTTTCCGGCATTTATAACATTTAGAATAATGAGAGGAAACCGTGACCGTTAACAGAGCTGAAAGCATCCATTGTGAAAAGACAGGTCATTTGGATTAATTTCTTTAGCAGATATAATGAACAATCAGGGGCTCTCTGAGCGCTACCTACAGCTGCTTAATGAGCGTGTGCAGTGCACATCCACAGATACCGTCTACATCGCGCTTGGTCCTCGCGTTTCAACCTGTCCACCAACTCCGCTGTTGCTCTCCCTCCACACCCATACAAAATTTATTGACATGATAACTATTTTGCCCTTTTAGGTTTTTTTTTTTGTCTTCTTTTTGTCCCTTATTACTTACAGCATGGGCAAATGAAAAGCTTCTTCATCAACATATTTTTCTGTGTTCTGGTCTTTAACTCACATAAATCTACCTGCTCACAAGATAGGTCGCAGTCCTATCCTTTTTAATATGGGGCCCAGTCTCCGCTCAGAACCCTGAGGACAGGTGACCCACCCCTCCCCATTATCCTGGTCTTTTTTGGACCCTCCTATGTAAGACAAGCTGGGATGATAAGAGTTCGCCTTCCACGGGCCATTCATTGTAATTAAACATACTTTATAATATAATATTTTATTTTTACACATGAAATATAATGTACATGGACTGGCATCCTGTCCTGGGTATCCTGTCCTGGGTACTACCCCACTAGATCGCTACTGTCCTCCACTGCCAAATGCCTAGTGGTCCCTCCCCTTCGGATGTGATCATTGTCCGGGCGACTCTGCACTGACATGGTGGAACGCACTTCCTGAGCACATCAGACGGAGTGAGGTCTACACCATCTTCAAGAGGAAACTAAAAATGTTCCTCTTCTGACAACACCTCACACTTCAGTCCTGAACCCCCCCCAGGAAATGCTTGGATGCTCATATTTCTGGCTGGATTACACTTGTCTACATATTTGATGCTTAGGTATAGAATGTTAGGTGAAATTTGTTGGTTAAGTAGCTTTATTGATATGTTATCTCTTTGCAGCATTAGTCTTATACAAACTCTCAGTCTTTGTTAATAGAGGACGATAGCTCAGTTTCGTATTGCACTTGTGAACCCTCTGGACTCTGGACAAGAGCGTCTGCTAAATGACAAAATTTAAATGTAAGTGTAAATGTATATGTATCCTGTCCTGGGCATCCTGTCCTGGGTATGCTGTCCTGGGTAACCTGTCCTGGGCATCCTGCCTCACGTCCTGTTTGCCAGGTTAGGCTTCTGCACCCTGCAACCCTGAATTTAATAAGTGGTTACAGAACAAAAGGCATGAATGAATGGACATAATATTTCTTGAAATAAAGAAAATATTAGGACAAATACCTATCGGCATTGGTGACCATACTTTTTGGTGTGCTAATACAATGAAATTATAGTCTTCCCTAAGAGATAGTCTTTCATATCAGAAATAATTCAACCGACCACTCTCTAACTTTCACATCATGCCATTAAAATTAATCGCATCCCTGGTAATCCTCACACATTCACACATTCCAAGTCATCTGTAACGTGGCTCAGACTAAGATCTCTCCTGAGTTCTACATGAATGAGATCGAGCAGCAGTGCTGCTGTGTTAAAATGTTTAAACGCTTAAGAGCAGCACACAGCTGTCGGAGCCACTGATTGGCTGGGTCAAATTTAACGCATAACATTTTTATAACGTTATGAGAACATTAGGTGTTAGGTGGGGCGAGTCTGTGGGCAGGAGAAGTCTGTCAAGGCCAGGGCTGATGGTTTCTCTTTAGGCCATTATCCTTTTATTTCTTGTCGTCTCCAATTCACTGAGCGCTACAAAAGGCTATTAATCTACACTCCCTGAGATCCAGGGGCCTTTTTGCTGCTCGGCGCCCACAGGGGGAGGGGAGGTTTGTTATCCTGGTAATTAAGGGTGGAGTGACTCTGGAGCAGGGCCCGGACGGGATGTGAAAAAGCTGATCCCTCTCTACTTCTGCCTGTCCTCGGGGGAGCTTATCATCTTCAATAACAGTCAGGATGGGATTCTGTTCCCTCAGTTCCCTCACTCTTCCCCTTCACCCTTTGTGTCTATCTCCTCTCCTTTTTCACCAGACTCCCTCACTCCTTCCTTTCTGCCTTTGTGTCTCTCTCCTTTTTCACCAGACTCCCTCAC
>JAOYSI010000027.1:3253026-3284393 GCA_025775065.1 Hiodon alosoides | reverse complement strand
TGTGTGAGTGAGTGACTGTGGGTGTGTGAGTGAGTATGTGTGTGGGTGAGTGAGTGACGGTGTGTGTGTGTGTGTGTGTGTGTGTGTGTTTGTAGAAAATATACACACAGAGATATAGAAACAGATTTAATTAGACATGTATCAAACAATGCTTTCCTGTAAACATTGTATTTTCACACAGAACTTAACGTAGACAGACAGTGTAATTGTGTATGTTGCTGCTTGTATCAATAGCTAAGAGGGGCTTGAACTGAAAATCCAATTCCTCATGCACATCCTTGCCATTTTTTTTGGAAAGTATTGCAGCCATCACCTCACACAAGGAAAATCTATGGTGCACTAGAGCCCCCTGTAGGCATGTAGAAGTCCTGTTCATGGCACTGGAGTTCAATGTGGCGGCTCTTCAGGAATAAAACACGTGGCAGTCTCCATCCGTTTTATTTCTATTAGGACTATTTACAGTCCTATTAAGAAGCATGTTTTCTGGATTCTTATTTATGGACATTTCTGTGATGAAATTCTCTGAAAATAGGTGTTACCAAATTCTATAACTTCAGAGAGTGTGCTAAAAAGTAATGCTCAAAAACAAAGAACTGTTATACCTCCGTGTTTTTAGAAATTGTCCTTTCTCCAGGCTACAGTCCAAAAAGGTTTATTATTGGATCATCTCCAATCTGCTATATTCTGCTATGTTATAGTGGATTGAAACCAGCTTTGACTCCACCGATAGCTGTCAGATAGCATTTAGTATGTCATAAGACCCAATGTGGATCTGATATGACCTTAACCAAGCTAAGGTATGTTTCTAATGTTATTCTTTCAATACAAGATCGAGTGAACTCAAACTATTCTGTTTTCAAATTCAAAAGTCTAAAATTCACAAAAGAAACACAATGTAAATTTTAAAAAGTCAACAATGAACTGATGGCATTGGTTCTTCCACAGTTGAGAGGTAAAGTGAGCCATGAAAAAACCGGGAGGGATGGACGGGTTGGATCAGAAAGAGTCTAAGGGTGGGTTTCTCAGATTCTTGGGGGATCCTCTGTCCTGCCTCCTCCAGCCGTGTGGGCCGCTTGGTGGACAGGGGGCTGTGGCTGACATGCTGGAGGATGGCCAGCTCAGTAATGAGTAATGTGAGGAAACAGAGCCCCCCCCCCTCACTACCATAAAGACCCCTGCCACAGATGAAGGCAGCCCCCCTGCTGTCACTTGGCGCAGCCCATCAGACAGCTGGCGACTAAAGCGTGGAGACTCAGCCAAGAGGGGCTGAAGGTGTGGAAGCAGGGGTGTGTGTGGCATGGGTGAATCTCATACCTGCAGCTGTGGGAAGGAGGAGAGCCCACTGCATCATCTATAATTGTGTACAGTTCACAAACAGCTCAAATTTAGTGGTGCACACTCACTTTTATTTTTGAGCACTCACTGTCATGTAATGTGATCACAGGCTGGCTGGGAGAAAACATTTTGTAAAAAAGATAAGATCCCATGTGGGTTTATGTGTGCACAGTAGAGCTTGCAGCTTTCAGATCTGTAACACTGCCACTGCCACAATGTTCACTTTAGGGTTAAAACCCACAGACTCGTTCAAGAACCAACATCGTCTAATAGAGATATATTTAAATTTACATTTACATTTACTCAAAACCTGATACAGAAGACCATACATAATGTAACATACATAGATGGATAGCGTTCTTTCAGAATAGATTATAGTTTTTATTGGAGAAGCGGTTAGTCAAGCTTCTGCCATCGTGTTTGAATTATGATTACTTTGCAAGGAAATGTTGACATTGCGGTACTATATGATTGGGAAATGGCTGAAAACCAAATGTAAATGTTAAAATAACATAAGCTAATCATATGAATAATGCATAGGTTCTTGAAATGGAACAAAAATATTTACCCACATACATTATTCATCATTTTAGACATTTCATTATCATATCTCTCAGATGCTAGAAAAACTTTCTAATGCAGTAAGAACTGGATTACTGAACAAAAGCCCCGATACTTCTGAAATTCAAAGAATTTAATTAATTCATTAACATTTTTTGGATTACTGCAAATTGCTATGAACGAAATAGAAAGCAAGGTGCATCCAGGTACAGCTGCTATGATAGCCATTGCTAAGCAGCAATGAATAACTTTTCTCAGCTTTACTTTGACGGAAATGCATTTACCAAAATAATCCCAGATTAACTGTAAATAGTGAAAAATAGTGAACCCAATAGTAAATAGTGAAAGCAGCCTTTGCAAATTCAGGCATAGATCAAATATTTCCTCTCCTCTTTAGATATTTCCCTCCTAATCTCAGTTCGTCAATTACAGCCCCTTATTATGGGACCCTGACAGCATAGCATGCTCTTGCTTTTGATAAATGATACAGCTCACGCCAGATTTAAAATGTGAAGCTCAAGTGCTAATTATCTCAACAGAACTAGTTAATAACGAGATTTCTTGTTAAATATCTGATCACACCGGGGGCATCATTTGTCAGGGGCAGTCAAGTTCATACCTCAGACACTGCTTTCTGCAGCGTTGCCCTGCCCAACATATGCAAAATTGGGATCTTTGTTTCTTTAATAACCTTTTATTATAGAGATCGGGCAGAATGATTAAGCTTTCTGCAGGCACACACAATGAATTAGACAAGTACCCTGGCCCCTGTTGGAGCTGCAATGGAAGTGGGCGAAGAGCTGTAATGAATATTGAGTGTGCATTTGATTGTTTCCACACTGAATGCCACCATTTGGCTGTGTGGGCCTGCAGAGATGCCAAGACCAGGCTGCGGACCACGTTGGTCAGGAGGAATCTGCCCCTTTCGCTCGAGCCTCCTCTCATTTCATTGGAAAAGCAATGGCTGAACACCGCTCCAGTTTGGATCCACCGGGTGACCTGGATAGTAGTACTTTCAGTCCTTCATGGAAATGCCTCCTCCCATAATCTTTGAAGTATTTTTGAACCAAAAGTGTCACTCTCCACCCCCCATGTCTGTCTGTTATTTTCCCTGATCAGTGCTCTTCCTCCAGGTCTCTGGCTCCCAGACCAATAAACACTTCCTGGCCAAGCGGGGCTGGCGGGCATGTGAAAGTGTGATGCCCCCCACCTCCACTGTCCCTCTGCCTAGCCTGTAAGATAGGGTTGGTGCTGGTCTCTCTGCATTGGTCGGTATGGACGTGGATCTCACCACAATGCATCGGGTTAATGGCAATTCTGATGTAAGGTGGAAACAAAATTCAAATGACATTCCAATGGTCCTGGTCGACTTTATAGGTGAATTACAGTGAAGCTGCAGCTCCCACTCAGATCCATTCTGATCGACTAAGGTCTGCTCGGATCCGCTCAAGTCTACTCAGATCTTTCAGAGTCAATTCAGGTACACTTGGATCATCTCAGGTCCACTTTTATCCACCGGGATCCACTCTGATCCACTCCTTTCCACTCAGGTTACATTCAGGTCCACTCCAATTCACTTAGGTCCACCAGGTTACACTCAGGTCCATTGGTATCCCAGACTACGCAGTAAAGCAAATATCCTCCATATGCAACCTTGAGGGCCCACTTTGAACCCACTCAAAACTCAGAGGAGGGTCACTATAGCATCAGCAGATGAAAATAAAGGCTGGCTGTTCCACTTGTTGGGAAAATAATTACCATAATATCCCCTGTTTCTGTGAGGTGAAAGTGCATTAATAATTGGTTTGCCCTTTTCTAACTGTGCTGTAAACCGTTTAGGAATTAATTATGAGATAACTGTGCAATTAATTCTAAATGCCAGTGAAAGACAGCACAGAGGATGGGATTATAAGGAAAGGGCGAGACAATGTGAAGTAATGCAACTAAGCACAATTAGGCAGTGTCAATGCTGGCCAGCACTGGACCTGGAACAGTGAGGGGAAACACACCAGCTGTGTCATACCTGGTGCTACAGATAGGGGCCTTTGTTTGTCTGCACCCCTAAGGGCAGAACACCATTTGGTTCTCATAAGAGGCCTGTCTTTCTTCTTATTTCTACTCTAATCAGGTCAGTTTTTTTTTTCTTTAGGGAAAATATCCCTTTATTTCTGCCATTTTATTCCTACAAAATAAGAAACATGATGATCACCAATCATTATAAACAAGAGGGTATGATTTCCCACAATTGCTCTCATCACTAAGTTTATTGATGTGCCTATTTCTAAATGGCTTTATTCAGGCACATTTTTTTGCCATTGAGCTAATTCCTCTGCAGGACCAAATATGTGATGTGCAAACGAGTGGACTGAATGAGCATATAAACTAATTTCCCCAATTTCCAATACTAAAGATGCCTTAAAATCAACTCAGTAATAGGTGGATCTGTTATGATCTGGGCAGCCATCTCATGGGAGTCAATGTGTCCGATTATTCTTTGCATTGTAGAATCACGGCCAAGGAATAAGATTCCATTTTAGGTGACCAGGTGCACCCTATTTGTAAAATCATTGTTTCATCAAGATGTCTCTTTACAAACTGTTTAAAACTTGTATGACAGTATTCCAAGATTGACTGGAACGTTTCTGAAGGCAAAGGATCCACTACGGATTTACTGATAAATATTTGTACATTGCTTGGTTTTTCCATTATTTTGTCCAACCACTGTCTAAATTCATGATATTCTTGCACTTACACATATACACGGATACCAACACAGATAGATGCATATTTCCTCTGTTTTATGAGCCAAATCACGAGCGTGCCATGCCAAGGGTCCCAACTATCCCCAATGAACAGGACACAATACGAAGTCTGTGCACTTACATCGGCCATTCAACTCTGCAAGCATCGTTATTTACCCCAGGCATCCATCCTAGGCACAACCCGGACGTGTGTGACAATTCAGCCCAAAACATTGCGCACTCAAGAGTGTTATTAAGAGAGGAGAAGAAAACAACACTATCCAACAGCCTCTTACAGGATATAATATTATTAAATACCCAACTTTGGGGGCGTTTGCCAGTGGTCGAAACTGTGAATGTTAAATCTAAGAATGCCAAGGGTCTACTGCATATTGTTTTGGCCTTCCTACCTTGGCTTTAACCAGCTTATTCACACGCATACTCTTTACAGATCTGACGACTCGTTATTTTGAACTCTCTTGGTATAGACATCGTGTTGAAACCCAAATGAGGTCTTTGAGTGAGATCTGAGTACTACACATGCAGAGGTGGAAACCTGCTCAGTGGTAGATTTTGGGCCGCAGCTGCTGCAGCAGGACTCTCGGCTGTGGCTTTCTCATAATCCAGGTTTGATCTCTGTGTTTGATCCACTGTGTATTCCTGAGACGCCACGATCAGCGCGAATGTTGTAAATTAAAGTCAATATTGTTGTCATGATCCCTTCCCCCCGGGCTACCCGAGTAGCTGCTCTCGCAGGTGTAGCCAGTCGTTTATGCTCTGCTCTTTAGCGCGCTTTCCACCGTCTCAGCTTGTCTGACCACTGCAGAAGACCGAGCTAAAAGAAACGGCAGGAACCCCCTCATAGGCGTCTGCTAAGCGAGGAGCCCAGTGTAACCCTGCTGCTTTCCACTCAACCGTAGCTGTACTCTCCCGGTAACAATGGCATGAGCTGGATTCAAACCTTCGATATTGTGCTCGTAAGGTCCTGAGCCAATGAGCCACATTTTCCCGCCCCATGTCAGGTTAATTGCCTAGATCGGAAGTACAACAGCGGGGCTTCACTTGAGATTGGCGACACACTATTTGTCGGTTCAACATTTGACCAATATGTTCCTGTAACTGTTAGAAACGGATCACTCACAAATACCTTTAAAAATTAAATGATATCCTTATAATTATACGAAGGGATTGTTATTTTGAAAATGTTTTTTAATTATCCAACAACATTCTGAACTTATTGTATTACTGAGACATCCTTGAATTAAGTAAATTGAGAGAGGACTGAATCATGTGCAGTGAATGTGAGTCTTGTCCTGATAAACAGATTAAGTGTTGAGCTATGGAGAGGCAGGGCCTAACCTGATCCCTGTTGCAATGCTGGGTGTGAGAAAGAGTTTGACGAGGATTATAAAACACTGGTTTCTGGACGTTTTTGTAGTTAACATCATTGAGCCATTCTGGGGGATGAATAGTTTATGAGATGATGAGGGTTTGACAGCCATGTACAGAGTCTTAAAAAGGCTTAAAAGGCTGGGGTGTGACATGTAGAGCATTCTCTGATATGAGAGGAGATCCGCGGTTCAGAGTTAGAAAAAGAGGGTATAATATGACTCATGCTTTATTTAAGGGGAGAAGACTAGGGGGCTGAGCATAGAGCCCTGGGGAACTCCTGTCCAAAAATGATCACCTCTAGGTTACTTGGTAGTAGTTACTTGGAAGAGGAACTCTATCTGACTTGTAAATCCATCATTAGACCCTGTTGTTTCTATGCAATTGTTTGGCATTAGAACATTCTGTTGAATATTCCCTTTTAAAATTTGAGTACAAATCTAAATAACTAAATGTTCATATTTTCCTTCTGTAAGACAAAGTCTTTTATAGTAACTGGACATATGAAAGGCAAAACTCCTACGTCTTGTTCATGTTGTGTTTATGTTTCTGTTCATGTTGTGTTTCTGTTTCTGTTTATGTTGTGTTTTAGAAGTTTCTACACTCAACGACCAGAGCAGAGCATTCCATCTCTCCCTGGCCTTCCAGGTGTTTCTGCAAACACAACAGCAGAACAAAATCAATGAGTGCTGTTGGAAAAATCACCTTTACCACAAACATAGGCTGTAAAGAATTTACTCTCTCATCTTCATTATGAGCCCTTTGGGAATACCCTTGAGAATTCTGGGATCTTCATATAAATTGCTTACTTGTACAATGAAACATTAGCGCATACGCAAGAGGCCATGGTAGGAAAGGCCATTCTTTCTTTGAAGTATTCGCTACTGAAAGAAAACCCATGCATCCTACTTTAAGTGTGCCAGTGGCCCACTTATAACTTAAATGACTAGTTTAGTTAACCTTTCTGTTGGAATCTAACATATCGTTATGGGCACAATACTGTGCTGCATAATTTTTGCCGCATTAGCATCAGTCATGTCCTCCCTCCTAGCTATAAATATATCTGACAGGGGAACTCTTTGGAAACGTTGCTCACAGAAAAGTGAGTCACAGGGCTTCACAGGTGAGGCACTTTGATGGTCCTGCTTGCACACACTTCAGTCACCGTGGGGACCAATGTTCTGATGAAGGCTCTGATATGTGCCCCCATTAGTCTCCAAGGATTTTCCCTAGCCCACTTTTCACCCAATCCGTGCCAATTAAGCAGCCGAATTAGATATAATAGAGGGAGTCACTTGCATTTCCGCGTCCGGTAATGCGCCGGGATGGATGACAGAGGGATACTGTTGAGTAATTAGAGTGAATTTTTAAAGCCCTGGAAACTCAGTCTTATCCTGCCACATGCTAACTATTTTTAACCAACGCTCTCCCTCACTTACTCTGCATATATAGATTCTGCTGCTGTTTTAACGCATTAGTGCTGTCCCCCTCTGCGTTGGCTGAAGTTCCATCACATTAATGTGCACAGAATGTCATCAGAACATTGGCACAGGGAAGGAAAAAGACTGGAAATGCTAAGTAATTAGTATGCTCGGCCACTCTGAGAATTTTCATGTTAAAACTAAAAGGGAAACTGTGCTTGGTTGATTTCAGAGCACATATACTGTGCTGCAGTCACCAATGCATATCATTTTAATCACAAAATACTTCATAGTGGACACTTTTATTCCATTCCTTGTTGATATGAATATGACACGACTACACAGCCCGGTTTTACAGGGAAAGTACCAGATTTTAATCAAACAGGCTGGTGTCCCTCAAAATCCTGTTGGAGCATTAACCCCGTTCAGACTAAACAGACAATGCAAGCTTTTATGTGATCGATCATAGGAACCAGTGATCATTTTTAATCTATTAACAAACCCTATTTAACTGTACTTTGCGTATCAGGGTGGCGTTTTATGATAGATTTCGACCAGGAGACATTTGACTAATTTTTGTAGTCAAAGCCTGGTTACCCATCCACCCGCCCCTCCGCTGGTTGACCCAGTGAAAAACTAAAAAGTTGCAGGACAAAGGATTTTCCTTGATTGCACAGCCATCATTATTCATTATTTATTCAATATGTGCTGATTTCTTATTTTTAAAATCTCATAAAAAAATCCTGCAATACAGAAACACTTTGTATTTGAAACAGAAAAAGGGTTGGGTTTCACCGTTGTTACCTGTGAAGGTACAAGGGCCCAGAATAAATAGAAAGTGTTTTGCAGTGCTTGCTTGCCAGTTAACTTGTGAGTTAAAATGGCAACAGTTGCCATATTTTACACACTCAGACACTTTTAAATAACCATGGGTGTCCTTGGTTCTCCGCTGCTAACCCAGCCCCACACACAGGGAGAATGCAGAAGTACAGGTGATCGTTAACTTTTGCCGTTCAGCTACTCATCATTTAACAAAAATAAAAAAAGCCCATCTCTCTTTGCCAGAGTACTAAACCTACAAGGGTCACTGTTTACAGGGCAAAACATGCACTACCACGCTGATCTACGCTGGCAGGGACGTGATCCAGATTCAGACCTGCAGTCTCAGGATCATTGAGCCTAACTTGCTCCCGAGTGAAGACTGTAACTGGTTGACGGCCCCAGGAGGTCCATATTTTTATTATATATGTTTTTTTGCTCTCCAAATATTATAAGTGGTGCAATTAAACACCCATCAGGTCGTTTGTTATCTTGTTTTTCTACGGGAGCCCATAATTGTGCCTGCGATCTTTCTCCATCTCATGCAGATTAATTATTCATGGAACATGTGAAATGTGCATTAGATTCATCAGTGGCTAGATCAAGCACCGCAATTAATAGGTGGTAAAGTGATAGCTGGTTGCCACAGCTGTTCCAGTCGTAAGAAGGAGTTGTAAAGAGCCTATCTGAGGAGCAGTGGGTTGTGCCTCACAGGGGCTCTCATCACACCTAATGGGCCTGGAAGTACGCACAGGACAATGGTCCCTCAGGTCCCTACCTCTGCTCACCTCTCAACTGTCAAAATACATAACATTTTAATGATCCACTCAGCAACAATGCTTCAGCGTTCGCTCTCGCTGTAGACGAGATGAATGAGCTACTCATATCATTCTTAACCACTAATTAATTGACTAATTTAGATATCCAAATGAAGATTGCTTTTCACATAGCAGTCAGGGTGAGGCATGGTTAACAGTTTTTAAATTCCATCTGATCCAATATCAAACACTTGATTTATTTTGTCTGGCAACTTAATTGTTTATAAGTGTGAACCTCCCACTTCAACACAATCTTACCCCCAGTGGTAAATCTTTTTCATTCATGTGGGAAGAAGGGTGGCCGTCCAAATGTTTTAATGCTCTAATGTTAATCAAGCAGAGAGTGCGATATGAACAGCATTACAGGCCTATGAGTTAACTTATTCCCTGGGGCACTCAGACATCCCAGAAACATTGCAGTGACACTGTACTGTTTTTTTCACAGCATTTGTTGAAATTCTTCCACTTTAATTACCTTTCTGCAATGTAATTGTTCAACCAGTGGGGTTCTGGGGGGGTGGCGATTACATCCAATTTTAGCCAGAGATCGATAGCAAATGGACCATACATGATAGATTTGGCATACCCAGCTGTCAGATCCCAAAAGCCTGTGTAAAAACATGACCTTAGTGGGAAAAGTCCCATTTCCCATTGCTTTGCTGCTAAAACACTCAGGGCAGTATTGATTTTAGTGGAGGTGCTATGCAGGGGTGTGCAGAGGCATTGTGAGGTGCAGGTGCACAAAATAGATAAAGGGGGCATGCACAATCATAGAAATTAGTTTTCTAAAACTTAGTCATGATACTAATGATTTAATTTAATATAAATTAATAAATTATGACTTTTTAATGATTATGATAAATGAAACAACTACAAGAAAATAACTTTATACTCTTTATTTGCATAGAATCTAAGGCCTTGTGTCTGTTCAAAGGATGATATAATATTGTCAGTAAACAAAGAGCCACCATCGGTGATGATGTATTGTCAGCCATAGCGATTCAATTTCATACAACTCTCATCATCTGAAGAGAGGAAAATTATTGGCTAAACCGTGGACAAGTTTGAAAAGTATGAGCTAAGCTAACATCATTGATGCCAGAGAGTCAGCGTCTTTCGTACATTTTTAATCAATTGAAATCTGTTGAGTTTTTTCAGCTTGACAGTGCTAACGTTAGTGTTGTTTACACACTATTACATTAAGTGGTGAAGCATGACAGGTGTTCCCTACTGTCTACTGTAATTAGAAGCTGCACGGAGGTAGCTTGAGTGCCGTTGAGCAGCAAACCCACCCATGATGGTTCAGGATGGGGTCCTGGTCCCCATTTCTGTGTGCTCTGTAATTTAACAAAAATAAATTAAAAATCTGTATTTACAACTTTGGAACAACATCTGATAATCTGTTTTGTTTTAAATGTATGATCACTATGACATGAATGGACTACTTTTTCGTTTAAAAACAGTGTGGGCAGGTGCTCAAGCACCCCTGGCCCACCACACCCTTCTGCACATGCCTCACCCTAACCCTATGGATGTGTTTTACTACTATTTGAAACACCACATGGGTCCGATTGCATTGTTCATTTCAAAACCCACATTAGGCTTATTGGCATTAAATGAATAATGAAGTTATTTCTGGTAAACTGCTTGACTCCATTAATGGGATTATAACTAGAAATATATCAAATGTTTTGCCTTATCTCCACTGCTTTTGTCAGACAAGTAGCAGGCATGCTTTACACAAAACCAGTGCAGTGTTACTGTTAGCAACCATTCTAATTATCTACATACTCTGCTGTGTTATTGGTCAATAAAGAAACAGCACAGCTTCTGCCAGCCATGACGACTAATCAGGATGTAATTCATTTGTGCTTTGTAGATCAGATCTCAGTGTATTCTCTTTGGTTACACATTAACATTAGGAGGCACGCCTCCCACATCGGCACATTTTAAAGGTTAATAATCCTTTTAATTAAAGGATAAGTCTGCCATTGAACACAAAATCCAATCAAAGAAGCATTTACCTGGGAAACAAATGTAGCTGGGGCAATTAATGTGATAATGAAGGTTTAAGGGCTGAACAGAGATCAAAGCTCTCGTGATATGTCATAAAATTCATAGAGTTGCTCAGGTTGTGAAAATGTCTGTTTGTGTTTTTTTTCTGCCGTGCGCATTTGTGTGCGCACCCCAGGTAGTTGTGAAGCTCAGGGTCCCAGCGGATGGAGGCAAGGAGAACTGCAACAGCTGTTGCTGCACGAAGCTGGTGTTTCTCTCAATGTGATCGCTCCATCAACGGCTTCCACTCAAACAGGAGCATCTGCACTCATCAAACACACTTATCAATAAATGGGCCTACAACAATTAGCCATCTCAGAGGATGAATGAAACAGCAGCAGGGTGAAACAGAAAAAAGCACACTTTGATTACCGATGCTGTTGATCAATAAAACGCCCTTGTATCTGTTAAATAAAGTTTTATTTGTGGCAAATGTTTAGACGATCCGTTTGACTCTCGTTCCTGATTGAAATGGAAATGTTTGCTGTTTGGAAATGGGAGTGGCAGCTGTTAATGGCCAGCCTCGACGGGCCACTCCTTGTTTGTAATTGCATTTTGTCACCTGCAGAGGGTGTTAAGAATCCTGGCTAGAAGCGGACGAAAATGGTTAGGAGACATCTCACAGTAACCATTACTGTGGAGCAAATTACCAGGTAGGCAATATCAAAGCTGTCAGTAAAGGTTAACAGGAAACAGCGCCGGGAAATGGATCATTCAGCAATTCATCATGGTCTCGGTCGCCGGCTCCAAATTGAAAAGTAAAAAATAAAATTAGTCATTCTTTTCACAAGGGTGTGAGGTTAGTGACTGAAAAGGGAAAACACACATATGTATGTTTTTTTAAAGCGGTAGATATTATGGGAACAACATGAAAAGGGAACAATGATGAATCATACCTGTGCAAAATGTCAGTACTATATTTACACAGCCTCAGTACTGTTTTTTTGTGTGCTATAAATATACATTCCAACGATGCCTAGAATAGCTTGACTGCAAAATTGGTTTGTACAGATGCATGACCATCTGTTTACTGCCTCTCTTCCCATGGCACACACATGCCACGCAAGAAAACCTTAACTGAGAAACGGGACAAGGGCCAAAATCCATAGTAAACGGTATCAGGGTTTCCTTGTGCGACCAAGGGAGAATAGTGGACCATCTTCACAGAGTTATAAATCCCATCCGCACCTGACAGCAAATTCAATTTCAGTTAATCCATGTTTTAAGCAGGATCATGTTGGAGTTGTGGAAGTCAGAGCATGAACACAATAAGCACCTCACTAAGGTCTGCCTCAGCCTCCCACGTTACCTAAGTTGATAAGGTAGGGTTCACCTGTGTTTCTAAATATTATATATAGAGCAAGTGTTTTCATTGAACAAACTACCATTGGCAGGGCCAGCTCCACCTTTAAAAAAACTTTGTGATTGTTTGACAGAGGCCCCCTCATTAATGAATGCTTCACATTAATGAATGCTTCACTTGTGGTATTAGAAGAAATAGAAAGAACTTTTAGATTATATAGAAATATCATTTTTAGCATTGAATGGAGGAGAATGTGTGTGATGTGGTACTTTATAAATACATTTCATTTAAAGTAAGTGGAATGAGAAGGTAAGGGATATATACACATACATACTGTATCTATTTGGCATATTTCCAGTGTACTGAATAAATGATGATCATAGACGGCAGGATTTTACTTTTATTGGTCTGAAGATTAGTTAAAGTGAACTGAACAATGTGTGATCGCCCCTACTTTGTATGCTGTTGCACAAAGGCTAAAATATCAGGTGGGGCAACAGATAACCTATTCCCATCCCTTAGCAATAATCACATTTAATAAAATTATATTTAATAGCCTTAATAGTCTTAGTTCTCCTACTCAGTTCTCATTTGGTCCCAGCCAAAGCGTCAATCCATCTGATAGTAATTAACACATCATATTATGTTATTCAGCATTTTGTATAAGAAAACTTACAGATCTGTTCAAACTAAAATCTTAGTTTTGCTTGGAGGAGAAGCCAACCAATAACAGAGGCTCTGCAAAGTAAAATGCTGTGGAAGAGGAGGGAACACTTGCCAGGTTCCATGTCGTATTACAGATTTCACCGATAAACTGAAGGATAAAACCTAGCCGTACTTGATACAGGGCAGGACTAGGCATACCATCTGTCTGTGTGAGTGTCAGGTTTATAGGCACTTTTCAAGCGTTTGCCCGTTTTGTCATTTAATTTGAGACTTATGGGTTTGGTGGTGAAACGATCAGCAAGGGAATACTGCTGCAAGCCTCTGAATTTTCGTTGTCATTAAGGTGTCTCTGCGCAATTAAAATGTGAAAAATCCTGACAATTCCTGCCTTACGAGTCCCCAGGCTAATGTAAACCATGTCCGGACAGCAGCTCCGACATTAGCACAATTTCCGGGTTAAGCATTGTCTGACACACACTCAAACCCAATATGAATGATTCTACAGATCCAGATGACAAAAATCTACATACTGGGTGGCACCTGATATTTTCCAGAGGTGAAACGTAGGAGAGCGCACCACAGAGGTGGGGATGTATTAGAGCGCCCCACAGAGGTTAAAGGTGGGAGAGCCCACCACAGAAGTGGGGATGTATTAGAGCGCCCACAGAGGTTAAAGGCAGGAGAGCGCCCCACAGAGGTTAAAGGCAGGAGAGCAACCCCCAGAGATGAGGATGTATTAGAGCGCCCACAGAGCTTAAAAGCAGGGGAGCGTCCTCCAGAGGTAGGGATGTATTAGAGCGCCCCACAGAGGTTAAAGGTGGGAGAGTGCCCCTCAGAGCTAAAACACCAGTTTGTGGACTGTGGGAAGAGACCTGAGTAAACCCAGGCGAACACAAGCAGCCCTTGCAAGCTCCACACATTGGAATCGAGGAACCAACGCTAACTGCTGAGACACCCAATCAGTAATATTTTTAAGCTAATGAAGACATTCTGCATGTTAACCGATGCTGAAAAAGGAGAAACCTGTTATCATTTACAAAGCGATATCAACATGTCATTGTAATAAAATGTGATAGCTTCTACAAATTTGATCTGTTTCCTCAGGAGGCCGATTCTTTCACACACAAAGAATGGCTCCCTGAGGCTTTGCTAAAGCCGTCACTTCAGTGAGGTTTCCTGGGAACCCTCGCCAGTGTACAACTGTGGGGTGGAGTTTAAGGATGGCTGCTGTCAGGCTAGACTAGCTAATTTCATTCTTTGTACATATGTAACAGTCAACAAAGGGAGCTGCCTCTGCTAAATGCACCTAAGAACTTGTATTGCAGATGAAAATATCAACAAAAGGTTATCTGTTACATATACAGACATTATTATTTGATTGTTTTTGTGTCTTATTATCCAAAGCTAGTCTTCTGGGAAAAGTCACATAAGCCACAAAGGTGACATTCATAGTTACAGGGAACAGCTCCCATAACACACAAAAATAGTCTAAAGAGTGCTCAGGTGTGAGTAGAAAGAAGTGTTATCGCCTCAGTTATGACCATTCAATTCTGCACTTCAATATACGATTCCTTTGGCATGGTACAGGTTTTAATAAATTATATTTTTTTTGAGGCTAATAAAACTAAAAATTCCTGCCATCAACTATATTTTAAAAGTACAGGGATGGAAAACAATGAAGGTTCATTCTGAGAAGAAAAAAATGATCGCGAATCTCTGCTACAACTCTGTAACAAGAATAATGTGAACTTGCACCATTCAAATCCAGATTCTGCACAATCTCTGCGGGTGGCCAATCACTAATATGAAAAAAGGTGAGGCCGCTCACCCCTGGGTCAGCGCTGCGGTGACGCTTGAGGAAATGACAGATTAATGTCAGTCATGGACCCCCTCACCAACAGACTGACCCACACCTCCCACAGTCACAATTATTTCTTTATGTCAGTCTTAATGTTTGCTCAACAGGCGTGATTGGAGGAACCACTGACAAAGTACACGCACTTACAGGAAGCAGACCAGTGACAGGGTAATAAAGTGGCCATGATTGATTCAGGCCGACCTACATCCGATTGGTTTGCGGTGGAGGAGTGTAACCAGATTTTGTGGGTTGGGGCAATAAATGGCCTGTCCCCTGTTTGAAGACAGCTGGGTGGGATTTTGGATTTTTTGCCTGCGACTAATGTATGCACCCACCTGTGTGTCTGCATGTGAATGCGTGTGTGTTTGCTTGTGTTTTGTGTTTGTGTGCGTGTCTGTGTGTGTGAGTATGTGTGTGTGTGTGGGGGGTGGCTTTGTTTTAATGTCTATATGTAAAAGGGTTTATATCCTTTTTATCTCTCCATGTTTGTCTGGCAGAGGGAAGTAGAGCAGAATCAGGGGAAACAGCAGCATTTGTGGTCTTTTCACTCGGTTGATTTCTGAGTCGTTTATTTTCTCTTGTACCTTTCCATTCCTCCTAAATAATTCTTCATGTTTGTCCTGATCAAATGAATTTGCGCATATTCTGAGTTTGATTCCAGCATTTTTTCTCATTGTGATAGATTTATTTATTGAGCTCTCGATCATATTTTTGACAAAGAGGGACAAAGGAACGCATTTTGTGTTCGGTATCATATAGTTCGCTGTTTGGGGGTAAATGTGGAGCTGAGTTGTTTGTTACCAGATCACTTTGAGTCAGTTCTGATGTAAAGAACATGCTTGTCTCAGCTCAGATATAGTGGGCTGTGTGACAAATAGAGAAAGCTGTTTCTCAGCGTTTTGTTTCATAGGAACGAATATTAACGTATATTAATGGACCCTATAAAGTGATCTAATTGAGTACTCTGGAACTTGCTAAGAATGGCATCTGCTGTTGACATATTGCAGCACCAGGACCTGTTACAGACTAACTTTATTAGCTCTCTGAACTAGGCTGTAGGTCAAACCATTAAAGGCAGGAAGGGGTCTTTCACTGCATATTGAAAGAGCTCCATTTATGACACCTGATCTTGGCTTAAGTGTTTGGCAAAGATAAGGAAAGGAACCACTGTGAGCCCTACTTTGGGTTGAGGAAAAAGTCTCTCAGCCAATAAACCACAAGCTCCATTGGTTGAATCGGAAGCATACATTCGCACACAATCCTCCAAAGATTGTCAGTCTTATAAGCATCCAGCCATTCCACCAGATGTCTGCATGCATAGCTACGTCTCCATCTGTGTATCTCAGAGTAGAGAACAAAAAAAGGTCCAGCAGGTTGTATCAACAAAAGTCAATTTCCAGTTTACAAAAGCTGTTTCAGATGCATGCCATTACGGAACTAAGACCGCTCTTCGCTGTAAATCTCTGCGACCTTGAAGACTGAGGAGGAAGTGCACATGGGCAAACCAATCATGGCACAGCCCGCCCTGTCATTCATGTCCTCTCGCGCATGCAGGCGTAGACTGCCAGCCCTGAGACTGAGCAGAGCAGGTAATCCAGAGGGAGAGATGGCGGAACCGGGGTGGGGCCACCCACGGAATTTTTAATCTTTACGAGATTAAAACTGCTGTTGTTTTCTTTCTTCTTGGCCCATTTCATTCAAACCGAACAGAGGAGAGGATCACTGCAAGACCTTGATTAAGACCTCCAATCATTGGGTGATGTTGTAATTGAGATCCATGCTAGTCTAAAGAATGTGCATCATTAATTGGCCAGCTAATTTAGCCGCTGTGGCTAATGTTTTTGTAGGCAGAAATGTTTTGGTTTCTGGCACATTTATTGCTCTCTTGGAGAAACTTGTGGGTTTCAGATGGAATCACACCTCCCACCAGTTTCTATATTGGCTGCTCATCAGAGAAATGTTTCGATTTAGTGGTGGGAGGGAATGCCATGAAAAGTGTTGTTGAGCTGGCATGAGCTGTTGAGTGTTTGGAAACCAGCCACATCGGAATATTTTTCTTGTGAGTCATTGAAAATTATGTATGCAGTAACGAGCAGTTAAACTTCACCATGCATTTAACAGCAAACATGGCATCTGTGTAATTCACATGGAGAGCGTCCAAGCGCTGCTTGTGAAATGAGTGTCTTTTAGCTTTTTATTTTCCCTCATGAAATTAAGGAGATGGTGTTTCTCTTGGCTGTCTGGAGATCAACGCATTTTAGTATTTATATAATTTACAACCGTCCTAGCCCCCAAAACGACAGAGTGGCTAAGGCCGTTAACAAACAAGGGCCAATGCCGTTTCTGTAAAGGGTTATGAAAGTGAAATGCCAGACAATAGTTAGTTAACAGCTCAAAAAATGGCAGTTTGTAAAGGCCCACATAAACATCAAAGCCCCACATTATTTAAAAGCAGCAAACCTTTTAAAATAACCGAGACCACAAATTATGTGCAAACCTTTTTAAATAACCGAGACCACAAATTATGTACAAACCTTTTAAAATAACCGAGACTACCAATTCTGTGCAGACCTTTTAAAATAACCGAGACCACTATTTCTGTGCAAACCTTTACATTTCTTGGCAATCTGAGAGGATTCGTAGTCCATTACCAAAGATCTTTATTGAACCCTGGAACAATTGAACAATAAAAACATATATGTTTTGAGAAATTTGTTTCAGATTTGAATGAAAGCTTACCAGGTGTATTGTAATTTGTTTATGTTTACATTTAAGTACACATCAATAATTGCTGCAACTACAATGCAATTTTTCTGCATTTATTATGCATTTTATGCATTAAGCAGACGCTCTAATTCATAGGAAGTTAAAGGGCCATTGTGGGAATTTACAGTAATTTTTACATAACCAAAGGTAACAGTAACAGTACAATAACAGAATCCACAGTGTTATGTAACCTTGAAGACCTGAAGCCTTTGACCTGAATACAACATGGGAGGAGAGTCCCAGGCAGCATAGTAGAGTAATACAAACAGGAAGCATTCAAAATGAAACCTTTTGACCAAGCCTTAGCTTTGAGATAGTAATATGAGCTAATTAGAAGTTTGATGAGGAGCCTGTGGTGGAGCCTTACTGAAGCAGACTTGGCAGTATATCGAGGTAAGATGGAGTCTTACAGAAGAAGACATGGCAGTATATCGAGGTAAGACGGATAAGATCAGCGGCCCCTGGTCTGTGAATCTGTGCATCTGGACTTTAGGTTTCACCCAGGCAGCTGGTTATCTGGACTTCAGGTTTCACCCTGAACTGCAGATGATCTGGACTTCAGGTTTCACCCAGAACTGGAGGTGATCTGGATTTCAGGTTTCATCCAGAGCTGAGGGTGATCTGGACTTCAGGTTTCACCCAGAGCTCAGAGGGATCTGGAATTCAGGTTTTACCTAGAGCTGCAGGAGACCTGGACTTCAGGGTGGCATGATGACAGACAAACACTAGAGAAATTGAAGGAATCCTGATTAATTTAGTGGTAGCGAGGGAACTTAATACAACACTCCTTAACATCCTATTAACACACACAAAAAAAAAGAATTACTTTCTCAAGAAAGTTGTGTCAGCAGCTTTTATTTTCATACACTACCACTGCTGTCTTACTGGCAGAACATAAAAAAACAAGAAGAAATATGAAGTCAGAACTGAGAACTGAATCGTTCTTCAGAGACCTTTAGAGCAGAACCTTTTCTTGCAATTGTTTTATGAATAGAAATAGCGCAAATCTGCAAGTAGAACACTAAAATCACCCTCAGATAATTCACAGTCCTTTTATGTGTTTACTCTCTTGCAAAAACTGCAACATTTTATACATTAGAGAAACCAATAAGATCTCATAAGATCTCTGAGGGCAGTGCTGTAGAATCAGTAGTCCGAGTTTGCAGAGCACTGTGACGTGTTGAGGGCCTGCGATGTCAGGCTTCAGGAGGAGTAATGGGGCAGGGACCCACATTGTACTTACCTCAGACCGGCTCCCTGCCTGTGAGACATACAAAGATCAGCACTCTTATGGATTTGTCCAGAAAATGGATTCCGTTCTTGCTAATTTGCACTGTTCTGCAGAAGGAGTTTCAGCTGCCAGTCGGTGGACTATCATGGGTTGCGGCAATAAAGTAATCATTTAGGGAAAAGGAAGGGATAAAGAGGGAAGAGTGTATTGAATAAAGATGATTATTATACGCCACAGTTTTAATCAAAGATTTATATTACTCTGTACCGCTCCTGTCACTTGTGTGAAGCTACAGCCTACAGGGGCTGGCCTTCCCGAGCATTAGCATGGAGTGATACACAGAGGGGCTGGCCTTCCTGAGTATTAGCGTGGAGTGATACATAGTGGGGCTGGCCTTCCCGAGCATTACTGTGGAGTGATACATAGAGTGGCCAGTCTACCCGAGCGTTAGCGTGGAGTGATATGCCGTAGAGCTGGCCTACCCAAATGTTAACATGGAGTGATACACAGTGGGGTCGGCCTTCCTGAGCGTTAGTATGGAGTGATACACAGTGGGGTCGGCCTTCCCATGTATTAGCGCGGAGTGATACATAGTGGGGCCGGCCTTCCCGAGGGTCAGTGTGGAGTGATAAGAAATGGGGCCGGCCTTCCCTGCTGTCAGCCTGGTTCCTCTGGGGTTTTCAGGACAAAGCAGTTTTCCCCTTCCATTTCGCTAACAACTGCAGAACAACAGGCTCGTGCTCGAGTGTAGGTGCCCACAAGTCTGCAGCCTCTGACAGGATGTGTTGCAGGCACAAACTGTAATTCATAGAGGTTAAGAAGGTCAATGCCTTTTATTGCCTCTCTGAATGCATCCAGGACGAGTGAGGTCGGCATGCAAATGGAAGGATCCTGCAGTGGTGGTTTTTGCCAAGGCCACAGAAAACAGCTGATGGAGGTGCTTAAGGGCTCTAAGTGGTTCAGATTTTAAAGCACTTTAACCACACGTTCTCAGGTGCCAGGGATCTTCCCACATCTTTTCCTGTTTTAAAGCACTTATCCATTGAAATGTTACTTATAACCTGATCAGAACAAAGCGTTGTCTTAATGTTTTAGCCACATGGAGGTGTGCAATGGCATGTCAACATTATGAGAAGTCTATGTGTAAGCTGGGACGGCGTAAGACCAAAGTAATTGGTAACCTAAATATAAATATGCATGTTCTCTGATGTGAAACCTGTTAATCCTATTTCAAATGTGTACCATTATTAAAGGAGGTGCCTAGTCTGTGAAGAGCAAAAATCGTTTACAGTATGTTGAACTGAGTTTTACTGAGATACATCAGCGCCAATAGCTCTCTCTGCTGGACATATATGAAAATGCATACAAAAATGCATTTCGTACTGTGAAAAAACCATCATTTTAAAACATAGTAGAAACACTCCAGGACCTTTAATCATTAGTGCTTACTTAACTTATGTGATAGATTAGAACCATATGGATGATTAATGTTAAATAATAAACTTAAATTCAATTTTATATTTATGGGAGGTACAGTGGTTCCTGGTTAGCGTATCCAATGGGGGACCCTTTATTTGCTTGGGTTTAATCCAGGTGGTGTTCTACCCTCTCTTGCAAGATAGGTGGACTGGTGAGTGCAAAATCATTGCGACTGAGAGGAATAGACCCTGGTCTGTGGCTATCAGACATTAAGAGGAGTAGACCCTGGTAAGTGGCTTTTTGATGTTAAGAGGAGTGGACCCTGATCTGTGGCTTTTCGATGTTAAGAGGAGTGGACCTTGGCCTGTGGCTTTTTGATGTTAAGAGGAGTAGACGCTGGTCAGTGGCAATTGGACATTAAGATAAGTAGACCCTGGCCTGTGGCTATTGGACATTAAGAGGAGTAGACCCTGGCCTGTGGCTATTGGACATTATGAGGAGTGGTGGAGCAGGTGTTGTATGAGTGGCTCAGCCCATCTGTCTGAAACTTGTAAAATAAGATGATTTGAACCACCTTAGACCCAGGTATAGATCACACCTTAGAATCCAAATGTATGTGTGAGTCTCTGTTTGTCGGGTAGGGGGGTTCAATTACAGGCACCGCCTGTAAAGAGAGGCATTTCTCTCTGAGCTCATTACCTTGGCCTTCCTGCTTCAGCCACTGGCAAGCCATTCATCAGGGTAATACATTCTCCCATTGAGCGGCTGAACTCCAGCCTGAGAGACACTGAGACAGGGCCCGGGACACCATTGCTCCTGGGAGGAGGGAGTTGTTCAATTCACACCACAACAGGTGCGATCACGAAAGCTTAAATATTGCAGCCAGCGTTGTTTTAGGCCTGCTTCAGAAAAACAGCGGTGCAATGTATTGTTGTTTTTTTTACTGAAGTGAAATACCTACAGCACTACAGCTCCCACAACTGATCACAAGGAGCTGATTCCAATACAGCAGAGTTGAAAAGTTCACATTTAATGACAGAGCAATAGTACTAAAAACCAGGTTTCTGACCCTGATAACGAAATGTGGAAAAAAATTACTAATTTCCTGTGAAGAAATAGAAACTATTATAGGTGCTATGGTGTAATGGATAAAGGCTGGTCTCAGTAAATTGAAATAAAAACCTTTTGTCCTTTAAGTGTGTAGGTAAATGTGACCTTGACAAATCTATCAATATAATTATTACTAAGTGAAAGTACTGCACAATTTGTAGCTCAGCCAAAAGTTACTATTTCGAATGCATTAGGGATTTTAAAGATTTTTGGGGTTTTTCAACTATCTGTCAGTTGTTTTCATTTCAATAAAGTTGCAGTGAAATGACCTTCGTGTCATCTAACCATCATCCGGGACCCTCTGTAAATAAATTCTTGAGCAGGCGCAGTGGTTTCTAAACGGTTCGACCTCTGAAGCCGGTAAGTGAAGGGGAGACGAATGGAGACTTGAATAGTTTAATAGATACAATCTCGTTTCATCGTCCATCTACGACAGTTTTATAGTACGACGGCTTTAGGAACAATATCATGTGCATGCATGTGTTTTGTTAAAATTAATATGCATTCGGTATTTCAGAATTAGTTTAGAGTAGTCTCGGTTGACCTTAATATCTTATCTTTCCAGACAGACCCGGATTTCATTCAAATCTGAAAGAACTGGTTAATCAAATTATAATGTACGCCTGTGCGAAGTTCGTTTCTACCCCTGCTCTGGTGAGTTGTTTTTCTTTTCTTCAATTTACGAAGGCGGCAATCGCTTGGGGGGCCCGTTGTTTAACCAGAATGTTATCATAATAATAATAATGATAATAATAATAATAGTAGATATTTTGCGGGGCTGCATATCGTATAGCGCAGTTATGTTATATGTTAATTATAGGAAAGCAGTGCACATGTTAAAAGCTTTGTGGTTATTGTCAACACTAGCTAAGCCGTCAAGTGTCCTTGTATTGTATCTCTGCCACCTGAATGACGTCTTTGATGTTAGCTTTACGGCTAACTAAGCAGCCCCGCCTCCCACTTTAGGTCATTATATGTATTCTGTAACAGCTATTGTAACGTTATTTATTGAGAACTTTATTTAGACGTATTCACGGATCCTGGCCTGATTTTGTACTGTTGCTGACTTAATTGGTAGCATTCAATCGTGGGCATTGACAGGGCTTCCCTGCTCAAACGTATGCAGATGAGTGGAAGCTACAATTGTGCAATCCAATCCTGGTTGATGCCTTGCATGTCATCTCAAGGTGCTTCCTGCTTTTCTCCCAGCTGATCAAACCTGCTGTTTAGTAAAAATCTTGCATTTGGTACTTTGAACACTTGTGTGCTTGCACATGAGAGTCAATAGTTGAATGAATAGAATTGTTGGTGCTCTGATTCTGTTGAATTTTAGCAGCAGGATTGGTGAACCGTGGGCAATATAACTCTTCTTTCTCAGGTGCGTGCTGGCTCTCGAGCTCTGCACAGACCCCTCACTGCAGCAGTGGCGACCAGGCCAGAGGTCAAAACAGGAGAGGTGAGTAGCTGGCCGGGAGATATCTGTGAAGCGCATTTCAGCCAGTCTTGCTGTTGTCCTGTCGCCATCCCGTCAATGCACTGTGGGGTGTAGTCCTTGATGAACTGAACAATTAAGCTAGGGACTTAAGCCAAATCTTTTCCGTAGACGTGTAGGTGGGGGGTTTAAGTAGCTCTACATAAGGGAATCTACTGAGCAGCTACATTTATAACGTGCAAATCTGGTTGGGGTTAGGTATCCGTTTGGTCATTGAATTCCCATGTTCCTATTTTTCTAGGCTACTGCAGCTTTCGTGCCACAGAACGCCTTCTCCCAGGTAGCACTCAGAGGCTTTCAGACCAGTGCTGTTAGCAGGGACATCGACACAGCCGCCAAGTTCATTGGTGCTGGGGCTGCCACAGTTGGAGTGGCAGGATCCGGTGCTGGGATCGGGACGGTGTTTGGCAGTCTTATCATTGGCTATGCCAGGTAGGGGCAGAATCGGAATTGTGTGTATAAAGCATGGAAGAGAAACATGATCTTCACTCTCAATTTTTTAAATTTAATTTGAAGCATGTCTCTTGCTGACTTCCTTGGTTCTTTTTACCCACAAAATGTAATGAGCTTAATTTAATAATTCTGTCCCATGATGTCAACTGTTTTGTGGTCTTTCTGCAGGAATCCCTCGCTGAAACAGCAGCTGTTTTCCTATGCCATCCTGGGATTTGCCCTGTCTGAAGCCATGGGTCTCTTCTGTCTCATGGTGGCCTTCTTGATCTTGTTCGCCATGTAAACAAATCCAATGCTCTAAATGTAAACGATTCTGAACTGTAGATGTAACAAGATATTTTGCAGTGGCTATAAAAACAATTCTGTCTTGGTGTCATGACATTGTACATTTTCCAAGTTTTTGTTAAACTGTCAAAACATGTATTGTAAAAAAATAAAATATCGTAAGAAACCATTAAAAGGCATGTATTTGAATGGGTAATATGGCAGTAAGTTTTGTATTGTGAGAATCCTTCCTGCAGAATGGCTGCAATTGCAGCTGGTTTCCTGACATATCCCCATATGGCAGTTGGCTTCAAATCGCAGATAAGATTTCATGGAATATAAGCTGATGTAACTGTTTATAAATATATAAACATGCATAGTGGAATACAGAATGAACTTCACATGTCTAGTGTAAGTATTCTGGTATTGCTTTGAGGGTTCTTTTTTGTATATCACCACACATTGAAAAGATACCACTGGTGCCTATTAAATTCTAAATGTTATGCCCAATGACGGTACACGCTCAGCAATGTAACTAGTACAATCCCTGAGTTTTTGTGTATTTACGCAATCGTAAATCTCATGGCGATATAATTAAGTATATACTTTAATGCTAAATAAAATGTGTATGCTCTTTAATATGGATTTTGGCCGAATGCATTCACAGTATTGTTTAAATGACACGACGATAAACTTACAAGTAACCTGGTCGGATACTAAACCTACAGTGGTGTGGTTCGTGCATGAGTGGACATGCCTACTTCCGGGTAGAATTGGTTATTGTTTAAAAGTGCAGTATACGGGGGGAAATGGTCGAGTTAAGAAGGCTGTACTTATTTTAGAGTTTCCATTTGGCGAAACTGAATCGAGGGCAATCTTCTCGTCTCCTTGGCTTGTGAAAAAAAGATATCACACAAAGCTTTACATCACGTTTACGAAGGATGCTTAGATAGACAAGCTACGGGGAACAACTCGCGAGATCTAGGTGCAGTCGTGGGATTTGGCCCATAGAAAGGTCGAGCCTGTGGTAAGTGTGAGTAGTCCATGGGCATTGACAGCTGTGGTAAACAAAGATATTTCAGATAGTGTTGGAGAGCTTTTTAAAACAAAAACTGCTCCTGAATATTCCAGATGAACCATCGAAGAATGCGTAGGGCTGTACAATAATGCGAGGACAGTTAGCTAGCTAACATTAACCAGCCAAAATTATGGTGCTATTATTGATGTAGCGAATGTGTATAAACACGATTATTGACATCCGTTATTGTTTCTACTCGATCTTGGATTTTTTACTCATGTCAATATTTTAAGGTAGCAGGCGAATTAGCAACCATGGTCGACAATTATTTTCATAGCTAGTTAGTTTACTTCAGTCGGTTCCATCTTCACTACTTGGTTACTTTCTACCTAACAAGGTTGGAGCGGTTAAGTTTCTCCTGTGGCGAGAGACATGGACATTGTTACGACACGTCTGTCATTAGAATTAAATAATTTTAGTTTTTAACGAGACGATTTGAATAAACTTCTTACTGTCTTTCGACAAACTCAAGTTGTTCCTTCAAGCGTTCATTGAACATTTTCTAATTAGAAGTATGGCTACCGTTTGAATTTTTGTTTCCAGTCAGAAACATTAAAGGATCATCTGAATATGAGTGATGACAAACCCTTCGTATGCATTGCTCCTGGATGTGGTCAGGTAGGTTTAAAATCTATTTTCGAAATGCCATTTACTGGAAAATATCTCCATGAACCATTTATTTAATGTTATGTTTTTCTCTGAACAGCGCTTCACCAATGAAGATCATTTGGCTGTTCACAAACACAAACATGAGATGACACTGAAGTTTGGTCCAGCACGTAATGACAGCGTCATTGTTGCTGGTAAGTACGCAATTACAAAGTTAGGAAGGGTTCATTGCAATTTTTAGCTGCTGTAACATATTTGTTGTTTTAGACCAAACACCAACACCTACTCGCTTCCTGAAGAACTGTGAAGAAGTGGGACTCTTCAATGAACTTACAAGTCCATTTGATCATGATTTCAAAAAAGCAACAGAGGATGACTTCAAGAAGGTACGTGGGATAGGCTGCAAAGTTAATTCAGTGCCTTTACACATACAACCCCGTTTCCAAAAAAAAGTTTTAACACTGTGTAAAATGCAAATAAAAACCGAATGCAATGATGTGTAAATCACTTAATCCATATATTAAATTGAAAATAGTACAAAGACAACATATCAAATGTTGAAACGGATATTTCATTGTTTCTGGAAAAATACATGCCCATTTTGAATTTGATGCCAGCAACACGTTTCAAAAAAGTTGGGACAAGGGCATGTTTACCACTGTGTTGCGTTACCTCTTTTAACAACACCCTGTGAGCATTTGGGAACTGAGGAGACCTACTGCTGTAGTTTAGAAAGTGTTGCATTTTCTCATTTTTGCTTGAATTAGGATTTCAGCTGCTCAACAGTTCGGGGTCTCCTGTATTGTATTTTTCCTTTCATAATGCGGCAGATGTTTTCAATGGGTGACCGGTCTGGACTGCAGGCCCAGTTTTCCACTTCGCCTCAGTCCATCTTAAATGAGCTCGGGCCTAGTGAAGGCGGCGGCGTTTCTGGATCTTATTTATAAATGGTTTCTTATTTGTATGGTAGAGTTTTACTTGCATTTGTGGATGCAGCGACAAACTGTGTTCACAGACAATGGTTTTCGGATGTGTTCCTGAGCCCATGCAGTGATTTCCATTACATAATCGTGTCTGTTTTTAATGTAGTGGGCCCGAAGATCACGGCTGTCCGATATTGGATCCGTTATTTTTTTTAGCATAACACAACTTTTCCATTTTTTTTTTTGCCCCTGTCCCAACTTTTTTGAAATGTGTTGCATATATTTAAGTATATAAGTGAGCATATATTTTTCAGGAAACAATACAATTTCTCAGTTTCAGCACTTGTATGTTGTCTTTTTTCTATTTTCTATTTAATACAGGGATTAAATGATATGCACATCATTGCATTCTGTTTTTATTTGCGTTTTACGCAGCGTCCCAACTTTTTTGGAACAGGGTTGTGCATTTGACAAATGAAAATTTATGGCGATTTGCAGCTTCCTCGTGGTATTATCTGTTTGATGCGAACCATGAGAAATAAAATTGAGGCAGCTGCAAAGTCCTATACAATGCAGTGGGTCGATGTCCCTTAATACGACATGAGTTTCCCCAACGTAGTGCCGATACTCTTAGTTAGGACCGCTGTTTGTCCTGCCAATGTATGTCATCTGGTGTTTTACTTCTTATTAGATGACTGTTTGTGTTTATCATAGATGCCCTTAGATCTGTCGCCACTTGCCACACCAATTGTAAGGAACAAAGTGGAAGGGCCTTCGGTTGTGGAGAGACAACGGGACAGCCCCTCACCCTGCCCTGAGTCCACTACCGGGGATGACAAGGTGGGGCTCATGTCACCCAGAGAGATACGATCTCTGGTGAAGCAAATATCAAGTATATATTGCTGTTCCTATAAGTTTTTTTCTCTTAGACCCAACACAGGTATTCTCTGTGTGTGGGCAGCACAGAAGGTTTAATTGGTGTTTTATCCTCTCCTGCTGAGCCTGGAACACATTAGGCTTTTTAAAACATTGTATTGTAATTGATTGTATACACTTTGATATGATCCGTATTGGCAACCCAGATCACTGGGTTTTGTCTCCTCTATAGCTACACTGTAAACGTTGCACTTCTGATGTTGACTTGATATGATAACCGCACACTCAGTGCCAGCCTCAGCCTAGCTAATGCAAAACAGTGCAACCTTTTAGTAGCTGGGGTGCCATTAAAGTGTTGTTGTTAATATGTGTGTATCATTGTCAGATTTTTTTTTTGGAAAAGAAATATGTTTTGTATTAGCTTGGGTGTCGCGGGCTGCTGAAACTTATGGGAAATGTCCGTCTGTGCTTTGGATTTCACTAAATGATTTGGCCCACGTCTTATGATACACAATATAGCATGAACTTGTTATTGCTTGTAAAACACCCTGTCCCACATGGACCTAAGCTGATTTCACTTGGTGCTTGAGGATTGTCAAGTGTACAGCTGTGAGACCCAGTTGTTCCTCCCTGTTTGTCATTTGTGTTTTTCCTTCTCATTCCTTCAACTGGGTGGGATGTTTGCTCGGTTTCCTCTGATTCAGGAAAAGAGAATCTAATCCTATCCACCATGTATACAGTAAAGTTTAAATGGGCTGGAGAAGTAGTCAGGGTTCTTTTTCTTTGTGCAGCAGGTGTGTAGACCTGACTCATCTTCTGCAGCATGATCATTTGGAAGTAGAAGCAGATGACTATAATTATTTATTCTTTCTTTAGTCCTTCATATTAACTGGTGATCATAAAGAGGCGCATGGGAGCATGGGTTCTGGCTAAGGTTTCGTGTGGTGTTTTCAGGAGGTTTCTTTTCAGCCGACCTCACAGCCAACCTCTACAATAATCCGTCCTGCATCTCTCCAAGTCCCCAGTGTGCTTCTCGCGAGCTCAGACGCTAGCGTTGTAATACAGCAAGCACTTCCGTCGCCAACATCTAGCTCTGTAATTACACAAGTCCCGCCCTCAAATAGACCAGTGGTGTAAGTAACTCAAAATGTTACTTATTTGATTTTTTTTTTTTGTTCTTTCAAAAACAAAAATTGTTTGTTAATTAATTCATTCCAAATCATTTTTGATTTAGTTCATTAAGGTCTATTTTTAGTTATCTTTAAATCTTTTTATTTTTGGTTCAATTTTTCCTTCAGTGTGGTGGCTTCTTTTCTTTTGGAGTTATGTATGTGTAGCATGGCCCATGTCTTTGTTTTATGTGGAGAATGCCTATACTTCTTGGGTATATCCCCGTTTAACTGTGCTCTGTGATTTCTATAACACTGTTGCCTCAGCCAGTGATCTCTGACGCTCTCTTCCTCTCCCAGCCCTGTGTCTGGAACCTTTCCGGTACTCTTGCAACTTCCCAACGGACAGTCGATGCCAGTGGCTATTCCAGCATCCATTGCAAGCCCGAGTGGACACATTCCCGCCACCATCCCTGTAAGTCAAAACTATTTTCGTGTTTGACCCGGGACTGCTCAGAATAACCCGGTGTCACCGCGGCCGTTTATTTCCATGTAATACACTCTCTGTGCATGTGTTCTGATTGAGCGGGGCTAGATGATTATCACGATAAATGTCAAATTATAATTTCTTTCAAGTTTAAAGGCTGATTTTTCCTCCTGAGTGAAAGTTGAAGAAACCAGACGGTTAATTGTGGTTAAATTATTCTTTATGGTCAGAACATGACAAACGCTTGCCAAACAGTGGATCATTTCACAAATCTGAGGTAGAACATTTAAAACAATTATAATGATAAATTATTTATTCAAAATGAAAAATATGCATGAGTAAAATTAAGTAAAACCTTTTCAGTCCTTTTTCCTCAACAAAATAAATATCTTAATCGATTTAGCCTAAGGTCTTGCAGACTCCACTGTTGTTTCCGCTTCTTGCTGTTTGAGGTCTCCGTTCACCTTGGTTGCTTTGCGCTTGTATGTACTTTCGCTGCTCTTAGACTTGCTTAACAAACCCACGTGGCAAGTATTTTTCAAAACCTAGTGGGAGTTTAATTAAACAAACCTGGTGTAATACAGTCACTTAATTATTTGTCACGATGGAAGGGCATTGACACTAAGACTGATACCAGCTAAAGGATCCAGCGTACCAGCTACATTGAATGCTCAGTAAGATATCGGAAATTTCAAAACATGTATGTATTTATGATTTTCCATTGAACTGGAAATGTTAATTTGTTATTAGTGAGCTCTACAACAAAAGTATGTCTTTTAATTAGATTAAAATAATTGCCGTTGCAAAGGGAAGGAAAATAAAAACGTTGAATAGCTCTAATGCTAATACGTTTAATTTTTCTAATGTCTGACTTGGCAGACAGTAAGTAAAGAGTCTTGTTGTGAAATGACTGAATAAAGTGAGTGACCTTTCTTCCGTTTCTTGACGATAATGTCCTAGTCCTTCGAGCTGGTCATGGGCACTGCACTTTCTTCGGTGTCGCTCATTTGGCTTATTCCGCTCCAACTACAAGCCTGCCAGCCACTGTGTCTGTAAACAATACTTCGTGCTGGCCTCTCACTGTGTAACGTAACTTGCGCAATGCATACCTCTATTCCTGCTACATGATTGGAATTTTGCAGTTCCTGATTCGTTCGTGATTCAAATGAATTTGATTGAACATTTTAATATCGCGATAATTATTGTTATCGTTTTATCGCCCAGCCCTAATTGGGCAGAATGTTAATTAAATAATTGGGTTTATATATTTGCGAAAAGTAGTCAAGAGTCTATGTTTTAATTGCAATGAAGCACCAAACATAAGAAACCTATATAAAACGAAAAAAAAATAAAAAACATTGTTTTGCATATTACGGAAGTCTATTTAATAAGGGTATTTTAAAGTAGGCTATTTTCAATTTAACACATAACACATTTAACTGTACTGACATATATATGTGTGTACCTATATTAATATAGGCCTATTCAATATGGGTTTTTTTTATTTTTTATTTATATTTCTAAAACAAATTTATATAATTTATCAAATAAAATTGAGGATTGAGTCGAAGAGGGGCGAGGTTTGAGGATTGAGATGAGGAGGGGCGAGGTTTGCGGATTGAGTCCAGGAGGGTGAGGTTTGAGTTGAGAGGGCTGATCAATAAACACCCCTCCTAGACTCAACAATTGATACCCCCTCCCCTCCAGTTGAGGTCTGAGGACGGTAGGAAAGGGTGGCGTTTTGAAGACATGGCCTCCTGCTCCTGTCAGGAGCAGTTACAGGTGGCAGTGCTCGGGCCGGTCCCATGTATATTCCCCATGTTCCCCGCGATGGGCATCCGTCAGGGCTTGCAGGCCATATGCTCTCCACACAGGCAGGCAGGAGTCTTCATTAGCGTGTGCGGGGCCTCTCCACGTGGTGCTGCTTCCACAAAATAACTCACTGTGACCTAATGAGGCTCCTGCGTGAGGCATGCTTAATGTTTACACCTGTGTGTGTGTTGGTCTGTCTGCACGTCTCCTCGTGTGTGTCAGTCTGTCTGCACGTCTCCCTGTGTGTGTGTGTGTGTCGGTCTGTCTGCACGTCTCCCTGTATGTGTGTGTCACTGTCTGCCTTCACCATATACTGGTGTCTCCCTGTGTGTGTGCCAGCAGCTCGTCAGACCCGTCACCATAGTGCCTACAGTCCCAGGGATCCCAGGACCCTCCTCTCCACAGCCCTTACAATCAGAAGCTGAAACGGTAACTTCAGTCTTTCATTTCTTTTTCACACACACTTTGTGTCACTGACCTGCCATCTGCACACATGTTGCATACCGTGTACACATTTCAAGGTACAGTTAGATATTATGGATAAAATGTGTTTTGTGACGTGAACATCTCTAATTGGAAGAGCCCGTACAGTTTATGCAGGTATCCACTTTATTTTGCTTGAACATGCACATGTATTTTCCACTTGGTGACATCAATCAATCAATCAATTTTATTTTTATACAGCGCTTTTCACATGCCATGTCACAAAGACGCTTTACATAGAAAAAGATACAGTATGTCCCAGGCCTGACCCCCCAAAAGCATGCCAGTG
>JAOYSI010000027.1:3239106-3252926 GCA_025775065.1 Hiodon alosoides | reverse complement strand
TTTATTTTGTGTGTGTTTTTTATTTCTTGCCTCTAAATAACTAATTTTTTTGTGTGTGTGTGTGTTTATATATATATATATATATATATATATATATATATACTATATATTTTGAGTACATGCCTGCTCTCCTTTTGCGGTCACAGCAGCAGGAAATGCACTCTGGGGGGCTCAAAAACAGAATAAGACCATATTTTGATGGTTTTGTAGGCAGCGTTCTTACACCATTGACCCTTTTCTTGGTGGACACACATTTGATCATTAAGGCGGTGATCCTAATGACATTTTACATTTACATTTTAGTCATACATCAGACGCTATTTTCCAAAGCGACCTAAAAAAGTGCCATAGTTCAGAGGTTAACATTCAGTAAAAGATACTGAGATACCATGCCCTATTGAGGAGTACTGCAAGAGGGCATGGTATTTCAATATCTGTTATTGCACGTTAACCCCTAAAGTATAAGCACTTTTGTAAGTCGCTCTGAATAAGTGAGTCTGCAAAATGACAAGTCAAGTCAAATGTCAATGACATTTTAAAGAGGACTAGTGATCATTTCATTGTTTTCGTATGAATGTGGTGAAATTAACGTGATTCTGAAGCTGCAGCTCGGAACCTCAGGTGTAATGAGCGAAGTAGGTATCAAGCACTCGGAAGGCTTCAGGTTTCTGACGCCACAACCCCAAAATTAACTACGATCACGTGTTTACTGCGTCAGTTTACCCAACGTGATGACCCGGAATAGCAACATACTTAGATCCGGAAAACGTTTTTTTTTGTGTTCGTTAACGTTATAAAACGTTTAATGAAACCAACCCGAACAAAAATCTATTTTATGTCAGTGTAGGCATCTGGCTGCTTTAAAACCATGGGGAAGTCATTTGCCAATTTCATGTGTAAGAAGGATTTTCACCCAGCCTCAAAATCTAATATCAAGAAGGTAAGCGGTGTCAGATATCTGCATAACTATGTTATTATTTATACGTTATTGAGTGGATTGCAACGAAAGTAAACATTATACTCATGGCGAGAAGAATCTGTTTATTTTAGTAACAGTAATTTACGTAGGTGTTTTGAACTGAAATTGGGCAACGTATTTGCTACATCTTTACCATCAGATGAATTTAGCATAATGCTGTTGGTTTTGGGTGTGATTACTGATTTATCTGCTTTCACTTTAAAAACTGTTTTGTATGTTCTAGGTATGGATAGCCGAGCAAAAGTTAACGTTCGAGAAGAAAAAACAAGAAGACCTTATGCAAGCTTACCTGAAAGAGCAGGACACGTATAACAACAGGTAAGGACTACAACCGCGATGTTGGAAACGGCACCTTAACTAGCTTTAAAATCTAGAGAACTTCCCTGACATTGTCAGAACGTGTAATATATCTGTCATTCAGCTTTGCGATACATTTTTCTTAGACAGCTATATATAACCATATTTCGGTGAGAGAAGGTGACCACATAGAACATTTTAAGCATAGTCTTTAAATTCTGGGTGGGGTTATGTTGTATTCTATCAAAATCTCAGCTTTTTCCCAACTGAGAATCAAACATGTCTGGCATCCAGATTCTGGCGCCGTGATGACATGTAGTGAGCTTGTTTGGAAGAGCCTTTGGTGTGGCGTGGTTAAAATGTGTTATCTGTATACAAAAGATACAAAAGTTGATGCCATGTCTATGGCTAACTCCTAATTGGGGTAATTTATTATAAAGTCATTATAAGGGCCCATGGGTGCATTATTGTGGGACTTATGGAACTCTATCCACTTATTTGATCTTTAAGACTCGCTTAAGAAACTTAAATCTGATGGACAGTTGAGGTTGATTTTGGTGGTTTCCCATGGCTTGCACTCCCAGTGAAAATAAGTACTGTCTTCCAGATTGTTGATGGGCGATGATCGTGTGAAAAATGGTCTTAATTTCATGTATGAGGCACCACCAGGAGCATCCAAAGGTAAATGGGATAATATGGCCTAAACGGTGTTCAGCTGTGCTTTAAAAATTTACTTAATGTCTTTTCCTTTCTTTTTGTTGATCTCCCTTTTCGTGGAGAAGAGGAGACAAAGGAGGTAATTTTATATTAAGTTCCTATTGAAGGGGTTGACTCAAGACCTGATTATTTTATGTTTGGGTGGGTGTTAATATTCCTTGGATGCACATTATGCCAAAATCCAATACATTTATAAGGAATCTAGAATGGGTATTTATTTCCACCACTGAAGAAGTTATACATGATTTATTTGTCATTTGTGTCCAATTTGATTGATTGCAGGAAGGAGAATCGGAATACAAGTTTGAATGGCAAAAAACTGCTCCACGTGAAAAGTAAGTGTGGGTTTTCTCATTAAAAATGGGAATGTTTATTTTATTTTATTTTATTAATCTTTTGTTCTTTTCTTTTCTTTTCATTGAGACAACATTTAGATTTTCTCTGTGTTGTTTATAGATATGCAAAGGATGACATGAACATCAGAGACCAGCCTTTTGGAATTCAGGTGAAATTTATTTGTCACATTCGTGATGTTTGCCATTAGAAATGGAGGTGCTAATAAATGCATTATTTTCTGTATTTTTGCATTACACATACCAGATTAAATTAACTGCACTGTAATCACTAGTCTCCTCTTATCTCTGGCAGTAACTGTTCTAGTTGGTGGTGTGCATTTTGCTTCAGGGTACTGTATAATAATGTGATTTTCTGTCGCTAAAGTAGTTACATTGTCATATTATGTTATATAACTGACAAGCTTGGTTTGTCTGGCATGCTAGAACCAGTTTCATGGTCGCTGTTTCCCAGGTCCGCAATGTGAGGTGTATCAAGTGTCACAAGTGGGGTCATGTGAACACAGACCGGGAGTGTCCACTCTTTGGCTTGTCCGGCATCAATGCCAGCTCCATGGCCACAGAGGGGGCAGGTGGGTGGAAACGGCCAAGCCTGTTTAGCTACATGTTTCCTACTATATTAATGATGGCAAGAGTAAATGTTATTTCATTTTGGATCTTTTGTACAACAGGAATGTTTGTCGTCTTTGCTGTGTGTTACCTGTAGGATATTTGCATTACTGGTTGATACCATTTATATGTTTAAAAATAAGTTTGCTCTGCATTCTCATTGAGTGTATAGAAAAGTTTGAATTTTCCTTAGTGTGACTGTGAGGGTTATGCTTTTTGCTGTTGGGAATTAACCTACCTGAGCATGTGTGTTTGAATTTCCAACAGTAATAAGGAGGAGGGGGGGAGGCGACGGGAACCTTAAAAATAATTTAATCATATGCAGGGGTAAATGTTAGTTTGCATTGTAACCATGAAATTAGGAGATGTAGTAGAGAATCTGAATGAAAAATGTTTTTGAAGTTGGAAGGTGTGTCCTTTGGAGAAGCTCCTCCCCCTTTCTGCCTTCTGTTGTGCTGTAGCGTTTCCACCGCCAGTCGCTCCTGACTGAGGCAGTGATGGTGTCTGCCGGCACCGAGTCTGAAATGCAGTGTGGAAGCAGAGCCCCTCCTGTGCAATTATTGTGTATTCTGAACCTCCCAACTGCCATTTGGAGAGAATAATATCGTGTTATTTGTTGAGCCGGGAGACAAGCGAGTCGATTCACTCCCCCCTCCTCTCTCGGGGCCCCAGAGCCGCCATGGGAGCGGCCACATCAGCAGGGCCCTAAAGCTGTCATCTCTGCTAACAGGTCCGTCGATGCACCCCTCTGAGTTAATGGCGGAGATGCGGAACAGTGGGTTTGCGCTGAAACAAAGTGTGCTGGGAAGGAACGCCACTGTTTGTGATCCGTCACAGGTAATCATCTGAGAGGGGCGGCGACACGCGCCAACAATATCTATGGCACATCCCCAGTTTAACTTTGATTGTTGCAAAGTGGCCAATTATCTGAATAAACCACACAGCTCTCCCAGTCAAATGGGCAGATTTAACGTTGGTGAAATTACAGGAGCGTAGAAATGTAGCCAACACACAAGCTTGCATTGTTTCCCCCGCGCAACCATGGCTCCAGGGTGGTCACCATGGTGGGTAAATAACATGCACGTGGATGATGATGATGTACCGCGATTTAATTGATTATTCCCCCACCATGCCAAGTCTGAATCCTCTGTAGGGTTGAATTGATGTGCTGTTTTGTGCTGTAGGAATATGTGGCCAGTGAGGAGGAGGAAGACCCTGAGGTTAAGTTCCTGAAGTCTCTGACAACCAAGCAGAAGCAGAAACTTCTCAGGTAGAAATACTAATTGCCAATATGCCCCTACCGCTCTGTTCAATGAGGAAACTCATGCTTCAATAGAAGACTGTACTCATCCTTATGGTTTCCGTGTTAGGAATATACATTGATGTTTTATGCAAAAAAAAATGAGATGATGTCTTTTCAAAAGAGTAAGGACATGTTCTAGCTCCATGATTTTTGTAAATGCAATGATTGTGTTCCAGATGACAAGCAGCTTTTGCAGTTAACTGTTTTGATTGTGCATGTGCCTGCATGTTGTCTGCGAAAGTAAAACCTTTGTCTTTGAAGAAAACTGGATCGATTAGAGAAGAAAAAGAAGAATAAGAAGCCGAAAAAGAGTAAGAAGAAAGGCAAACGCAAGAAGAAACGGGAGAGCAGTGACTCCTCGAGTAGCTCCAGTGACTGCAGCAGTGACTCAGACTCTGAGCCAAAAGCAAGCCAAGACAAAAGCCGCAAGAAGAGGCTGAAGAGGAAGAGAGACTCCTCCAGCAACAGCAGAGAGAGTGAGGAGAGGCCTAGCTGCAAGGCCCAGCCATCTCTGTGCCACAAGAGGCCCAGGAAGCAGGAGGAGAGAGGGGGGAACAGCCGACAGGGGGGAGAAATGAACAGAGGAGAAGAGAGGAGAGGAAAAGAGAGAAGTGGTGATCAGGAGAGTCGGAGCAGAAAAGGGGATCAAGGAAGGGAGAGAAAGGGGAGAGAGATGAGTGGGAGCAGGGATCGAGAGAGGGAGAGAAAGGGGGGAGAGAGGAGTGGGAGCAGGGATCGAGAGAGGGAGAGAAAGGGGGGAGAGAGGAGGGCTGGACGGAGGGGGAAATAAAAGCTGAGCCAGAAGACTAACAGGAAAGAAAGCAAGAAGTAAAACTCAAGATTTTTGTTATAAAGATTAGTTTTTACTGCAAGTTGAGTGGCAAGAAAGGTTAATAAAAGGAAAACGCCTGTCTTCATTTTAAATACTTTTAATTTTATTAATGTAATGCTACTTTACTGTGAATATCTGGAAGTATTCTGTATTTCTAAAAACCCTTTTTTTTTTTTTTTTTTTTTAATAAACCAAATTGTTGAAACTTGTGAATTGGAATCCAAGTGTTGGCAACACCTTTTTGTATTTGCTCATGTATCCACCTTACTTAATTCATCGGTAAATTAGTTGGTGGGGTTATCTAATATTAGGCGCACTGTTGATCTTTTATCAGGTGAATAACGAGCCCCTTTTTCGTAAGATGCATTCCATGTTCTGTCGCACATTTGGTTTCTGTTCGTCCAATAGAGGTCGCCAGTGCACTTGGGTTTATAGTTGTAATTTAGTAACAGTCTAAATAATGGAGTTGATGTATATGCATCTGGAAATCTTTTCAATGCCCTTCCAACGCTATACATCCGACGTAAGATAACAGTGGGTCCTGTTCTCGGGTTGCCATTTGCAGGTCATGACATGATTTAATGAGTGTAACGGAATTATTATGTTCACTAAAGTGTTTATAAAATTTTTTTTAAATTAATCAGAATAAATAACACGAGCGTTTCGGTTGTATAATTAGCATAGCCTAACCATTTTAAATAAGCCATTTATATAAAAAATGTTATGTATGCCATTAAAAACCTTTGAAGAGCTAACGTAAAAACGTGTTATTGAAAACAATTTAATTCTGACAATTGGTATTCTGTTGAGTGTTTAAACGTTGAAACTGGTACCGTCAATTAAGTGATACTTATGTTAACATTCAAATAACAGTCATAAATAACAAGATACATTATCCGTCTCATACTCTTTAAAATAATCGTCATTTCCAACAGTTAAATATAGCACAACTGAATATGATTTCACACCGTATTTAAGACGGATTTTCTTTAAAGTATTATTACATTGCCATAAATAACTAGGCCTATGGTAACTTAACTTTGAAATACGTTTTGTTTTAAAATATTTAAATTTGGTTAGCGTTACATGAAGCTCGTTACGTAAAATTGTGTAAGTTATTCTTCTGTTTATTATTACCTTTAGTATCAGTACTTCCAATGGATATTGTATTAAGTCTAACTACATTTTCTCGGTTCAAGCGTGAAGACTTGTAAAAGAATGACAAAGATTTGTTATTTTAAAATGTATTCATTTATTTTAATCTCAATAGTGGGGTGAAATTGTGGTACAATTTGTTGCGATTTCTAACACATTTTAATAACTGATCAGACCAGATCAGTTTTATGTTTTTTTTTTCCTCTCTCACGGAAGCTCTACAAACATTATATGCAAGATAATCAAAAATAGATGTATTTCACCTTTTAGGTTAAATGGAACATAATACATAAGACGAGTAGTAGTTCTATGCCCCAAAGTCGGTTTATAAATGCGAACAAATAAGTGTGAAATGTTGTTTTAGGCACAGAACACAGAACGGTATTTTTTCCATTTATTTTAATTCTTATTATAGTTGCCCTCGTATTTTATGTGGGAAAACTACAGCTGTCTACAGCCCCCTTACATTTCAAACAGCGCAAAGAACAGCTACCTTCTTTTGAATAAATTAATCTTTTGAAGGCTTGAGAAGTTTGTCTTATTATCTACTGCTTTCTATAAGCCGAAAAATAAAGGCATTAAATGGAGAGAATATTCCAGAAATTCCGCATCCTCGGTGTACCGCTCTCGAAAGTTAAATTAATATTTATTAAAGCCCGTATTTATGTTGTCATTGATTAATTCGTCCTCTCTGCCTCATTAGATTTCGATTAAGAATGATTTGATGTTAATGTAATTAGTATGTAATTCAGATGTACATAATTACTGTAATTTCAACACTCAGGTAACACGGTTTGAGGTTAAAAGGTTAGCTTCAAACTCCATTTACTTTTGATCATCGAGAAAGTTCACTGGTTTGGTGTATGATCGTCGCTAAAATGTTTGACCTATTAATTCGAATGATGTCGTTAAAAATCGAAATGCTACAACAAACCCATACTACGGACGTGCTGTTCGGAATGTATATTAAATAGTTTTTAGATTACACGATAATTAATCAACCAATTCATGGTGATATTGTTAAGTTAATCAGTGGTAAATCACGTAATATTTATTCCACGACGGTATTAATTCAATAAGATGTTCGCATGCCTCTGTCGTGGGATTTCAAGCGATAGGCCTATGGTCAAATATAGTGCCGTGATATATTTGACAAGATTTAGTTTAACCAAAGGGGGGCACTAATGTGTCATTTCAGCCATACTTTAATGGCTGGTGCGTGTAAGCAACGTAATTTAAAAATAAATATTATTAATAAGAAAGCACATTAGATATTGGTTCTATCTGTATTATTTGAGTTGGTGTTAACCGTTAACTGTTAAGCAAAAAGTATAGCTGTATTATGTATTTTTATGCTGTAAAAATGTATTTCACACAGAACAAAATTATGTTCGCTGTTATTTTTGATTAGACTGATTTTTTTCAACCACCCATTATGTATTTTGTTGCTAATAAATTTAATTATAAACTTTATACTTTTCAATTGAGAAGAAAGTGGTCAAGAGAATCTATAAACGTTTAAGTAAAATAATTGGAGAATGTGGAACGTTTTTGCTTTAAAATTGTGGCATAACAGACATTGTCTGACCCAAAGAAATTAGATGACGACGGCACGAGGTCCTTGATCAGTGAGTTGGGCCGCGTGGTTGGACCGGTTTTCGTCTCTTTGATCTCTTTTCATTGTGACTTGAAAAAGATGATTTCTGCCCAACGCACAGCTAGAGGACATTCCAGGGGAACGCAACAAAAGCGGTAAATGACAACAGCCACTGTCCGGCACCCCAGGCGATCCTTCCCATCAAAGGTTTAACCCCACTTAAATCGTGTCGACTTCGGCCCCCGTTTGTAAATCCTAACAGCACCATATAATTGCCAAGTGTATTTCATTAATTCTCTTCAGTTGTACCCTAATTGTTTTTGTCACAAAAACACGAGCATTTGAATAATTTTGCAGGATGCAAAAGCAAATCAATCATTTTAAGTTTAAAAGAAAATAATTTATGCAATTTGTTTTGAATAAAAGTCTTTGTATTTTTAGTAGGAAAGCGTTTAATAACGTTTACAGTGTATAGCTAAAAATATAAACAATAACGATTATGGAATTATTTCTGAGAAATTCCGATTTTGACGTGGATATTTATTTTAAATATAAATATGACAAGTATCTTTTCATGCGGGCCTTTTAACATTATGTCAGCTATAAACCCAGAGATAAAGACACAAAAGGAAATTAAAATAATTTTCATCTAAATAATCGCCTTCTGGTCAATTTAACATATCTGTTTTCTGAAAGAGATTGACTAAATGAGATTCCTGTCGCTAACGTGTTCCCATGCTCGGTCTCGGGGCCTAATTATTCCTTGGGTTTTTCTTTAGAATCGGACGCTGCACTGGGTAAGCACAAAGAAGTCAGAGAGCATCCTTGAACCTTTTCAATGCGGGCTACTGATATTCAAATAACATGCAGCACCATTTGACTGCGCAGTGATAGAAGCATTTCAAATTCAAAATTTGCATATAGCTTTTTCTTGTTCTTTTCAAAGGGTTAGAAACAGTTGCCTTCCCATAACATCAAATCAAGTGTTCTGTTATTTAGAGTTTGAAACTGCTATACGTTTATTCCATTTCGTCATTTCACATGCAAATATAAGCTGTTAATTTGGACAATTAAAAAAGATATTCATGGCAGCTTTGTCACCAAACCCTGGCCCTTTGGAAAACCCCAGATAAACTTGGGAAGAACAAATGATGTCTCCGAGATTAATTAGATATTTGATAAGACACGAATCCCTAACCGGGAATACAAACCCCTAGGGACTGCAGTATGCTCCAAGTCATAATTAATAACATTTAACAAGATTTTCATTTGGGCATGAAATGTCTGTTCCAGGGTATTAACTATTGATATATTCCATAGAGAAAATGCTTGTCATGAAAATGCGCCATTGGTTTTATCAGCAGCGTGTGATTGATTTTGCGATGGATACAATTTGTGTTTATCTGTATTTCCCATCTGTGAAATAGATTATTTGTGAATGTGAAGATCTCGAAAAACGACGTATTTTACTAAATTTCTCCACAATAATATATATTTTAAAATTATACATTTTAAGCTGAAGTGCAACAAATACAATGTTAAAAAAAAGTTCACCATCAAAACACAAACGCTTTAGTGTTGATCGTTTTAATTATAAGAAAATGAAAGGTTTATCCTTGCGAATTTTATACAAGTAAACGTTTATAATATTTTAGAATGTAAGAGGCTCCAATACGCAAAGAAATGGTTAACTAATTTTGTTTTAAATAGCTGTTTACATACATAGAGATATCCACAAAGTGCGTTAAAAGTAATGTAAATTCCCGAATTTCAGGAACCCAGCCGCAGACAAAACGATCATAATTAACATTTACAAGAAAGAAAAAAAATGTTACTCATTATGTTTATATTTACACAATGAATGTCAAAGATACACATAGTCTCGACAAGTTCATTGGATTCGCTCACCTTTGTGCCCTCTGATCCATACAAAAAATAATCATTTTAAGTTCTCATATAGCCAGGCTTGAACTGTCTGAAAGACAAGTAGTCATAATTATATAACCGAGGTGATTTTGTATATCATAAAATGATAGTTAAGTATTTCAAATTTTTCAGATAATAATCTATGGTGAATTGGTTTGAATTATAAAAAGTTTTGCATTTAAAATATTCATTCTTCTTTTAAAGACCACATTTTTGCAGTGTGTTTCTCAAATCCCGGACCCGTTTTAATTTTTTTTTAACAAAAACAAAATGCGGAATTATAGGGGATTTTTAGAATTCATCTTCGAGGTCATTTGCATTCAATAGCTATTACTCTACGAGTCGTTATGTGGAGAAGAGTCTTTGACTGTAACTCTGTTAGAGTTTACCCCCTCCAGAATTAGTTCTGGAGATTCGGAGCGAGGTGTCTCCAGGTTACTGGTGTCCGTGTCACTGTCGCTTCCTTTTTTGCCGCCTCCTCCCGCCGTATGTGTTTTAATATGCTTGCTCAGATGGTCGCTCCTCATGAAGCGCTTGTTGCACACTGGACACGCAAATCTTTTCTCCCCGGTATGGGTGCGAAGGTGCCTCTGAAGCTCATCGGATCTAGTAAATCTTTTACCACAAAAAAGCCAGTTACAGACAAACGGCCGCTCTCCAGTATGCCATCTTAGATGGGCCTTGAGGTGAGAGGTTTTTCCGTACACTTTGCCGCAGCCGGGTATATGGCAGCTGTGGAGTCCCTTCCTTCGAAGGCTGGCTCCGGCAGGACCCAGTCGCTCTGCTTCTTGGCAGTTCGGGCAGTCGCACGTTGCCCGGCCAGAGTATCTCCTGGATGACCTGGATGAGCCTCCTATTCCTGAACTGGCGCTGGAAATCATGGCGTTGGCGGCGGAGTCTGTATACGCCGGAATCACCGTTTTGAAACCTTCCTGTGTCAACAGGTGCTGACTAGTAGAGAGGAGGTGAGAAGCCGTGGGGCTTATTCCGGTGGAGCTAAAGGCCGAGTGAGTCAGCGTGGAGAAATCGGGATTGTAACCGCTCAACTGAGAGTGTATGGTTTGGGGAGTCCCTGAGTGCAGCGAGCTCTGCAGGGTGTTCGCTGGATTCTGAACTTCGAGCCACGAGCCGGGGTTTGTGTGAACGTCCCACCACGAGGATGCCCCATTAGCAACTTCGCCAGAGATGGCTGAGTGAAAACCAGGCTTGTACCACGACTCGTACGGATGTGCCATGCCTACCCTCGGATACAGGGCTTCTGCTGATGTGTGAACTTTGGAGATGAAGGCAGACTGCCCTGATTCCTGAGACGACACGCCCGCGGAGTTTGAAAACAAGCTACTGTACTCGGAAGTGAACGCTGAGGAGGTCGGGGAGGTGGAGGCTAAGCAGAAAGCGCTGTTTGCAGTCCCAGTAGTAGATGTTAGTCCGGTCGATCCCCGGCTGGTAGCCACGGAGAATCCAGGCAGGCTTGATCCCAAGTTACAACTTGAAGGAGATCTTTTCCAAGGATGAAAGCCGCCCTTCGCAAAAGCACTGGAATCGGGCAGAGTGGTAAGAGGACTGGTGTTGCCAATTTTGTTGCAAGTTGCTGCCAGCATCGCTAAAGGAGTAGTTCCAAATCTTGGTTCTTCCTAAGAAAGGAATGGTACAATGTTTCTTATTACTCGCTAGGAACTTGTAATAAATCTTTAATTAGAATATGCTCTAAAAACCTTTGACCATTAGACACTCGATTACGTTATGTCGAAAATATTTATTTTTTTTATCGAGGGCTGGAATGTGAGTATAAAACATATGTAATGCAGTGGCGTATTGTTTCCACTTGCTTAGTAATCTAAACTCGCGTTTAAAAAAATCTACAACAGAAGCCAACACCATTTGTCAAACACAATAAGAAATCTTTACACGCAAAAGTAATAGGTCACCTGTTTTTTTTTTATAACAAACAACTTTTGCGCACCGAAAAATAATTAATATTTTTTTCTACTCACCCCAAGAATAGATGTAGCCATAGCCAAGGCCTGTACTATTTTAAAATTTCTTAAAACAACTAATCTGCGTGTATTCGAATGGACCAGTGAGCTCTCTTGCAGTTTACTCGTCTGATAACACACTTGGCTCGAAACTCCTAACTCTATCTAGTTGTATAGTGCGCCTTCTTTGAAGTACAGCCGGCTAGACTACACAGCCAATCTAAACGCTGGAAGCTTAGCAAGGAGAACAGCTTGGCCAATAAGAAGATCTTAGATGACAGAAGAGCTATAGTTTCACGTCAATCAACTGTTGCATGGGTCATCTAAGCACTTAACGTCCTGATATTTTTTTAATTATTTTAACATGCAAACATTTGTCCACTGAGCTTATAATACTCTATATAAAGAATATTTCGCTTCAATATAGGATTTTGAATGCTCCACTTCTCTTAGATGGTAAGCGTTTAAGCTTAATGGAATTTGGTTTGAGGCATAACAGAAATTCTTATTATTCTGCTGTTTTTAAAACAATGAAATTCATGTATCGTTTCGGAATATCTTAAATATCAATGGCAAATGTTGAACTCGAACAGGAAACAAAGAGAAATCTTTAGATTTCAATCAAGTTTCCTCATGTCAACGCTATCGTTATTTGGCGTGTGTGTATTTTATTAATCTTGCTGTTTTCACAGTTAAAAAATAATGGATCCGCTATCGTTACCGTATTGATTGAAAAATGTATCTGTCTACAATAGTGTTAGCGGTACTGAATAGAATGGAGAATTATTCACATGTTTGTCACCAAATGAGACTCTTTATTCTTATCTTTTAGGAACGAATGAAGTCGTGTTCCTCGACGCTTGCTTATTGGATACATTCAATTAAGTGATTTATTGTCACGATAAACAAAAAACACCTGTGTCCCTTTCACTTTGGTGGTTCGTCTGTTACCTTTATTTCAGTCTCGATACAATCTGCCCTTACCCATAGGGACAATAATCTCTGTGAGACGGACGTTATCAAAACTGGATAATTTGTCGGAAGAGAAACCGGTGGATTTCATACAACAGGTGAACGTGGATGCCTGGATTTTACTTCTGGGACTAGTTGTGTGCCGTGTGTGTGTGTGCGCGCGCGTGTGTGTTTATAATGATATTTATAATCATTGAAAGTGCGAAATTGACCATCCCAAGGGTGGTAGAGGTTGAACTTAGAAGGTTTTAAGGGGTGTTAAGTTAAGCGATATCAGGCAACCGTTGAGGGTAGACTGACTTCGGATGACTTTTTGTCTGCTGGATGTTTCTAACAAAGAAAGGGAAAATAGACTAGAGGAATTGTATAGGGTTGAATATGATCAAACTGGGGGTTAATAAATTTAATTGCATTTTATGTAGTCGGACACGAGACATAATAATCGATTGAGAGTGATTCTGATTTATTTAAAAGTACCTTCAATGGTTATCTTTTTTCCCATGTAAAAAATATTTTGCGGTTTTATTTCATGAATACCAATGCATTGTGCCCATGTGTGGCACAGGGCGTTAAAACATTTACGAGCAATGGCATAATGTAACAATGGTTCGCTTTTAGAGGGATTAGTAATTTTCCTGAGAATGGCTTTTGCGTAAAGCTGTACATTACAGTATTCAAAACGACAAAATAATGCCCTATTATGGGGCCTGAATGCTGTCAGTCAGCCCAAGTGCAATTTGTTCCAAGGCGCAATGCCTTAAATTCCCACCTAAGGAGAGGTGAATATAAAACAATTTCTTCAAACCCTGGGCGCGAAGCCTTGTAAATTGCTTCATTTCTGCAATCATGGCAATTTGACTGGAGTGCAATTAGCACTATTAAATGTCGATTCTGCATAAACAAATGTGATTGAAATGTGAAAATGCAGAAGACTTGGTGAAAAGAAAACTCGAGAGGGAGATTTGGGTGTAACTTATACGTGTACGTCTTACATTTTATGCCTCTCATTGTTTCATCATCATTTGTATTTTAAAATCAATACACATTAATTTAGTGTGTGTGTGTGTGTGTGTGTGTGTGTGTGTGTGTGTGTATGTATGTATA
>JAOYSI010000027.1:3217130-3234801 GCA_025775065.1 Hiodon alosoides | reverse complement strand
CTCCTGCTTTTATTCTAATAAGTGACATTCTTTGTACTCCCTCGGATGGCTAGACAGCCCCTGACACAGGATGAGAATAAATATTGCATGTGGTACACATTAAGCTGTCACCCAGGACAGCGTTTAAGAAAGGGGGAAGACAGAGAAAATCCCAGAGATTCTGCCGCACTACTCTTTTGCCTGTTCTTGTCAGGATTGTCAGATCTTGACAACCCCCCACTCCCACCCCCGACTCATCCTTCCAGTCGTTTTTTTGGCAAATGACAACAGTGTTACCCAGTGTGAAGATTGTTCAGTGAGATGTGCACTTCACACGGATGCCTGGGTTGGGCCTTCAGTTAATTTTGACGCGCTGCAAAAAGGCCTTGCTGGCGCTATGCTAACATGGCAGTGGCCCTCTAATGAACTAGGACCCATTTTAGAGGATTATGGGAATTTTTAATCTTTTAGTTTAATAGAAATAAGGCCTGAAACTTATTTTTTTGTGTTGATTTGTTCTGGTAATAAATTTAATACTCCCCTGAGTTGACTAATTCTATTGCCCCCAACTATTTAGCAGCTTGCAGTGAGGCCGAACATTTTTCATTCTAATGCATACTGTTCTTACCTTTGCACTGCAATTAAATAAATAAATCATAAAAATGAAATGAGAAGCCTTATCGCAAGCTCTCACCATATACAGAAAGAGTATCGAAAGTGTTTTAAACTACCATTACCAAGGATTCCTGCTGGGAGAAGGAAAGGCCCACCATTGAGTAGCCAACTTCCCGGCTTTTGAAATCCTCCACCAGTGTGACTGCTTTGAGATTTCAGGCAGAGGAAAGGAACACCTGGCAGGCAGTCATTGGATGGCGTGAGGCGTGATGTAGCCCAGTAGAAATGTGTGTCAGTCACACTGCGCTCCAACTGAACACATCATTCTTCCTTCCAGTCAGCTGGCCTAGAATAGTTCCCTTGAGAAACGCACTCCAGAATGGCTCCACCAGTATTGCTTAGAGTCGGGACAGTATCAAAATATGTCCCTGTGCTAGCAGCTTAGAGATTGGTTCCCCACGGCGAGTGTTTCAGATTTGTACAACCCCAAATCGCAGCGGTACATTATTCTGGTAATCACAAGACTTAGGTCCGTCAAAGCCTTGTTATTACTGTCAGCGTCGATCAGATAAAAATGATTTCTCTGCTACAATAACCTACTATCTCATGTATAAATAACTATAGCTGGGCGTGTTTGTCTGGGGAGTGATCGTTTTCGTGAACAAATATTTTTATTTTTCCACGGGTGCATGAAATGTCGTAATCCTTCCCCACAACATCCTAGGAGAACAAAGCCAACCCCCCCACCCCCTCAAAGAGCTGGTACTGATAGAAGAGTTTGGAGTATCGTTTTAGGCTACTCTGAAAAGAATGGCCACTACTGGGCAATCCTAGAAAACTGTGAAGGCCACACAGCTCCCTGTGGGCAAAATGAGCAGTTGGAAGTGTCTGAGAGGCCAGGTTTGATCTGTGAAAGAATCTCCCATTAGGGTTCTTAGGGGCTCATGCTAACGGATCGTGAAGATTTTAAGACTGACATTTCTGACAATCGGAGGGACCAGGTGGCTCACGTTTTCACGACGGCAGCGTTTATTCTACAGAATATCCACACTCACAGACAAAATAAACACCAAGACTCCACAAGAACAAAGCAATAAAACTGCTAAGCTAAAACAAACTCAGTGAAATGCCTTGTTTTATTTCCTGGAGTTTTTCACTCACCTTCAGAAGAAGGTGTTAAAAAATGTTAAAATGATGGATTACTGGTAGTCTTATCAGTTTCATCACATAAAATGATGATGCTATGTATTGATTAGTTAGCTTGATAGCTAGCTACACAGCTTCGATCAGCAGGCCAACATTGCTGGCTTGGAAATGAAATCTTTGGCTGATCACAAATCCCCTGATATAAGTTTGTGTACCCCAGTTAACTCCCTTTCCTCCTAGCACATTAAGTGATGGTTCCATGCCCAATTGGTGGCACTCAGTTGCAGGAATATGGCGGGAAGCTTCAGGTTTCTAGACACTGACAGGACAAAGCTAAAGACGGGTCCCTAGCAGTCACTTCCATTGGAAAAGCTTCCCCCAGAGGCAAAGTGCGAGGGCCTTTGTCCATCTTGTTCATTGACTGACCTGCTTTAACAGTAAAAATAAAGGCATTTCTGAGTGGATGCTGGTGAGATACTGAAAGGAATGGCCCGGCACAAGTCATGGCATCAGGTAGCTGCACCTGTGGTGGCCACCGCATTCACAGCAGTTAAGTGTAACTTGGCTTAGAGCAGCCATGTGCCCCTTCCCTTATTCTGCAATGTCAAGAGAAAAGCCAGGTCCCTATGTATCTAAAGGCCTGTCTTGGTTCGGCTGACGTACGAGTTCCACTCTAGGGCATTTACCTTTGGAATGGAATGGACCTTTCTGGGTGGTTTGGCCATCAGATGGACAAAGTTATGGCGAACATTCAGTTTCTGGCTGTTGTAATCTTAAATTCAAGTTTAAATGAAGAATCAGAGAAAAGACAACTGCATAATCTTTCAGAAAAGTAAGTGCAAAAAAAAAGGGGGTCCAGCGCTATACTAAATGGGTGTACCAGTTAAACTGGCTCACTTGACCTGGCTGACACTTTGTCCAGTCCAACATGCATTAGCTAGCTTAGCTTGTTTACCCATTACTAATCATGCATCCTGATACCAGCACAGTTAACAATATTATATTTTCAATTCTCCTTGTTATTTTGCCGTGCAAATGGTCGGTCTAGCCCCTATTTCTTATAACTGGTGAAGTGTAATTAGTGTAGTTCTACAGTATGTATTTTTGACCATTTGTATCTGTAACTGCTATCATGCTGGAGAGCTACTTAACAGCTGTAAATTTAGGACAAGTCGAAGATGGGCACAAACATCGCCTTGTACTCAGTCCTGTTCGAGCTCTTTAAACTGGTGAATGATTAGCAGAAATAATGTCTCTGTCAGCCCTAATCGCATTAAAACATGGCTAACGTTTAATTTTCCCCCCACTTAATATGCAAAAATTTCCACTAGATTTGCAGCGAAGGCCATTGAAATTCCATTATAAGAAGAATAAAAATTTCAGGCATCATTTCTTCAGGAGAGGAGGTCTGAACTAGAAAGTGCTGAATCTTTCCATTTGCAGATTTGTGACTGATGGCATTCTAGACACAGGCACCCATTACTAGTGTTATGTGCTGCTGATAGGTCAGTGAGATACTCTGACTCGCCCTCTCTCTCTCTCTCTCTCTCTCTCTCTCTCTCTGTCTGCTGATTTCAATTTACTGTTACTTTAATTGCTAACAGCAAATTACTATGCTGACTGCTTTTGTCTTATCTGGTAGGAGAGGTATTTTTAAAAAGCATGAGACAGACTGAATTTAATGTTTAAATGTGATTGAAATTAAATTTTAGCTTAACATTTTATTAGTTAAATAACTTTTGTTAAATAAACTATGAAAATCCTCTTTTTAAATAGATTTTTTTAAAGAAAGTGTTAAGTTTACATCTAGATCTACAATCTAAGGCACATTTAATTAAAAGAATTCTGTTTACAGCTGGACACAGCAGAGGCTGGTGTTTATAGCCTAAACAGTTATGTAGGTTTGATGTCAGTCGTGTCCAGCTTCTTGCAATGTGGAGAACACATAATAAAGGCTGTGTTGGTTTATTCCGCTGTGGTTTGTAGCATTAAATGCTCTGGTTTTGTTGGTTTTGCCTTGATGAATGGCGGGCCAGGTTTTGCAGCAGCCATCTTTTTGGAAAAGCTGTGTTCTTGTGGGTGAACATGCTGCGTCTCACACCATGCCAAGCCAACTGAAGGAGACGGACCAATCGCAGAGCCAAGCTCTGTAGCTCTGTAGCTCTTCTTTTGGGAGCAGAAACTGGTGCCAATCCTTATTTTCTTCAAGTAAATGTATGCGTGAGTGAGTCTCTAATTTATTCTTTTATAATGAAGACTCCCGTTTACATCTACCCAACACGTAGTTCGACATGCGTGTGCTACCAAATAATTGGTAAGTAATTTTATAGGGCTGGCGCAGAGTTTGTAAAATTGGTCTGAGATGAACAACACTGTTGACGGAAGTTCCTTGTGGGGGAGGGATATCCTGTGTCACTCGTGGGGGGGCGGGCGGGCACTGCCATGCTTGTTTGTTGCACTCCGGCACCCGCCTCTGCCTCCGCATTATAAAAATCCCCATCAGCACTCGAGTGCTGGGTCCGTTTGGCTGCTGGTGCGAGCTCTGTCAAGTCTTCACCAATTACAGTCCAGGGTACAATGGCCTATTGACAGGAGCACAGCCCTTGATGGTGTGGAGAGAGTGATTTGCAGATCATTATTCAGCTGCCTGCGCTGAATGCAATACCTGAGGAATGCAAATAGTCTGCCAAGAGGACGGGAGAAAGGAGCGTTCAGCTCTCCCAGCCATCGGCCACAGCTGTTATTATCCCATCGCCCACGCTTTCCAGTTTCAGCTTTTGGCGAGTTGTAAATCTCTCTTCATGTGAACTAGCCTCCGACTCACAGTGGCGTACCTCTCCTGTAGGTGTGTTACAGATATCACAGGTAGCCAGATGCGTTCCAAGCTGTACGTCCTAGAGAAGTAGCCTCTGACTCACAGTGGTGTAGCTCCCCTGTAAGGATGCGTTCCAAGACAGGCTTTACTGACAAGCATGGGTTTACTATACATTAAATGTAAAGTGTTAGTAGAGATCACTTTGAATCAGCGAGTAAGGAGAGATGATCCTCGCTTAGAAACCCAAGTTTGGGGCACCCAACCTCCATGCACCTGTCCAAATGAATGCACAAATGGTTAGGTTAAAAATCCCCCGAAACTGAAACCAGTGGGGTAGCTTGGTGTTGGATTGGCATCACAGGTGCGCTGGCTGGCCTACCTGCCCCGGCAAGGCTGACGGACAGCGTGGGTCTAGGACACAGATGGGAAAACTGCTGCTGTTGGGGGTTTACCTAACATTCACTGCATTGCCTTCCCTTCCCTTTTGCTTGCGTCTTTGAATGGGATGTGAACAGGAAGCTAGGATTACAGATAATGACAGGACCTCTCCTGAATCAGCCCAGACAAACCCAAGGTGTGAAAATGGGCTTTGTGAAGCCTCTTTTTTGGGATCAGTCCAGGCCCCTTGCTAAAAGGGCGTGGGCCTAATCTCATAATTGCTCCCATCTCCATCCACTTTGTTCAGGCATTGAGTCGTGATTAACTGCGGGGCTATCTTTGTCCTGCAATGTCAGGTGTCCCACTGTTCATGACCGTTGGCCAAAACAATTGCTACTTCTTGGGTTTAGAAAAAAAAAGTCGCTCAAGAGTTTTAGAATGAGCTAAGGACAGAGGCTTCAATGGGAATGAATAGTCCACAAAAGTCCTCAAGCCCCTGTATAATTAGGGACTACACACAACTGTGTAATATCTAACCAACACTCTTTAAGAATTCAAAGAAAATAAATAGCTGGCAATGCAATCATCAGCTGTAAACCCTTTGCCAGTTTCATCAGCAGTAAACCCTTTGCCAGTTTAACTTACTAAATTCAGCTTGGCTTTGCTCTCTGTGTGCCCGAATGGCCAGTGGGAAGGCCACTAACAGGACTAATAAAAGTAAAGGAGTTAACAGCATGATTTACAAAAGGGCCGACGGGGGGAAAGGGTTAACGGCACAGCCAATAGAAAAACAACAAAGTGCAGCTCCACTGCAGCCAGCTGGGGGTGCAAGGGGGCGGCAACCGGGGCCCTGCCGTGCTCATGAATATGAATGCACTGGAGGATAATGAATGTCAATAGCTGTCGGGCACAGCACGGGCCTTGGCCTACGCCACCTACCCGCCTGTCCCTTTGGTCTCCGCGCGGGTCGATCGCAAACGGTCAAAAAGCACAGGACCACTAAGGAAAAAATGAAGGCTCAGATGAGGAGTCCAGTGTGAACTAGACGACCAAAGCAGTGGGGTCAGTTAAATCAATTTTGTCTGGAACACCAGCATGCTGGTGAATTATTCTCTCACATTATCTCACACCTTGCGTTAGGACAGACCAAGTGATGAAGCCAGCGTTTCAGTTATGTACCTGTCTGCAGGTACCCTGACGTTGCAATTGACAGCCCTCCCCTTGTTTGCAGGCTGGTGAAAATTAAGGAGTGGGTGGACAGCCACGACCCCGGCGCCCTGGTGGTCCCCTTCAGCGGCGGTCTGGAGAGTAAGCTACAGGACATGAGCGAGGAGGAGAAGCAGAAGCACTGCGAGGAGCTGAAGACTCAGAGGTCAATTAGCATTCACTCTACCCCACACTTTATTATCAACTGTTTCCTCTCACTCACTTAATTGCTTGTGCTGATAGAATAATAAATGGCAGGGTAATTACCATTATAAAGAAGGGATCTTTCCTTTTGCAGAAAGACTCCGTCAAAGGATTTTATTCTAAATTAAGTTTTTAACTGTCATCTGTCATCTCAGGTATAATTATAACGTGGACTTTTTAGTACATTGTTCTGGCGATGTGAAAATGAAATTGTGAGAGAAAAGCTTAGTGGGGAAGTTGTAAGATATATTTAAAGGTGCTATATGAAGTACTTATAAGAAGCATTAGAAACAAGTGTTATGGGAAAATAAGTAAAATAAAACAATAAATAAAACTTCCTCAGTCTAGGGTGCTGAGGACTATTTAATGAATTGTCTGAATGAATGAATGAATTTGAGCAGAAGTGGACCTGCAAGTGACCTTTGCCTTTAAGATTCAGTCCATCAGCACTGAGCACGGGGAGCCCCGTTATTAGAGTGTGGGGTTTTTGTGTCTATCTGTACGTTCAACTTGTCTGTGCAAATGTCTGTCCGTTTGTGCCTGTCTGTCTGCTCTTTAATCTGTGTGTGCGTGGGTGCATGTGTGTGCGTGTATCTGTCTGTGCGTGCGTGCATCTGTTTGTCTGTGCGCTGTGAGAGCTTGATGCTGTCTTTGTCTGTCTGTGTGTGTGTGTGTGTGTGTGCGTGTCCGTGGGGCACGTGTATGTGCACGTGTTTGTGTGTGTGTGTGTGTGTGTGTGTGCGCGCGTGCACGTGTGCGTGCGTGTGTGTGAGTGCGCGCATGTTGGCACTTTACGTTTCCTGTTTGTATGATGTTCCTCTGACAGTGTGCTGACAAAGATCATCAAGAGTGGCTACGCAGCCCTGCAGCTGGAGTACTTCTTTACCGCTGGCCCCGACGAGGTGCGAGCCTGGACCATCCGGGTATGTCAAATTCGCCGCAGCCCGTCATCGGAGACGCTAAACTTCAATTATTTGTGAGGTGCTGAACAGTGACAGTGAGGGGCAGATTGATGGAGGAGGGCGAGAGTGGAAAGCTGCCGGTGAGGTCCTGCGAGTGTCTCCATCCGGCGGGGCCTGGCCTGCCCTCCTCCTGTGGGCCGAGATAAGGCGCCTCCGCATTGTGCCTGACTAATCTGCGTGACGGGTTTGTCTCCAGCAGAATTGATGCGACTTTTCATTAGCCCGTTTGCTGGCTTCACTGGTGCCTCTGTTGCCCTGAGTCTGTTTCCCCTCTCCCATCCGGCGCCGTCTACAACAGAAACCGTGGAATTACAGTAATACAGATGTTGGTGCTTTGTCAACAGGAAGTTGTATGAATGCAATTAAAGGTTAAAGAGGAGGATTGTGCTGATAGTACCTGGACTTTAGCTCAAGCACACACTTGTGTCCCTTCCCCACGTCCCTTCACGCGACAAGTAGACACAGCAAAGGTTTTTTTTAGAATCAGCATATTCAAATATAACTGATGTTGTTGAGAAGAGTGAGTTCTGTCTTAACCAGCGCACCCTTCCAAAGCCCTACCCCAAACGCCATCACCACTGGCTGAGACCTGTAGCTGGTCATCGCGGAAAAAATTTCCGCGTTTTTTTCTCCGGTCAACCATTCTTCAAAGCTAGCCTTGACGTAGGGTGAGGGGGGGTGGGGGGTTTGGTGGTGCTTTGATCAGGTAAGCATCAGTGAGTAACTATATTAACCCAATACATCTTGCATTGTAAAAACTGCGTTCTGTAATGTCAAGCTCTTTAGCTCTCTAGCATGCTTTATTAGGCTGCTTCGAGGTGACCGCCATCGATCAGGCGGCTCTGCATGGCTGTGCATGGCGCCATATGGAAGAATCACACTCCACACTCTAATGTATTTCTTTCCACCTAGACAAGCCTCCACGCTGATTTATGGCAGTTGAACCCATGAATGCTCCATCAGTGAAATTACACGCGGATTGTAATGTATTGGAGTCATTAAATACACATCATTCTTTTGGCATGAAATATGTTGACCCCGACCTTATTAAACGCCTAATTAAAACGGCGCGTGGCGCTTTGAATACAGTGCTGTTGTTGACCTAGAGGAAGGCGACAGCTAGAAGTCATAATGATGCCGGGCAGGAATGTTTAATCAAAAAAAATCTCTCTACATTATCCTATTGTGTAACACTGCCTCCTATTAGACTAAAAGAGTCTGGTTTTATGTGGGCCCTGAAGATGTATCCATGCGAGTCAGTTTGCAGAGCGGTTTAATGGCACAGTTAAAACTGTAACATTACTCACTTCTTGTGGACTCCACAAGTGTTCACACTGTGAGCTCAGCTTCCAGTTTCTATTAGCTTGGCAGTGGCTGTTAGCTATCAATATTGAATCAAGCAGAGGTACAACAACAGTGTCCACTTGAACCTGTCACTCCTTTTTCCTTAGCCATTACGCCACCTTCTGTTCCCTCTGGCTTAATGCATTGCCCACTTCCAAGCCTTAAACTTCACCCTCCACGGTTAAACTTAGTCTTACAGGGGTTGCTCCAAATTATAGGTCTCAATACTGAGCTGTTTTGGATCCTTTGGGATTTAAACATTTATAACCTGAATGCGTGTTGGTAAATGGCTACCTCACTGTACACCCAAAAATGAGTTGCAAAGAAGTTAATAAACTCAGTTACGACCTCGGTCTGGGCCACTTATAATTAGCCAAGGTCGGGGGCTGAAACCCACAATTAGGTGCGGTTGCTCGGGAGGAAAAGGTGACACCTCAGACAGTGTGTCTCTATCAAACGCGCAGATGTTGTCCCAACCCGCCCCCCCCCCCCCCCCTTCTCTACGCCATCCGTTTTTCTTAATCTTGTGCTGTGTCCTTCTTCCCCCCCCGCTCGGACAGAAAGGGACCAAGGCTCCCCAAGCTGCCGGGAAGATCCACACGGACTTCGAGAAGGGCTTCATCATGGCAGAAGTCATGAAGTTTCAGGATTTTAAAGAGGAGGGCAGTGAGAACGCGGCCAAGGTACGGACCTGGGGTTTTTCCACTACACACACGTCTTCTACATAGGGCCTGTTTCGTGGATGGACAGAACATGGTTTCCTTTCTTTTTTAAGTATGTAGTTCTTACACGGGCACAAGTCAAATAGAGAACCAACCAGAACGTCTGTTTCGGGATGTTTATGAAGAGAACTGCTGTGCTATAAATACAGCCACTGACAATTAACTACTTTCCATGGCTGCGGGAGTGGGGTGGGGTGGGAGCGGAGGCTTGATAAAACAACTAGAATAGTGGCGTTCCCGCAAGCCTGACGGTATCCTTAGCATCTGTGGCCGATTCTCTGCTCTGGGTCAGGTGATGGCCGATTTGCTTGGCACCCTTGTCTGTCTGTCTGTCTCCACGGGTCTTTCTGGAACGGGAACATCAGGAGAACACTACTGTAGACCTGTCACCCTTTAACCAACGAAGCATGTTGGTCATCCCCCCAGTCATGGCGCAGGAGGTGGGGTTAGGATTAGGGCCACGTGAGGATCCCACATCAGTCTGCTGAGAAATGTTGAGCACTAGATCAAAACGTCCTACTGTCAGAGACACTGGCCCTCCCTCCCAATCTAATGGACAGGGCTTCTCACACCGGCATAGGACGATTAAATGACCAGTCAGTGGCAGGGATCAGTGCCGGGCTGAACCTCATAAATGGCTGTCAAACGGCAGTAATGTGGCAGCGTAGGATATTAGTGTATAATTGAGGCAGGGCCTTTAACCCTGATTAGTGCTGGTCACACTGGGAGGAGACATTACAGGCTTGCGCTGGTGTCTCTGTATTCCTCACTCTGCACTGCAGATCGCCATTCCTCTTTTAAAACTCACCTGGATATTTGCCTGATGTTTGTTTTATTGGGTTTTTGCTGTGTTAGAGGCACTGCTATGGTTTACAGGGATTCTCCTAGATATACAGTTAGAATTTGTCTGCATAACATAAGGAAGGAGAGTACTTATTTAGTGATATATTTTCATTGACAAAATATATTTTATATAATCAAAAATTTTAAGCATACTGATCCCTGGTCATTATTACATAATTATATATTTATTATAAATATGTATTTTGATGCTTACTTTTGGCTACAACATTTGACTTAAATTTAAATATGTACTTGTATTGTAGTGTGGCAATCACTTACTAGAGTTTTAGGTTTTCAATGTGTTCCAGATTCTAGATTGTTTCAGAGAGCATAGTGTTATTTCTCATAACCACTGTGTACATCCTTTTCTGTTGATTCTTTTTCTGATTCTTATTCGACAAAACCTTCTCTAAAACATCTGAAAGTGCCTTTTTAAATATTTAAAATCTAACTTAAATATAAATGTATAAAGGGGACATTTTAATGTTGCAGTGGAGTATTTTTCCTTTCTGTATTTATTGTTGATTAAACTGGAGTGAGAGAAAAATAAAAGCGTGACAATAATGATCAAACCCAGAACAATGGAGAAGACTGAGGACAGCACCCTCCAGCCAGGGGTTCAGTCATGTTGAGCAGAGCCGCAGATCACCGCTTCAGGCCCGTGCTGTTTCGGGGGGTTTGGTATGTGCTCACAGAGCATGTGCGGGAGCCGTGAGGAAGGCGTTTAAATGGCCCAGTGTACAGGGATACCTCACTGTTAGTAATCATATCTCCTTTGCTCCTCCAGATGGCTGCTTTCAAGTGCAAATGAACCAGTTAGGCGCGTCTGGTTTTATACAAACTCGGGAATCACAAATAGCCATTGATTCCCCCTCTCTGCCTCTCCTCCAACCACCTTCTCTGGTGGTATTGAGTCGGGATTAAACGGCCTCCTGAGCCTTTAAAAGGAACATCGATTCTTTTAATTAATTGTGCACTGCAGAAACAGAATGCATGGCCGGTCCATATTAGCACTTCAAGTCAATTATTTTGAGTTTGATTGGGAGGGGGGGGTGTATACAGACAATATGGTGAAACCCTTTTGTTTTTAACTGTTGGAGATATTCATTTTTATTAATAAATATAAAAGGCAAATATAAAATATTAAATGATGTATGTATCAGTGTTTTGCTTGAAGACAGTGTGTATATGTGGGCCACTGCTTAACACATCGTTATTTTGTGTCCGTTTCACAGGCTGCTGGGAAGTACAGACAACAGGGCAGGAACTACATTGTGGAGGACGGAGACATTATATTCTTTAAGTTCAACACGCCGAACCAGCCCAAGAAGAAGTGAGTGCCCAAGTCTGGCCATATCCAGCTGAACGAACTGCATTGCGGGAAGGGAAGCAGGAAGTGGTGCCTGCCAGGGGACCATGGTCCTTCCTATACACCACCACATTATCTGCTGTTTTTTTTTTGGCTTGGAAAAATGGATCCCCCCCCCCCCCCCAAATAAAAAGAAACCATGGGTCCACTAAAGGCTGACAGCTTTGCTATTTAAGATTAGGATCCCCTCCCCCAGCTGTGGGCTGTAGGAGAATTTGTAGAAGCGAAATACTCTCCAGACACTTCATTAATCTCCATCAGGAGTGCCAACTTTGACGTGCGAGACAGCGGGGACAATGCTGCCGGCTCCTCTCCCCCATCTACAGATAATGCATGTTTTACAGTAGCCCGGATGTCCACACTCAATAAAACATCTGACAAAAAGCGCCTCCTGTGTGTTTTGGGATGTCTGTATTGAGTGGTGCGCGGCGTGTGTGCGGCGATACGGGGACCTGCCAAGGCCTGATTACAGAATTAAAAGAGCAGGGTGACAGAGGACCTGGCAGAGCGGGGACAGCTGTAATTGTATCTTTAGGGGGATTCTTTCATTGGAAGGGAAAGGGCAGGGTACTAATGATTTCATACAAGAGAACAGTTGGGGGTGGGATGGCTTTTGCAAGGATGGTGGTGAGGTGGTTTTTAGTTTCTTGGCCAGGTGAAAATGTGTTTGAATCACCTTATCTCCATAGTTTATCACAGTGTCCACTGTACCTCTGCAACACTAGAAAGGAAATATTCAAATCTTCACTATTGAAATGACAAATTTTGCACAGCCAATTTACAATTTTCTGAGTTTTTGTATAGTTGATATAATATGTAATTATAGGTTAAGAAAAAGTAAAAGGTGAAAAAAAATTTTTTCCGATATTTTTAAAAATTCAGGATCAAAGTTTTTTCCTAAGCATACAGCTGCGATTGTTTCTATATTGCTGAGCTCATGTGATACTTTTTTGTGGATTTGGTTGCATGGCACTAAAGGGCATGCCTGCATTCACCACAGGATCCACTGCCATAGCAAACAAAGACCGCCAGTGGAAAATGTGCCCCTATAAACACCCCTGGTGGGGCACGCTGTCATAGTGCTGAAGTGAATAAAACAGAATTCCAAAGGCAGGTCAACGACAATGAAATGGAGGAGCGGGCATCCAGACATCATTTTATAATGTAAAATCTCCTTGCTGAAAGCTGAATCTACCTTGATTGTCACTTGTGGTGGCTAAGGATCAGTGCTGTGGATGACGCCATTCGTGACTCAGAGTCAGAATTCAGATATAAGAAAAACCTGACCCTGAAACTTAATGGGCACCGAAGAATTCTGTATTCTAGAGTGTCTGCTCTCATTACGGAAGTAAATTAGCATCATCAACATTGACACCACATCAAAACCACGTTGAGAGATACAAGGTGGTTTGCACCACAGAAAATAGCTGTTTAAACTGGTGCGGTGGCAGAATGACCAATACAATCCTTTATCCTAGTCTCTTAACTGTGGCTGATCTGGGGGATGTTTCACATTGTTGTCAGTAGATTTAATGGCTGCACCCATGCGGTTTCTCCAGCAAGGGACCAAGTGATGCCTTGTTTTTAGTGTGAGGGAGAGTGTGGTGACACAATGTAACCTCTCATTGAGGCTGTTTTTTCCAGCCTTAAGGGCCAGGGTTTGACGAGTCGTTTGCTGTGGTTTGGCCCGAATACTCAGTTTTTCATACAGTGACAGTAAAATTGAGCTAACAGTAATAAAGTTATTTAGAATTATGTAGATTGACCCCATGAGACAAAACATCATAAAGAAATCCTTCGGCCTTTAATCTTCTTGTTGGAAATATTTTCAAATTTGGTTTAATCCCAGCAAAGTCGCATTCAAAGCAACATATATTAAAATACTGCATTTTAAAATACATAACTTTTAAACACTGTGTTTCTTTCGGGCTATCATGCCCGTTTGGAGCTGGATACAGGTGTTCGATGCTCAACAAGTCCAGAGATTAGGTCAAATTACAGAGACTTCATCTGATTGTACTTGCTTTACATATTTTAAATTACAGATCAGGTTGATTTGTTGATTAAATATACCTCCCTTATATTAAAAGAATGTGTGTGTCCAGTATATCACTGTTTCAATTTTTTTCGATTTAATATATCAGATATATTACTGTAATTCTTTTAACTATTAAGTGGTTGTCTCTAAGGAAACTCAGCTGACGAAATCATAAAAGTGCCTGTGTCAGAGCCCAAACTCAACGATCCAATGCAAAAGTTGAGCACCCGACTTTTTTCTCCTAAAGCCTAACCCTATTGTCTTGTCTGCTTCTCAGTATTTTTCTTGCTAATTGCCGGTTCGGATTTGGTCTCCCAGTTTAAGTCTTCTGTCAGATCATCAATCAAATGGTGCCATTGGGCCCAGAGGCCAACCACAGTGGCACCACACCATTCCTGGCAGTGGATAAACCACTCAACCAACACTGAGCTTAAAAGAGCAAAGCCCGCTATTATAAATGACTTCAGTTTAGCGTTGGTCTAAAAAAAAAGTGTCTGAGAGAAAATTAATAATCCTTTCCATAAACCATCATGGAGGAGCTTGCAAATAAATGCGTAAATAATTTTGACATTTACAGGATAAACACAGGACAAACAAAAGAGTGTCTATCACATACCAAATGTTATGCTGTAAATTGCATAGTAGTTTTTTTTAAAGCTGATATGTAGGTTCGGTGATTTCCGGCCTTGCAAATTGAGATATTTCGGATTTCCGAAACTTTGTTTAACATGTTTGCTGTTGGGCTGCAATAACTGCTTCGTACAACCTTTATAAGATTAGCATGTTTATTTTACCGTTTACCTACGTTGACGGGGGACTGATACAAAGCAAACAGCCTTACACATCAGCATCATTGCTTAGCAACACATGGACGACACAATCTCGCAACTGAAGGCACGGAGTATTGGGCACTTTACCGAACAAGAATATTAAATATGTGTAAATAATTTAAATTCAATGGCATGGTACATCGCAATATTTAACAACCGTTTTAGGCCATAAAAGTAGATGTGTGATGTTAACAACAACAGCATAAGACTACAATTCACAGTAGCGATCAGTAAATGATGTCAAAAATAAAAAAGACAACAGAAGAGCTACCCTCCATCAAGGTGAAGTTCATCTTTTCCAAATTCTTTAACGCGTACTTCAGGTTTAAGCATTTTTTTCATTGCATAAGCACTGTTGGAAAGTAAATGGCTCAAACTGACGAAACGCAGAGGGAAATCTGAGGTAATCAGACGGTAGTGATTTCGGAAATAAAGGGTCATTCCGGGGGAAAAACGCGACAATTTCCGGAAATAACTGGCCCCTAGTTATAACAAGCGAAGATGATGAACAAGAGGGGGGCTTTCATCCCATCTAGTTCGTGTACTACATAAGAAGTTAAGTGAAGATAAGATCTCCAGTCTATTCTTAAAAGAACCATGGGTTGGCATTTCAAACAGCTAGCACTGAAGCCTGTACACCTACAACTGTTTGTGTAACGAGGCGTCAATAAACGTGTTTGCTGGAGCACAGTGTTCATTCGTCGTCATGCACTTTACTTTCCGTGAATGCCATACGAACCTACCGATGAAAGGCGATTGTTAAAGGAAAGCCCGTCTCATGCATTCCTCTTGTAAACTTGAATCGGTGTTCATCATGTTTCTCTTTTAGACCTGCAAGTGTAGTTGTTAGAACATGAGCAACATAGCATAATGCGGTGATTTACTGCTTTCACCTTGAGGCTGGATAAACACGCAATAGGGAATGTCACTTTTTGATTAATTACTGTAAAAGCATCCTTAGTAGGAGTGTCTGTCTGCCCGGAGCTGCTAAGTGTTCTGCTGTAATTTTGCTCTTCAACTTTTAGGTTGAAACTGAAAACTTCGAAATATTCGTTAAATTTTTTTTAAACTTTTTTTTTTTTAATTCAGAGTAATATTTCCATGACTTTATATGTATAGTTTCAATAAAACTGATGATGGATAATGAAACAGTTTTTAACAGTTTTATCATGTAGTACTTTTAAATTCGTACTTTTAAATACCCAATTATTTTTGGTATTACCCCGTTTTAATTTTAATTCAAACCACAAGGGGGCGCCGTTGAAAATGTTCTTTTTGAGGCTAGGGTTTTAAAACAATATGTTTTCAATACTAAAAACACACGTGATTGGAGATTGGAATTGAAAACAAAAGAAACCAAAAGATTATTTAAGACCCAATGCAAAAACGAATTAATTTGACTGATTAATTTGATAGGAATCTGCCAATCTGGAATATGCTGGAATGATAGCTACTAACACTCACACTGCCCTCCTTGAGTTCTCAGATCTTGAACCATTAAAAACTATCACATTCAAGAGAGGACTTGCATATGCTGTGAAACAGAACCCAAAACTTTTTAAAAGCCACAGTCTGTACTAAAATGTTTTTTGTTTTTTTTTGGAAGTTCCCTACTGACTCATTCCTCTGCTGTGTGTTTCTGAAAATCAAGGCCTTGAAGTAAAATCAATTGAAAGATCTGATTTCAGGCAGCTACACTTATGCTGCACCTTGCAGTAAGAAATATCTATTAAGTGCATTTCACAGTCAACCATTCTCTTGCACACTTCTCTACCTCAATAGCTGTTTATTAACACACATCAAACTAATGATGAGTGATACCCAAAGCCCATACACTATTGACACAGAGAAGGATGAAAAATTAGGCTGAGGTCCTGTTCATCAGTGATCTGCAAGTCCGCCACTACAAAAGCTGCAAACCCTAAATGCTCATGCAAAATATGTTTTTACTCTGTTTTCCGTGTTCCTATAAAAGTCAATATTAGCGCTGGGTCTGCTGGCAAATATTGTAAATATTTCAGTTTTTAGTAATTGCATAAAAATTGCAGAAAGTAATGGTGAAGACTATGTGATTGTTACATTTGTGTGAGAAGAATTATTATGACATATATGATATACAATTTTAAATATCTCTTGTAGGTTTTGCATATGCCCATTGCTGTAGAGCACAAAGCGCACAAACTGCTTTGTGTATATGGCTTTTTGGTGGGTATGATGATCTGTGAGCTTTATTTGTGTTTTGTGTTCACAGCGTGAGCCTGGAACTAGCCCTTTTCTGAGGAAGCCTGTCTAAGCATTATGTTCAACATAATTACTATAGACGCGCTGTCTGGTGTGAACAAAGACTTTCTCTTTCAAGATGATTATCTTCTGCTTTTAATTGTTCCGTTAGCGATAGAGAGAGAGAGGGGTGAGGGGGGTCCTCACACTGAGCTGACATCTGTTTTTGTTTGTCCAGTGTCAAATCCGACATCTCTCCAAGAGCCGTAACAAGTGAACATTAGTGAACGGGACATGTGACAAGGTGGATGAGTGTTTTTATCAGACTCAGGTGTTAATATTTTAAAATCGGAATTGTTCCAGGAGACACTCCCATAACCAGGATACATAGACCCGGTATTTTATTATCCATGTTTCCTTCTTAAAGTAAAAAATGTGTTTGCCATTGAGACAGATTTCACATTCCGGCCAGGTTTCTCCCTGCTGATCCTCTTTGATGCTTCATTGTGAGGGTCCACGTGTCACATTGCCCATGCCATCCTAGAGGAGGCTGTTTTTCATCAGGCAGTGAAACGAGCAAAAACATATTCAACATATTAACACTGCCTGCATGGCCAGCAGGCTCCACCCACATACACACCCTTGCAAACCAAGTGCAGCCTCACACATGTTCAGCAATCCCAGAGTTATGGAGGAGCAGGATTGATGGCATGTAGTCTAAGTTGGATAACCCCTAAAACAGTGGCTTCGGTGCTAAGCATGGCACCCACTTTCATCTTACAGCATGCCCAGGGTTATTGCTAATCTTTCAGATGATTAGAGTTCATATACACCATTCTCAGATGGTATCTTTTTTGAGACAAAATCAGTAAATCATATAAAACAATCCAGTATTCAGTGTAGTCGCCCATGCATCTGGTAGAAAAGGCATCCTCACAATTAGCTTCCTAGCCTTATCTCCATTGGTTGCTAAATATTATGCATCTAGCTATACCACAAA
>JAOYSI010000027.1:3183327-3208484 GCA_025775065.1 Hiodon alosoides | reverse complement strand
CTTTACTATAACCGGCTATCAAAGGCTATCATCTCTATTTTGCACGTGCACTTTGTAACTTAAATATTCGATTTTAATAACTACTGTGATACTTCCAAAGGCTTGTGTCTAAAAGGAGAATGGTGAAGGTCGGATGTAAATCGAAATGCTTTTAAAAATTTGAGTTTGAGTAATTTGCAACAGAAAGCATCTTTCCTCGTTGCAGACACATTTTGCACTGCACTTGTTTTTATCTTTATCCTTCTCCACTTTCAGGATGAATAATCCATAGAATTTGTATGACGGAAGCGCTCATCTTCCGTCAGGCTCCACAATGCCTGCTTACTCAATACACCATTTTTTATGTCTAAAAAAACACAATGCTGCAAAGTAAAACTCACGCGCCCAACGATTCTTGCAATTTCTAACCATGCTGTTCTTGCAAATCTCTCTCATTTGTAATTTTATTTATTTATCCTGAAGTAATTTCTAAAGCATTTTGTAAAGTTGTTGAAAGTATTGGGAATCCTTTGACATCCTCTTTTTTGTAATGTACGGGCATTACTTTACAAAGTATTCCTTTACTCCCAACCAGTTTATACATATGAGTCATATATTTGTATGTATCTGAAGGTCAACATTCACCTACTTTCGATTACTAGATACAGTTATGTGGTTGTGGGTAGAACTGCAGAATCCTAGTATAACATAACATTCTCATGTTATAGTAACTCCATGGGAATGTTTTGCGTTTGCTGGGAACCATTTTTTTTTTAACATTGTATGCTTTGGGAACACACTCGATCCATCTTTTTTTGATTACTTTTGGCATTCTTTTGAACATCCTTATTGCTAAGGAGCCGCTGAAAAACTCACTGTTGCTCTGAAAATGTGACACAGAATAATGAAATGAGAGAGGGTGGTCTTTGCATGAACAGACTAAATCACACCAATGAAATGAAAGAGGGTGGTATTTGCATGGACAGACTAGATTACACTGATTAAATGAGAGAGGATGGTCTTTGCATGAAGTCTAAATTACAAGAATTAAATGTGAGAGGGTAGTCTTTGAATTGAAAGGCTCTGACACGTATGACATGTAAGAGGGTGGTCTTTATGTCAACAAGCTCTGACTCACATTGATGGAATGAGATAGGTTGGTCTTTGTGTGAGCAGGTGCTGGTCTCCGTCCTCGTAAATGCCAAGAATCATGGTGGTTGGCCCCAGGCGGTGTCAGAGGACATCCGCCTGCACGTGGAGGAGCTGAAGAGCCGGACTGTGGCCCTGAGGGGGCAGGCAGAGGGCCGGACCTTGCTGCCTCTCCCCCTGTGTGTAGAGAGAGTCTATGGGGAGGAGGAAGAAGACTTGCCCCAGAGGTTAGCACTCTCAAATACTTCACCCACTTTCTCACAGAAACAGGCGTCATTATTGGACAACAGCTGTGTTATTTACATTCCTTGATCGAGGGAATTTGCTTTCATAATTGATCTCTGGATGTGTAGTTTATTTGCCATGTGTACCGTGGTTGTCCTCTGATTTTGAAGTGCCTGGAAGTGCAATTGGTTAGCTCCCTTGAGTGTCTGTGTCTATCCCTATCAGCCTCTCTGGTGATACCATCAACCGGGCGCTGCTGTACTCCATCGAGACCATGGTCATCCAGTGGACGAGCCAGATTTGGGGTGTCCTAAAGAAGGACCCTAGTCAGGCCCTGCTGCAGGGGGGCAACCCGGGACCTTCAGCTGAAATTGACTTCTGGGTCATGCAAAGAGATGACCTCCTGGGCATCCAGAGACAGGTGCAGCAGCACCACCCTTGATGATAAAGATTCTTTACTGTGATCCATGGCACATGGTGTTTAGATTTTCATGGATCACGCTAATACTGACTTTCTTATAAGTGAGAAAGCAACTTAGAGCTCGGTGATTTATTAATTTAACTAACTTGCAAGTTCTCCAGTGAAATTAGTTAGCCTTTAAAATGGTTTTCTTTCTCTTCGTTTATCTTCAGATACAGAATCCAAAGGTAGATAAAATCATGGAGATTCTGAAGAGGATTAACAGCAGTTATTACTCAACCTTCCTTGACATCGTGTTGAAAGTGAACCAAGGTAGTTATTAACACAAACCCTTTTGTAGAGGGCCACTCACATCTCATTTCTGGGCCTCGCAGGGCTTTATTGTTGGAGTCTCCTCTTGTTTTTTCATTGTACTGAATGTTGCTGAGTTAAAAAAAAACACTCTCAGTATTACATGACAGGAACTGCCATAAAAAGCACTTGTGGTGTGAGATCAAGGGTGGACATGGCTTCCGAGAGGTTAATGTTTATCCCAGAAAGCGGGGGTGATTATGAGGGATAAGTTAATGATGGATTTATGTGTGAAAATTATAATTTTTTGTGTGAAACTGAAATTGTGAAACTGAAACTATGTACGGTACTCCACACGGAAGCCGTCCTGGAGGCAGAGGACATCGAGCTGCACCTACGGCCCTTGCGAAGGCAAATGGGCTACCTTGAAGAGTGCGCCTTCACCAAGGTGGAGCCGCTGATGGGCCCTCTCTTCCACACGCTGTGCCTGGTCTGGAGCCAGTCCCGGCACTACTGTATCCCGGCTCGCATGGTGGTCCTGCTGCAAGAGTTCTGTAACCTACTCATCGAGAAGGTGGGTGAGGCTCATACCACAGACTGTTTGGGCAGAATCTGCCAACAGAATGGTTTATTGTGTATTCCATTAAATGTCTTTATTAACTTCAAAAATACCAGGAATACCCATAAAAAACTAATTTGAATTTGTCAATATTTAGCCATGGTGAGTGGTTAGCTGAGCTGAAAGGGTCTGTCCTGTCCAGGCCTTTGCATACCTCATACCTGAAGAGCTGTTTAAGATGGAGCTGGAGGAGGGCGTTGAGAGGGTCCAGCAAACCATCCATGTCATCAAAAGCTTCAAGCGGAGCTTTCACCTGCACCGGGAGCGGATCGGGCAGTATTACAGGGATGGCCAAGTTGTCAAACCTTTGGACTTCCCCTCCAGCCTAGTGTTTCACCGGACTGACTGCATTCTGGAGAGGCTGCTGATGATAGAGGTGAGGGCCGGCTGAGAAGGTCATCGGAGGTGGACTGCTAAGCCATTGGTCTTTGGAAAGGTTCTTGGTTTCAAAATTGGACTCATCATCAGACCTCTGGGTTTTCGTGTGTAGGTGAAATGTCAGTATCAATATGTTAAATGTAGATCAGAATATGTTTCATAAATGTATTGTCCCCTGTGTCTAGGAGCTGTTTGGGTCTGCCCTTGACTTCCTGAAGCTGGAAAGGGTAGAGCTGGGCGGGTCACAGGGCAAGATCCTCAGTGAGATGGTGTACGGCATAAACGAGGAGTTCCACGATACCTGGAGAGCTCTGCGAGAGAGCAAGTACGACCCCCTGGACTACACAAAAAAGGTAACAGGTGACACAGCCCTCATTCTGCGTCCACTCTGCTTAGCTAAGCCATGAATGAATCCCCTTTGGATGGTTTGCTGCAGCCCAGTGTCTACACTGTTTCAAAAGCAGAAATTTGTAATAATGGGATTTTCTGAAAGAAGTGGCTTTGCACTGGGATGCATTTAAGCACAAAAATGACCAATTCTGGTTGAGCAAGATTACCATTGGAACGGAAATGACCCGAGGGAACGGACACATAGGCGAATAGTAAAATTGAGACATCTTGACTCTTTTCAGTGGTTGCAATTTAGCCTGCGATTTAGGATAGAAAAGCATCATCCTAAGTGTCCCATCTTTTTAGCTGTTTGTGGTTTTGGACGAGAGTGTCTTTTCTGTGAGCGATTCCTTTTCAGTGAGCCTACTCTGCTTGAATTGCAGTATAATTGCTCACTATGTTCTCTTCCAGTCCAATTTGCGTGCAAAGAACGTCAGCATGTAGAGCAGTGGTCTGTAGCTACGCACACCATGTTATTTTAAAAGCAAACACTTTTGATATTTTTTTAATGAAAACAAGATAATGAATATATATTATTTTCACATTTAGAACACAAGAGACGTAATTTAACAAATAATTTTAACCATTACAGTAAAGTCCATCGGTTAAATAAAGTCGTCCTTAACAATGTTTACTATACTATAACCATTTAAACGTTCTAAAATTCCAAAAGTAACAAACTGTGCATTAATAGTATTAAGTTATTAGGAAACCATGGGTTAACAAAGAGTAGATATATTGTACACAAAAACAAGGATAATTATAATAATGTTAATACTGTAAGTCATCAATAGAATGATGATGAAATTGACTGTCTATACAGGGGTAGACAAAATAATGCAATATATTAATATATTAAATAATATCATGCCGCCCTTAGCCTTCAGGACAGGTTAAATCGGTCTTGGAATACTTTCATACTTTCATAGCCTGTTATATATTGTCAATGTTGTAACAGCTACCTGGCTGAAGATACTCGGCTTAGCCTTATTCCTAACAACGCATCTTGCTGCAACGGCACTCAAGCAACTAGAAAGTGGAGGGGTCAGCTCCTTTGATTAAAAAGCAAGAGAGGTACTTTTTCCTTTTGTGGTCAAGTGCTGGAAGCGAATAGCACATTGCAGAGAGAAAAGAGAGTCAATTTAAAGAGAATGGTTGCAGCTAACAGTAGCCTAAGAGTTTGCAGCGGTGATGTCTGTTAATATGTCGTTGGAAAATAAATTTTGCCAGTAAATTCCTGCCTCATTTCATTCATTTCTAAGATCCCTACATTGGTCAGAAGTGAGATATGTAGCGTGATATCTTGGAGATGGAGGCGACAATAAGGGAGCTGTAGGTGTCTATCATGAAGTATTGGAGCTTGATAGTAGGAGCAAGAGCAAATTGGATAGGTCCAGAGAAGCCATGCAGTAGGACAAATGGAAGATTTGTCAATAAAAGTTGACTTTGTTCTGTTAGCAAGAGGACAGGGGCCACACCTGTTACATTAAGGTCCCTAGCTTTGATGGTGTCGGGAGCTGGGTGGCCTTAAAAGTCCCAAACAGAGCTAATGGCTGGACTCCAGAGCTGGAGTGAGAACGAGTGCAACAGCTGGTTCTCTTAAACCTTCCACTGCCCAACGTGAGAATTACATAGCTACATAGCTGGAGCTTCACCTCGGTTGTTTAACAGACTAAGACGGCCTCAGACTCGACTTTAGAACCAGACTTCACCAGCCTTGGTGGAGGTTGCAGAAGCCAAAAACTCTATAGCTCACTCTACGGATGGCAATAAACTGGGAGTAGCCTACAAACCTCTTGCTGAGGTGCGTCAAACAGCAGCAGACAAGATAATAACCCCACCATCCAGAGGCTCTGTGGCCAACTCCCAGGTTTTGGATCTACAACCAAACCTGCAGGAAACGGGGGCCCAAGTAAATGGGCAGCACTGACCCTAGGGCTGCCACCACCTCCCCACCCTCTACAACCCTTACCACTACTCTCAAGATTACAGACCCCTGCACAGCCCTGACACTGTTCATCCTTACCAAGACCACTTTCTTCACTAGCAGAGGGCTTTAGAAGTTCACAGTAATGCCTTTCGGGCTTTGCAATGCACCTGCGATGTTTGCGTGGCTCATAGAGAGGGCACTGCTCTGTGTGCCATTGCAGGGTGTGGACTCTTGGACTGCGGAGTGACAGGCCAGAAAATAAGTGAAGTTCCAACCTTGCTAGAGTTCCACAGTGGTAATGACATGCTGGACAGCAAGCATGTGGTTAAACCGTTCCATGAGTCAATCACTCAGGGGGTGAAGGGGAGTGTTACATATTGCCAAGCGCCGAAAGATTTCTGCAAAAAATCAGGACTTAAAGCTCCTTCCCACTTCAGGGACCCAAAACAGGCCGAAGTACCTCTAGTAGAGCATCTGCCACCATCTCAGCTTCTTGGTTAGGGATGGCAATTGCTTCTGGCTCACAGCTTTGCTCAAGACCAATTCAGCTAACAGGCTGCTGACAAAAGAGAAACTATGACACCCGGGTGAAGGGGTGACAAAATTTGGAAACGCAAGAGCTGGTTTGTATTCATCTCTGTGGCCAAGATGTTCTTGCCGTCCATCTTTGTGACTTTCTCGTTCCCCTCTGGAAGCCAGGACTTGCGGGGGATTGGTTTAGTGATAAGCTAGTCCTGTATAGGAGTTGCAACAGCACTCATTTGCTAAGAATGGAAGGGGTTAGATCCCTTGTTTGGAAAGCAGGAGAGGTACTCTTTGTGTTCAAGCACTGGAGGTGAACAGCACGGTGCAGAAAAAAGTGTGTTAGCAACAGTCGATTTAAAGAGCGGTTGCAGATAATAGTAGCATGAAACTAGTAGCTAAGGCTTTACTAGTAGCACAACAAACTAATGTCTATAACTGTCTACTTTACTGTTGGCAAATAAGGTTAGCTCCTGAATGCCTGCTTTATTGCACCCATTTCCAAGATTGCTACAAAATGTTTTTGCTGTTTGAAATAACAAACCATTTGTTATGCATTGGTATACACCACCCTTTTCACCCCACAGTGTTTTCATGTTCAGGACTTTTCCATTTTGTCTAAAGACTTCCTGTTCCTGTCCATTTCTGTGTCTAGCCATCTTAGAAAAATGCAAACTAAGGAGATTTCCACTGTAAGATTGCCAGCTCAACTCAAAAACCTATTGATCTACTGAATCTACTGAATGTGACCATGATCTGTGTGCATGTGAGTGGGTAGGACACAATTTGATTACAATTCTTCCCGAATGTGCCAGTGAGACAAGGAGAGGAAAGGTATTTGTGGAGGTACACTGACTCTGATGGTCTTGTCCCCACAAGATCAATTGCATGCATAGTGGGCAGTGCTCGCCCTTTCTCCATCCACTCTTTCACTCATGTTTATTCTCATTATTTATCATCTTGAATTTTCTGGAATTGTCAGGGCAGATGTTAAATTGAGAGATTCAAATTGTTGGGAAATATTTTTTTTAAAGTCCCAAGATGCAATTGTTAAATCTGCTTTATCTCAATGCAGAGAAGAGTGTTATTCATGGGGTCTAATTAGGTGCTTTCCTGTCTCAGTGAAATTGCAGGTTTATATTGCTGCACTCTCACAAGGGAAGAGAAATCAAATAGTTTTGTTAAGCAACAATTTGCAGATTTTTTTTTTTAAAGCTCCTATTTACAGATCTCACGAGAAGCAGCATAGTAATTGTGACAGAATATTTAGAAAAGCCGCTTTAACATTTGAAATGGTTGGTGGCCCTTTTTTTACTTTAGATTTCACCAGTGTCATATGGTTATTTCCTCCTTTTCTGTTACAGAGACAGAAAAACAGAATTTAAATGTTTAAATGTCTACAAATAGTAGAGAAGTTCAATATTTTACCAAAACTCTTTTTAGGTATCTGATTAAGGTCTGAGAGACTGAAGAGTAGAAGAAGCCAAAAGGCATCACTTGTTTTTTTTTTCTATAACTGTGTATTAAAGTGCATGGACTCTAATTTAGCTGGGTCAGACTAGGGCTCCTGTGGAGACATAGGCTTTCAGTAGTCTGTCGGAACTACTGTGGGACTCGACCCAACTGTGGTGACGGTGACGGTGATGGAGACAGCTCTCCCTGGGACCAGTCGATAGCAGGCTTAATGGGTATGATGTGCCTGTGTCCAACAGTGCCTGGGTCTATGAGACTGGCCCAACCATGTACATATCATTTTCCTCTCTTAGCGGTTGAAGACTGTAATTCTCTTGCAGGACTTTCTCTCTGATTACACCCGTTTCATGGAACAAAACAAAGACTTTGATCAGAGACTGGGCACCGTGTTCAACCTGGCCTTTCAGCATTCAAGAGGGCTGGAGTCTGCCTTTAAGGTGAATGCAATTTTCTTTCCTATTTGCACTGTTATTACCAGCAGGGGATGGGGGCCGTTGAGGGGACAGTGGGTAGACAACGCGAACACACAGGAATTTGTTTGACCTTCAAGGCCATTCTACATACTCATCTACATGCGGATCGTGCATACTTCCAGAAACCAGCACTTACATGTAGCTTCATGAATATTGCATTGAAACGGTTGGATTGAACAGTGAAAAGGTTCACGGGAGATTCTCAGAGCCGATGATTGTTCTGGCAGCTCATGCAGATTTTCGGGACCCTCCTGGAGAGGCAGAGGATCAATCGTCTTTTTGCACCAAACATGCTCATCCTGCTGCACATGTTCGGAGAGGAGATGGACCTCTGTCAGCAGGCCCTCGACAGCCAGAGGGAAAAGGTAAGCTGGAGTCCAGCCTCTTCACTCTGTGGGTAAATATGTTTCTTGCCCTTGATTTATGCTCACAGAATTTTTCAGGTGAGGAGAACCCTTGTGAACAGGCCTCTTGTATTACTACGAAGTCCTTCAGCTTTTGGCAGATCCTGTTAACCTGTTGGACTCCTCTTTCATTTGATAGTTGACAGGCTCATTCATATTGCTCGTTTTATAATACTTATACAAATTATAGCTGTGGGGCCAGCTTACTTTTAGGTATTAAGTGGAGTATTTGTACAGGAATAATATCTCTGTTTAAAAATATCTCCAATTGTTGTTTCACTTTATAAGGTGAGTAAAAGCAAGCCAGTGTGACAAACAGTCTGCGATCAGTTGCCTGAGAAACAGGCTCTGATTTCTGTTGGCTGTTCACCTGTGCCGTTCTAGCTGCGGATTGGCTGTGCAGTCTTGAGTAAGAACATGCCCACAGTTGCAGGCAACCTGAAGTGGTCCCAGGAACTGCGGGACAGAATACTGACCAGCCGCAGCCAGCTTAATCACCTTAACCACTTGTAGGTCATAATTTTGAAGTGACGTGGAATCAGTGTTTTGTGTTTGATTATGTTAAATACAGTAAAGACGCGCATCTTTGAATATATATTATCTTTCTAATCTGATTACAAAAAATCGAATTGCAATTATGTATGTACAATTATATGTAATTATGTATGATTTAGGCCCTTGGGCACCAGTGAGGCAGAGCAGGTGCTGAAGAAATGCGAGAGGGTTCTGGAGGCTCTGGAGCAACACGATGAGGAGATCTACCTATCCTGGACAGAGGAGTTGGAAGAGCTGTGTCATGATCACCTCCAGCAGCCCCTGCTGACCCTCAACCCAGAGACTAACCTGCTCGAGGTTAACTTCAGCCCTGCCGTAAGTCCCTGTGACCACACCTACAACAAGGTGGTCTACAGATTGTTCTGTGCACATCATCTACAATCTGGCCTACAGGTGGTTTTGTTGACATAATTTACAGCTTGCTGACTACTGGTTTGGTTTACATCTTATTCAAACTGGTTGTTCTGTGCACATCATCAACAACCAGGTCTAAAGGTGGTTCTGTTTACATATTCTACAACCTGGCCTACATGTGGTTCTGTTTAAATCATGTACAACTTTTACTGCAGGTGGATCTATTTATGTATTCTAAAAGCAAATGAACACTGGAATTAATTACTGATTAACCTGACTGTTCCACAATAGCTAACTTCAGTGTTACGAGAGGTGAAGTACCTGGAAATGCTGAAATACAGCAATATCCCCCAGGCTGCGCTTCACCTCTACTCCAAACGAGAGACTCTGTACATGGTGGGTTTTTCATTTTATTCACTTATGAAATTTCACACATTTTCACCCTGTTTTACTTTAATTTTTGCATTACAATTCTTTTTAACACTAACTCATGCATATCAACCATGCTTATTTATGCTGTTTAACTTTTAGTCAATTAATTGAATCAAGCATTAGAATAAGGACCTCACTATTCTGACATATTAAAATTAATTATCTCTAACCTACCAGACAATTAAGTAAACTTAATTTTGTTAAGTAAAAGAAACCTCTTATAACAATAGGTCATTCTTTTATGGAAGGGCCCTTAATATTAGGTTGTAGTCACCGGGTCGATTAACCGGGCTACCGGGCTTTACGCTGAGTTAGAGCTGCCTCCATTGTACGCAAGATAACCCAGGCTCTCTCACTCATGGCCATGCAGCACAGTAAAGTAAACATGTGATATTATATCTTTTACCATTTAAACACTCTTCTACTCAGACTTTCTTAATTGTCCTCATCAGAATTTCAGATATGACCTCACTATTTGTGAGAATTTTTACTGAAACACATCAGATTAAGATGCTTCTTATAATCCAAGTTATTTAACTATAACTCCACTCTGATATTTGTTTAGCGGCAGTGCTCGACTACACAAACTATGGACATTTCACTAAGAATTATTATTTTGTTGTGCAGACTATGAAAGAGAAAAGCCTATGATACATTTAGACATTTGGTTTGGCATACAAAAAACTCCATAAGAGACATATTTGTTGGCTGTCAGGTCCTGAACTACTCTGCCTCCTTGTGTCTCCTTGCAGTACACCCGGACCCTGGCCCTGGTCACACTGTCATACAACCGACTCCACGGTGGGATCCTGGATGTGGAGCTGCGTCTGGTGGTTGAGGAGGTTGAGGAGGTCAGGCGGCAGCTGCGCCCTTCACTGGAGTCCCTCACCTGGAGCCAGGATGACCTCTGGGACTACATTCAACAGACCCGGGACTTGGCGCAAGCCCTGGACAGCCGAGTGCAAAGAAGCAGGGACAACGTAGAGGCCATTAGGGAGCAGATGGCTGTCTTCAGCCACACAGCTTTCATCACCAGGAGGAGTGGCCGTGCCGGGGGCCTACTGACCACCTCTGATGTGGAGGAGAGTGTCCGCCGGCAGTACGCCCTCATTACCTCCACTGGGGAGAAGATCCATCAGCTGCTCCAAGTTAGACCCCTCCACATTCTCTGTGTACTTAAGGTTCTGATTGTGCTGTTTTAGGCGTAGTTTTATAAGTCATCCTTTCAAAAAGCTGTGATTTGTTTGTCATTGGGGTTTTGAGAGATTTGAGAGATTTTGAGATTTGAACCTTAAACCTACCAGTTTCATACTGAAGTGATTGTGCCACAGTCTGCCCACGTCTCCATTAGTGACATGCAGCTTTTTGTATTTGATTTTTCTCAATGACAGGAGAACCAGCAACTGCTCTCCGCTGACTCAGATACGGCCGAGTGGGCCTTGTACACTGACTCGGTGGACCGTATAGTCTTACAGGGGCTTGTTGGCGCCACCCGCTGTTCCCTGCAGTATCTCATTGAGAACACAGACCCTACTCAGAGGATTGCACCCCTGTTTGAAGTTCAGCTGGTCCTCATCGGCAGTGACATGACCTTCAGCCCCCCGCTAGACCTGAACACTAAGGGCAACTACTACGACATCGTCAACAAGATGGTGGATGACATCTTTAAGATGGCCTCCTTCATTAAAAGGGTGGCCCGACAGCATCAGATGGCAACATATCAGGTAAGGGAATTTTGGACTTGAACTTGGATCTACACTGAGATATACTTTTACCAATTTGGCGTACAACGGAGTTGCTACATGCAACGCTGACCAAGGGAAATCAAATAGATCAGGTTTATACTTCCTCCCCATCGTATGTCTTTATCAGTATTTTCTGCATTCAAAATAGACTGCATGATGAATGACAAGAGAAGAACTTCGCACAGAGCCAGAGAAGGGATGGAAATCACGGGCAGCGTTAGATAATTGGGCTTGTCTGAGGAGACGTGCTAATAACAGGCAAAGACACTCAAGACGTCTCACTCTGGGCCCAAGGTGACAGACTCTCTCCGCTGTTGATGAGCTCTTTAGGGAGGAAATTGTTCCCAGCAAACAGCATCATTATTTCGAGCTGGAAAGCTGCTTACAGGCGGCAAACCAATGTAGTTTTAACTGACAGAACCCAATTGACCGGGGTGCATTCACGCACTCTATTTTCTTTATTCCTGTGAACAATGCGAATAATTACGGCAACGTGTAAAACTTAGAATAGATTTTGCTGTACACAGTTCACAGGTAACAATACTGAGAGCTATCCCAGTAAACATTCTCCTACCTGCGTTAATAGCTGTGAATGGTATTTATGTACTTTGAAAGAATATATCACACCATAATGTGCCAGTAAACTAGTTAAGGACTGTGAGAGCCAAAACACTTGCTTTTCACACAGGTGATACACAGTACGGCAAAAATTCAGTGAATTTAAATACCAAGGGTCGAAGAATATTGTGCGTATCACTTACCTCTGTCTGAGAACAGAACAGGATTAAAGCAATGACTTAAACACTAGATACTCCAGAACTGTTTTTGTTGTGAATAGGAAGGTACACCTAAACCACAGTGCTAACGCCTAAATTTCTCTTAGTGGAGAAAGGAGATGTCCTTGTAGCGCAACATGCAGAGGATTGCTTTACTTTAGCCTGAGCCAAGCACCTGGTGTATGTTATTTTTGTAACTTTATATTTATTAGTTATCCAAAGCACATATATAGGCCTAACAATTGAAACATATGCAGTTGAAAACATCTGCAACTGAAGTTACATATAGAGTTAAAGAAAGCACTGTAAAACAACAAAAAAGAAAATGAAACAATATTTTTTTTTAAACAAAAAAAAATTAAACAGAGCCTGGTAAGAGGAAAACTTCAGTATTCTAAGTATGTCTCCTCAACTATTTATGTCTTTAATGGTTTTGTGTTGTAGCCACTTTCCCAGTTTCTTTCAAAGAGTCCTACCTTCATTTTTAACCTGTATGTAAGCCTTTCCATCCCTTGGATTTCTTCAATAATAGACATCCATTGCTTACAGTTTGGTATATCCTTTTTAACCCTCATCCTACCAACATATTTAACATACAAAGACTACCGACTGGGGTCCCTGGGGACCCCAAGAATAAACTACTTTAATAAACAACCATCATAAGAAAAATCCTTATTTCTTCTTAAAACATTATTAGTTATGTAATTAAGGTTATCTGAAAAAAAAGAGAAAAGATTATTGTTATAGGAAAGTTACAGTTAATTTGCATATTGTGTAAAACTAAAATTAGTTTACAAATTGCAGCTTTTATACCAAGTACAATCCACATTAGTACTTAAAAGCTTATTTACCATCCTTTGATTCTGGTATCACTTAGTTTTCAGTAATTTCAAGTAAGCATTATTTGTGTTATATTTATATGGTGAAACCAACCGGGGTCATTTTGACCCCAATATAAAGTAATTTAAATAAACCCACAGTCATTCAAACTTCAACAGTTTTTTTATTTATTTTATTTGTCTTTCAATACAAAAGTAGATAGAGACCTTGGTCTCAGTATGACCCCCTGTCAAAATAAAGGTTGAATAAATGTAATTCAAATTTAGATTTTTAAATCTGTACATAATGTGAAATGAATGGTGTTTACATTGAACTATGAACAACACATGCTACAGGCAGTTATAGCGCACGACTCCTGCTAGGCTCAGGGCATACTGGCATGTGACAGGAGGATCAAAAATTTGCTACCTTCCTGTCTGTATTTAGGGAGCAAAGGCAACACCTTTTCGCGTAGATTTTCCAGCCGATCGTTGGGACGTCCACAGCAGTTTTCCTTACTCCCATGATGGTCATTGCTGCTCAGAACTGGGGCTTGGAGCATGGCAGTATCAGCTCTCCTCTTTATGTGTGGTATGACCAGGGCATGCCCCAGCTGTCTCAGGTAGATCCGGCGACGTCGGCCACATTCTGAAAACTTCCAGCCTGGGAAGTTCACCATTCATATGATGAAGGCAGCGATGGCAGCAACATCCACCATGTTCAAAAACAGCACCATCGGCCATCGGTTTATTTTTCTTCTGGTTGTGAACATTTTGGCTAGATGATCCAGATTATCCACACCACTTTTGGATGCATTGTAGTGTAGTATGATGTCTGGTTTCTGCTTCTCGCCTTCATGTCATGGTGCATGGTGCAGTGCCAGTACAGCTTTTCCTTTTGCAGGTACATATGATACCATAATAAGCTGCACATTTAGAATGATGTATTGTATTTCTTAATTTGAACATCATCTTACCTTAGGAAGAGCAGTATTTAGGGTTGTCGACAGAGCACATGAGGAAATCTGTGTCTGCTGCATCTGTGTCTGTCTCCTTCAAAATGATTGACAGAGTGCCCCTACCATCCCCCGGTAGTTTGTGATACTTTAAATTAAGACCTATGGGAAACATGAACTCAATAAATAGTTCCATTAATTAAAACTGCATAGGCGGAATTGGGTGGTTTTGACTGGGGTTCCCTGGGACATCAATGCATTGGTGTTTTTAAAAAGCACCAATTAAAACAAAACCTGAAAACAATAATATGAAGTCATTAGGAACAAATTGATTGACAAAGTCATGAAAAATTGGAATCATAGAATAAAGCACCTGAGAGATATGACAAAAAGTAGGTACCCCAGTCGGTAGGATGAGGGTTAAGCCAGTTCTTAGTGATAGTCTTTTTATTAGCTGCAAGAAGTATCTTGACCAAATATTTATCTTACATAGATAAAGATAAAGATAGACCTTCCATGTTTCCAAGGTATAGGCCAGTACACGATTTTGGGATTCCATAACCCAAAACTCCACATAAAACTGAATGTACATCACCCCAAAAGGACTGAAATTTCTTGCAACTCCAAAAGATATGACACCATGTCCCCACATGTCTCCAGCATGACTGCTGACAACACAGTTTCCTACTTGTAATTTGGGGTGTAATGAAATAGCGGATCTGATTCTTCCAGGCAAACTCTCTCCACCTCTGTGATTGTGTGGTGGTCTGTAACATTTCCACATATCATACCACACCTTATCTGGGATCTTCTCACTTAGCTCTTTCTCCCATTTTGCCTCTACATATAATGTTGTATATTGTCTAGATTCAGTCAAGCAAGAATACAGGTTTGAGTTTGCTCTGGGGACATCAACGCTAAGGACCCTGATGATGGGGTGTACTTCGTCTTTCTTATTTTTTATTTATTTAATGTAGTAATCCCTCATCTGCAAATATCTGAACAGATCTTGATTTTTTAACCCAAACATATCCTTTAAGTTTTGAAACTTTCTAATTTCACCATTCTGGATAACTGTGCACATTGCTGTTATACCCATGTCTATCCACTGCTTGAATCTCTTGTCAATCTTTCCCGGTATAAATTCTCCATCCATAGCAATCCATAAAAGCACCTTGTCTAACTTCAGCTGCCTAACAACAGAGTGCCATGTATCTAGAGTGAACGTTTTTATTAGATCTAACTGAACTTTAATTTGGGGAGGAATTGCCCTTTCTCCAATGTATGTTTGAATCGAGGAGTTCTGGGTGTTTATTTCAATATCTTTCCATCGGGCTAAACAGCCAGCATTACACCAGCACAAAAGGGGACGTATCTGTGCAGCATAAAAGTATTCTTTTAGACTCGGAAGTGGCACACCCCCTTTATCATTAGGTAGCTGGAGAGTGGTGAAACGTACCCTAGGTCTTCTACCCTCCCATATAAATCTAGATATTAGCTTATCCCATTTCATAAACTGAATCTGTGGTATCTCCACTGGGAGAGACTGAAATAAATACAGCAATCTGGGTAAAATATAAATTTTTACAGCATTTATCCTATCAGTGAGTTCCATTGGGTAAGTAGACCATCTTTCAATGTTTCTCCTTATATTATTGTTGACGTTTTCATAATTGCTGTGATATAATTTTGACAGTAAGCACCTGGTGTTTTGAGTATTACCTAGACATCATAGATGCTGACAAGCACACTCCTGGGGTCTGTGGTTTGGGGATCTTAGTGAGACCTTCCCCTCTTCCACCCCCGCCTCCAGCTGGAAATTGACCAGATGGCAGAGCTAGTGGACCTCTCTCAGGTCATCAGAGGCCGTGTTCGAGCCGCTATAGCCAAGGCGAGGGAGTTCCAGGGTACCTTTGCCAGCTATCGCTACCTGTGGTTGGATGACCGTGCCCAGTTCATGAGGCAGTTCCTGCTCTATGGCCACGGGCTGAGCGCCGAGGAGGTGGAACTCTACGCTGACTACGAGCTGACCAAGAACCCACCCAAGCTGGAGAACTTCAAGGAACAGGTGGCTGTCAGACTGTACTGGGTCACCTACTTTAAAGAGTGCTCTGATGGTTTGTATGGAGGTGATTTAATTGGAATGAACCAAAGTCAGTCTACAGCTAAGTGTTGAGTTTGTTATCCTTGTCTTTGAGTCCTGCAGGTTCTACAGTTACTGACTATTTCAAACCAGAGACACATCAGGATTTACAATCTAGAATGAAAACCTATACACACTCAGGTCTTTAAGGACTGGGGTTGTGTTAGAACTAGTATAACGTGTGCCTCTTTTGTATAATGGCATTTTTTAATCACCAGTTCACTCACAATCATCGCTTGATATCAGTAAGCATCCAGTCTGCCATGGATGCTTCATCAATAGTTTTTTACTCTTGTGTAGATAAGCAAGTTCGAGTCGCTGTACCACAAAGTCAGTAAAATTGAAGACAAGCAGATTTTTTGCGGCTGGTGCCAGGTGGACATCAGGCCCTTTAAAGTCTCCCTTATGAACGTGATCAAGAAGTGGAGCTGGATGTTGAAGGAGCACCTGGTTAACCACGTCAACGCCAGGTGGGTGCCCGGCACGTGTGGTTAGAGTCTGGAGGGCAAGGTCTAGATCCCAGCACAAAATCTTTAAAATTTAAATCACAAATTTATTTTTTAATAGGGTACAACTGACTGTCCAGGTCGATGTACTTTTAAACAGGATACAAATGCACCCAACAATACCAACATCAAGAAAAATACGCCAATTTCCTTAAACAGAACAGCTAAATAAATATACTGTGTATATATTGTGCATGATAAATATACTGCAAGTTCTTTGGTAATGTCTGGGTTCGGTTGCTAAAAATCATGATGCTTAACAAAAAGTGATGATAAATTGTTAAAAGCACTTACTCGAACCCTTGGCAGGTTCAAATCCTGCTCATGTAATTTGCTGATTGTGACCGGGAGAGCGTTACGGCTTTCCGGGCGCCTACACGTGCCGGGCACCTGCCTGTCGTCTGAGGCTAGCTCTGGCATCTGCTAATGCTGCCGAAAGAGACGTGCCTCTCTTCCAATCGTCGCTGAACCTCTTGTGCAGGCTGTGTAGCCTGCAGAGCGTAAAGTTATCGATAGCTGGGAGGGGATTGGATTGAAGATCAATAGCATCATTGGATTGGAGATCATCATCTCTGTATGTGGTATGCAAAACGGCATCTCGGAACACAACTTATCAGTCCTTATCAAAGATGGGCAATTGTAGCAGACAAACACAGTGGGTTACATTCCTATCAGCTAAAAACAGGAAGTGGCTCCAGTGGAAAAACATCGCCTGGTTTGATTAATCCTGATTCCTGTTGCAGTCTCATTTGGCATAAGCAGCCATGGACCCACCCTGCTTAGTGTTAACGATACAGGCTGGAGGCGGTGGTGCGCTGGTGTGAGGAACGTTTTCCTTGCAAATGTTTCGTCCCTTGATACCAGTTGAGCAACATTTGCCTAGCTGATGCATCCCTCCATGACTCCAGTCCAGTTTACCCTTCATCATATGGATACTTCCAGCAGGATAATTCGCCATGTGACATAGAAAGTATTATCTCAGAATTTTATAGCGAGTTCAGTTAACATGAGTGGCCTTCGCTGTCCCCAGACCTCAACCCAACGGAGCATCTTTGGGATGAGATGGAAAGGGCTGTTAGGAGCATTAATGTACCGCTGTCCAATCTGCAGCAACTGTGTGATGCCATCGTCTCTGCATGGACAAATATCCCTGTGAAACATTTCTGATGCCTTTCTGAATTCATGCCCTAAATAATTCAGGCTGTTCTGGAGGCAAAGGTGGTTCTGACCCAGTACTAGAAGGGTGTACCTAAACTTGCCCCTGAGTATATATATATATATATATATATATATATATATACGTACTTCTTTAACAGTTCTCTGTTTAAAGAAGAAATAAAGGAAATATTGTCTGTCATACAAAGCTTTCTTCACAGTTTATATAATATCGTCAGAGGCAATGATCTTTGATCACCCAATTATCTTGTATAACAAGAACTTGTTTCTGAACTTTCAACACTGAAAGAACATCACATTCTATTCTGTTCTTTTGTTTCCACTCTTCATCACGACAGTGGTATTTTGGCATGGTCTTACTGTATATTATTTCAGACATGGCACCTAGGTAGTCATGCGTCTCTCTCCCATTGTGTACACAGCATACAGGACCTGGCCACCTTCATCCAGGACACAGACCAGGGTCTGTCCAGAAAGGTGTCGAATGGAGACTATGCAGGCCTGGTGGACATCATGGGGCACCTAATGGCAATTCGGGACAGGCAGCTGACTACCGACCAGCACTTCAAGCCCCTCAGGTCCACTGCGGACCTGCTGAAGGGCTACGGTCAACAGCTACCAGAGCAGGTTTACACCCAGCTGGAGGTAACAAGAGAATGCATACACTCAATGTGCGAAACAAACAGCTATGATTGCATGTCACATGTATGCTACTTATTAATGAACTTCAGATCATTAGGGTACTGGTACATGTTTAGGGCTGTGCGTTGTTGTAATGATTGTTTTATATTTACATGTTTTTTTTTGCAAAAAAGTTAGTATTGTAACCATCCTTATTGTCACCTGACAATGAAGCTGTTGAATAGTTTAAACAGTGAGTTAAACCGGTGTGGGCCAATGTTTTCAGGAGCTTCCTGAAAAGTGGAAGAACCTGAAGAAGGTGGCTCTCACAGTGAAGCACGAGGTGGCTCCACTGCAGTCTAATGAGGTGGCTGTTATCAGGAGGAAATGTGTCCGCTTTGAGGTGAGCCCAGCCCGGCTCAATGCGCTCGGCCACACCACTTCCTTTCTGCTTCGTGCCAGTAACAAGCTTCGTGCAGGCTCCAGCGGAGCGAGAAATTGTGATCTCCCGAGAAAGGTCATGTGAAAAGATAACAATTCAGTGTACTTTTGTTGGTTGTGCAATAGGAGCAGGATCAGATGACTCTGAGGCCTCTCTTTCTATGGAGAGATTCAGTCACATTCAGTTATGTATATACACCAAAATATGTATTTACCTTCTCCTGACACTGGACGATACAGGTTTATTTTTTCTCTTTTGTGCCCTACATTCTTATTTCCTGTTAGCTTTTCCTTCTTGATGCTTTGTGTTAACATAGAGGTGTTTATTTGGTTGTGCAACAAACAGACATTAAAAGATCTTGTGGATTTTTAGCACAGTCTTGGTACTCAACATTATCCTCGGATAAGTGACTGACATTTCAGGTTTCCTTCACATACCTCCAAAGGCTCTAATCCTGTTGATTTTGTGACTATTGCTGCAATATGGTAATAATAAAGAGAAATAACTGCTGCTTAAAATCCATTTTATTAAAGATAGCACAATGGTTATCACGTAAATTGAAGCCTGTTAAAAGGAACCTTTATGGGAACCTGTTTCCAGCCATTTTATTTGTGATTTAATCCTTGTGAAGCTGTCCAAAGGTCATTATTCCCAGCATGCCCATGTGGCTGGGCTTTCAAGCAGAGCCCAAATCAGGCTGTCAGTGTCAGCATATGTTTATAAAAATCACATGATTGTTAACATGCTGTAACGATGTGCTTTTTCAGATGAAACAGCATGAGTTCAGAGAACAATTTCGCACTGAAATCATCTTTAGGATTGATGTAGATGATCCTTATAAACTCATAGACAAGGTAAGAATTTTTATATTTTTGATGTATTTCACCTGCTCACACACACACTTGCACGTACGCACGTACGCTTACACGCATGCACACACAAACAGCCACACGCACGCATGCACACGCACACACATACACCCACACGCGTGCACACACACACACATGCGCCCACCCACACATTCGCATGCACCCACCCGCATGTACCCATCCGCATGCACCCACTCAGGAAGAAGAGGGAGGGGGAGGCTGAGGGACTAAAATTACTACAGTGAATATATATATAAATCCAGGGTAAGGGGTGTGTCCCGTGTGAATAGATCCTGGGTTTGGAATGTTGCGCCTGCTTCCATCCAGGCAAACCGGGCCGTGGCCCAACTGGAAGCAGAGATGAGGAAACTGCAAGATACTGCTGACCTGTTTGAAGTCAGCTTCCCTGACTACAAGCAGCTTCGGCGGTGCCGCTCTGACATCATTCTGGTCAAATCCGTCTGGGACATGGTCATATTCGTCAAGGTGTGTCAGGCCGTCACTTTATGGTCTACAGGGAAGTACACGGTCCCAAAGAATGGTAGAACTTGTTAATAATCTAGATGCCCAGGAAAGCTTAAATGCAGAATTATACTCACGTGCCAAATAACTATCCAATACAGACTGCAGTTGCTGTCACTTTCTTATTTCTGACCTCTCCACAAGTTACAGTATATCATGCAAAACCAAGGGCCAGCTCCATGTTGGTAGTACTCTGTACCTCAAGATCTTCTGTTTTTCTGGTAACCTCCACACATCCCATCCACTCTATTAATTTGCCTTCTGCAGCACAGGTTCAGTCTGATTTGGATGGTACCATTCTTCTAAACACTTGCCAGGGAGATCGTCTGTAGATGGAATAGACCTTCTCTGCTTGGTGTACAATCCTTTCACTGCAATGCCTTAGTGACTTGCCTGGCTTGCCCGATCCTCAACCCTCCAAAGAACATATATACTCACCTGTCTTTGCTGTCACATGATATGTACAAACTCTAACCGCTAACTGCTTACTTCTTTGTGATTGTATGCTTCTAAAAATCATGAATGGAACAGACAAGTATTGAAGACTGGACAAAAACACCATGGGAAGAAATTAATGTTGAACAAATGGATATGGAATTGCGAAGATTTGCAAAGGTAATTAAAATAACTGAAACTCAAAGGATTTTAATGATGGTCGAGTTACAATGACAGTCACATGCTACAAGCTAGACATTCATATTTTTATATATCTCATACTTGTCTCATAGAATGAATCTTTTCTCCCAAATTTTTACTCTTTTTCAACTATTTCTTGTTATATATAAAACCAAAGCTGATATTAGATGGGCAATATTCTGAAGCTGTCATTCCTTTAATGTCATAAACTTCAATCAATAAATTCAGCTTTGACGGCCTTCAAATATGCGTATAGCTTTGTAAAAACACAAGTCGATTTTATGAAAGAACACAATTGGCTCCAGATAACATGTGATGTGTTGAATTACTTCAGGAGATGAAAACGCTGGACAAAGAAGTTCGTGTGTGGGATGTGTACATGGGTCTGGAGTCCATAGTGAAGAACCTGTTGACATCACTGCGGGCTGTCAATGAGCTTCAGAACCCAGCTGTGCGCGAAAGACACTGGCAGCAGCTGATGGCCACCACTGGGGTGCGGGGTTGACCTGCTCCTGGACATGCTCATCCTTGGATGCCTTTCCCCCCTTCTCCCATCGAGCCTCTGTTCTCCCCTTGTTACCTCTTAACCTCTGTTTTCAGTACACTGTCACTGTATCCTGCCCATGTCGACTAGTCCTCTCCTTGTAACCTTGTGGCCTCCTCCCTCCTTCCACCTGACTCCACTCCCCCGACTTTGGCTTAGGTCTGCTTTGTCATGGACCACGCCACCGCTCTGGGGGACCTGCTAGAGCTACAGCTGCACCGGGTGGAGGACGAGGTGAAGAATATTGTAGACAAGGCTGTCAAGGAGATGGCCATTGAGAAGGTTGGTTTCTCGGGTTGCTCGCCTCACACCAGTACAGAGTATTGTAATACAGGGCCTATGTTGTGAAATGCCTTAATGCCCTGTGCTTGGTTGCTACAACAGCTGCTGACAGAAATGAACCAGACGTGGAGTGTGATGAACTTCTCTTATGAGGTGCATCAGAGCACCGGAACCCCACTCCTGAAGTCTGATGAGAATCTGATTGAAACCCTAGAGGACAATCAGGTAGATAAAATTATATATATTTTTGTGGCCCCGCTGTGATACTGTAACTTTATTGCCTTGGAACATGGTAACCCGAGTTTGAATCCCGCTATGGCTGGAAGAACCCGTATGTCGATACTACTTGCAAAACTTAATTCAAATTTTTTTTTAACTTTCATTTAAATCATTTGAAGCAAGGATGTTAATTTTAAACCTATCATTGCAATAATTGCATGTTTTGAAAATGAATAGGCCTTATGTTTGTTTCCTGTGGGTTTCCTTCCTCACGACTGCTGTCTTTTTCGCACCATCTTAATATGGAGTGCAGGTGCAGCTCCAGAACATCCTGATGAGCAAGCACGTGGAATACTTCCTGTTGGAGGTGAGCGCATGGCAGAGGAAACTGATGGTGGCCGACCAGGTAATCTCTACCTGGATGGGCGTGCAGCGCACCTGGGCTCACCTGCAGGGCATCTTCACCAGTTCCGAGGACATCCGCAACCAGCTGGCTCAGGACGCTGAGAGGTTCCAGGGCATCCACCTTGACTTCCAGGTGTCAGCCGACCTTCCTTCAGTGTTGATGCGACTCTTACAGAAGCCAAGGCCTATCGGTCACTGCATGATAAAGAATAGTTATTTGGTAATGTTGAATACTTCATCTTATATACTTTTTTTTCCGTTGTGTATCATGTAGGATTTAATGGCAACGGTTGCACAAACCAAAAAAGTGGTTGACGTTACCAATCAGACTGGCTTTTTGGGAAAGCTGGAGGCACTACAGCAAAGGTAACAGCAGACTATAAACCGCAAACAAACATTCTGTGATCACCGTGATGTGCAAAGTTAAAGCTTATTATTCCATTACTCTGTAATCTGTTTGTTTAATATTTATATCAACATGGTACTATCATGCTGTGTCATGTACAGCAATTGCGATCAGTACCTGCACCCATGTTATAGCAGAGTGACTGATACAGGTAACTGTTTCACACTTTCCATTTTTTACGTAGCTCAGTGTTAACTAAAGCATTTCAGGTTCCTTTCGTAACACCTTGACCACTATGCTTCCTGGTGGCTCTCCTAAATGATGCTGAATGCAGTTGTGTTCCACAGGTTGTCTGTATGTGAGAAGGCGCTGGCTGAGTATCTGGAGACAAAGAGGCTCACCTTCCCACGTTTTTACTTTGTCTCGGCTACCGACCTACTGGAGATCGTTTCCAAGGGAACCCAGCCCAAAAAGGTAGGGCGTAAAACGGAAGGCTGACTACACCCGGGGAGCCTGCAGGTGCACTGAATTCACCAATCTCCCCCTGTGGGTTTGTTGCAGGTGACCAGACACCTGCTGAAACTCTTCGACAACCTTGCTGACTTGAAGTTCAGCGAAGTGGAAGGCCTGGCGGAGGCAGTGGCAGTGGGCATGTTCAGCCGAGAGGGGGAGTACGTGCCCTTCTCTGAGCCCTTCGTCTGCGAGGGTCAGGTATTAGTCTCACACACACTAATGAACTCATTCTCGTTTAATTACCACAATCCAATTCAAATTTAGGTTATCCGTACTTATGGCTGGGGGGCCAGGTCCAAGCTATTACAACAAACAAGATTGGTGATATAAATGACTGATTCAGCAATATGTGAAGGTCCCAAATGAGGCTTCTATATATTGATTTGGTGTAACCCTCTGTATACCTGATTTGTTCTTTCCTCTGTTATTGTTCTGTGGTTCTCAGTCTATTCCTCCCATCGGTTTTCTGTGGTTCTCCATCCTGGTTCTCCCTCCAGTGTGCGGTGACCCTCCCATCTGTGTGCTGTGGTTCTCCAGCCTGGTTGTCCCATTTTTCCCCAGGCCGAGTGCTGGCTGAGTGGACTGGAAGCTGCCATGCGACACACGGTCCGGCAGGAGATCATGGAGGCTGTTGCGGCCTACGAGGACAAGCCGCGTGACCAGTGGCTCTTTGACTACCCAGCTCAAGTGGCTCTCTCCGGCAGCCAGATTTGGTGGGCCACAGACGTGGGCATTGCCTTTGAGCGGGTGGAAGAGGGATTCGAGACCGCCCTCAAGGACTACAACCGAAAACAGGTATGCCCTGCTTTCCTCCCGCGTGGTCAGAAGTAAAGTGATGTGAAAAATCTTCCCTGTTTATTTTTGACTGTCGGAAGTGTTACCATTTCTTGCTGAGCTGAATGACTTCAACCTCTCACTGGTTGGCAGTTCCACAGTGCTTCAGCCCCATTGTTCCCAGTGCGAGCCCCGTTCCCCTGCTCCGTGTCCCCACCACAGCCACAGCCATGTAATCACTCTCCACAGATTGCCCAGCTGAATGCCCTGATAAACATGCTTCTGGGGGAGCTCACTGCCGGAGATCGGCAGAAGATCATGACAATCTGTACCATTGACGTCCATGCTCGAGACGTGGTGGCTAAACTCATCGCTCAGAAGGTAATTGTGCCGTAGCAATTACACTGCTAATGTGTTCTAAAAGCAGGGGGGGAAACAACTCATTTCCTCGTTAAAAGGGCATTTTTCTGCGGCACATGTCAGCCCGAGACGACATGTTTTGATTTTTGCTCAATTTTGCCTTTCACGTTGAGAAGCGAATGGGAGCCCTTTTTGCCACTAGCAGGAGTTTTTATGCTTTTGCGATCAGTAATGGCCCTTTCACTGACTCTAGGATATTTATGGTGGAAAAGTGCACCTAATTAAGCTACAAAGACGAGGAGCATTGAAGACAGCACCATGTAAGGAGCTGAGATGACAGCGCTGTAGATCTGATGGCAAGCCTGTTTGTATAGAAAGGAATCTTGCTGTAGGAAAGGTCCATTTTGTCTCTTGTAGAAAATTATCAAAGTGCTGCAGGGCAAACAGTTGCTGTCACCAGACAGTTATTCTCACCACGCAGTTACTCTCACCACACAGTTATTCTCACCACACAGTAAATGGCTCCCTTGAGATTTGAACCTGCTACCTACATGTTACTCTAACCACTCAGCCACCTGATGTGTGGATAGTGAAACAGGTTCCAGGTGTGTGTCCAGTACAGCTTCACAGATGACATGCTCTATTGGTCCAAACACAGAATAGCTGATTGTCTCGTGAAAGCTCCAAGCCAGCATTTTAGGCTCCTTGTGACTGGAAGGGCAGAGGTTTTGTGGTAGACTGACCCAATGATCATCCTCTTTTTCCAGGTAACCAATGGGCAGGCCTTTGCCTGGCTCTCCCAACTCAGACACCGCTGGGATGAGGAACAGAGACACTGCTACATCAACATCTGCGATGCCCAGTTCCAGTTCTCCTATGAGTACCTGGGCAACACAAACAGACTGGTCA
>JAOYSI010000027.1:3155276-3183227 GCA_025775065.1 Hiodon alosoides | reverse complement strand
TCACCCCACTCACAGACAGGTCAGTACATACAGAGTGGTCATCACCCCACTCACAGACAGGTCAGTACATACAGAGTGGTCATCACCCCACTCACAGACAGGTCAGTAAATACAGAGTGGTCATCACCCCACTCACAGACAGGTCAGTACATACAGAGTGGTCATAACCCCACTCACAGACAGGTCAGTACATACAGAGTGGGTATCACCCCACTCACAGACAGGTCAGTACATACAGAGTGGTCATCACCCCACTCACAGACAGGTCAGTACATACAGAGTCGTCATCACCCCAGTCACAAGCAGATCAGTACACACAGAGTGGTCATCACCCCACTCACAGACAGGTCAATAATACATACTGATCATAATTGTTATATGTTAGCAGAGAGCTACTTAAGCCTTTGGTTTCAGTACATCTGAACGTACTGAAATAAACTTATAATAGATTTTCGTGTTGTACACTTAATTATGCCATATAAATTCATTTTTAGGTCAATTATTCTTATTAATTACACTGAACTTTTGAACTTTTTTTGCCTCTCACGATTTAAGTCAATAACTACTGAACCGCTATAAATAAATAACGTCAATGGGATCTTTGTTTTGTGGTCCATCTGCACTTGGGGTAATTCAATATTGACTCTGAAATCTATCCCTGTTATCTGGTTACTCGTGGAAGACAATCATCAAAGCAAATTCTTAATTGTATTGAGACATTGAAGATGCTGATGTCTATTCTGCCTTCCGAAGCTGTCCTCATGTCATATGACAGGTGTTACATCACTCTAACTCAGTCTCTGCACCTCACTATGAGTGGAGCGCCTTCGGGTCCTGCAGGCACTGGCAAGACAGAGACTACCAAGGACCTGGGCCGCTCCTTAGGCATTATGGTCTATGTATTCAACTGCTCCGAGCAGATGGACTACAAGGTGGGTTACTAAGAAAGCAGGAACCAGCACACAGTGATGCACAAAGCTGTGAGATGTGACATCAGAGAATCGTTACTTTGTCTCCTCATGTTTCAGTCCATTGGGAACATCTACAAAGGCCTGGCCCAGACTGGAGTTTGGGGCTGCTTCGATGAGTTTAACCGCATATCGGTGGAAGTGCTATCAGTTGTGGCTGTGCAGGTCAAAACCATCCAAGATGCCATCCGAAATAAGAGACAAAGGTTCCACATCTGTTGCCAGCGTGACATTAATGTATGCTTAGGAACACAATCTTCATGTGTTGTCATTTTTTACAAGCAGGTTCTATTTTCTGGGGGAGGAAATTGAGCTGAAACCCACTGTGGGCATCTTCATCACTCTGAACCCAGGGTACGCTGGGAGAACAGAGCTCCCAGAAAACCTCAAAGCCCTGTTCAGGTCAGGTGACCCACACTTAAAAGCTGATTCATTCAGAACTCCTTTTGCGTTTGTCTGCATTTACTGTTGAAATAAATAAAAATGCTAGGATGGGGACAAGGCAAAAAATGTTCATGTAAATGTTTTTGCTACTATTAGATTAAATAATTAGCTATAATGGGGAAATTGCCTCCAATTTGAAGAAAATAACAAAAAAACATCCTTTCCCAGGCCGTGCGCAATGGTGATCCCAGACTTTGAGCTGATCTGTGAGATCATGCTGGTTGCTGAGGGTTTCATCGATGCCCGGCTGCTGGCTCGCAAGTTTATCAGCCTGTACACTCTTTGTCGGGAACTTCTGTCAAAGCAGGTGTGTGGGGTACCGGGACAGGGTGTGGGGAAGGTGGGGTGATGGACGGGAAAGGGGTTTTGAAGTGAGCATGGTCCTCTGCGTTTTCCAGGAGCACTATGACTGGGGTCTGAGAGCCATCAAGTCTGTGCTGGTGGTAGCTGGGTCCCTAAAGAGGGAGAACCGGAGCAGACCTGAGGAACAGGTACTCGCAGTGTACAGCAGTGTCCTTACAATCAGCACTGGGGGCAGTCAAAGACCCAGTTCCCCAACTCAAGGGTCTCTTGTCTTGAATCTTGCCTCATTTTACTCTAGGATGAGAGTATTGAGTTGTGCATTCTTTAAAAATGGGAAAAAATGTAACCCCCTTTGACTGTATCTTCTGTTTCTCTTTGGAAGGTCTTGATGCGGGCCCTGAGGGATTTCAACTTGCCTAAGATCGTTACTAGTGACGTGCCCATCTTCTTGGGCCTGATCAGTGACCTGTTTCCACTTCTGGATGTCCCACGAAAGAGAGACCTACTACTGGAGCAGGCAGTGCGGCAGGCCGTGACCGAGCTTCGCCTCCAGCCTGAGGAAAACTTCATCCTCAAGGTGGGCACGGCTGTGAGCCTCGTCTGACAGCTCATGTCCCGTTAGAGTTAGGGTCTTTTTTAGTTCGGGACATTTGTTGACACACCTATAGTGTGCTATGCACAGCAAAACTAGTTGAATCAGTGGTGAAGTAAAAGAGGGAAACTTGCTTGGCTTGGCAAGCTGCAGTGGAGATGGGTTCTGCCATGGAGCTCAGCAGGTAATCCTCACGATGTCACCCCCCCCTTTTGGACCAGGTGACTCAGCTGGAGGAGCTGTTGGCAGTCAGACACTCTGTGTTTGTGGTGGGTGGCGCTGGGACTGGGAAAAGTCAGGTACGCTCTGACAACTGAGTCAGATACACTTTAACGCATTAGTCTGGTGCGGTTTAATACATTAGTCAGGTGTCCTTTAACACATTAGTCAGGTGTGCTTACATACAGATGAATATCCTTAAGCAAGTCTTAAGATTTTAATAAAGATTGATAATTTACCAACACATCTGTTTTATTGTATAGCCGCTTAACTAAAAGTGATTTGTTCGCATTGTCAGTGGGTATTTTTCAATTTGGAAGGTCTTGAAGACCTTGCACAAGACGTACAGCAACATGAAGCTAAGGCCCGTTTGGAACGACCTTAACCCAAAAGCCGTGACCACAGATGAACTATTTGGCTTCCTCCACCCAGCTACACGAGAATGGAAGGATGGTGAGATGGGGGTTACTCTGCACAACCCTTCTGTCTCCCTCGAGCCTCATCTGTGTTCTTCGAGACTTCTACATCTTAATAAGATAATCCATGAGTGGATTCATCAAGTATCTTTTGTATAGTTTAGGCAGATTAAATAGAGGTTAGGTTCGTCCTACCCACTCTTTTTGGCAGATTCAATTCAGTTTCTTGCGAATCAATTTCCTGTGCACCATTGATGGAATGTCCAGCAGCTGTACTGAGAGGACCTGTATGTTTTTTTTTAAACTCATGTGGAATTTCATAACTGTGTGAGTGATTGGGTTTTTTTAGGATTATTCTCCTCTACCATGAGAGAGCTATCTAGTGTGTCCCACGATGGGCCTAAATGGATTGTTCTGGATGGGGACATTGATCCAATGTGGATTGAGTCCTTAAACACGGTCATGGACGACAACAAGGTCAGTACCTTTCTCTTTCTCCTCGTAGGCTGGGCCTCAGTGCCACCATTTTTAAAAACCTCATGACTTCATTTGAGTGAAACATCTGGGTATTTATCTTTCTTTAATTACAGTAGCACCTTCTACAGGTTGCTTAGAGCAACGTTTCTCAAAGTGGGGTCCACGACCCATAGCCAGGGGGACCGCACAAATAATTTGCTATATATTATAAAATTGTGCTGTATTATTTAAAAGTGCATATCTGCAGATTGGGACCGTTTGCACCATCTAGTGTCAATCTGTCATGAATCAGTTTCCGGGAATCACTCACTTCACTCAGGGCCCAATTAATCGTTCCTGCTGTTGCTTAGATTGGCTTATTAGCTAGCTAGCTAGCTGGTGAGCATGGATAAATATTTAAGGCAGTCCTCATCGTCAAGTGATGAAAAGCCCAAACTAGCTAAATTTAAAAAATATGATGACAGTTATGTCGAGTTTGGTTTTATTGAGAACAGCGACGGGAGACCCAAATGCGTCATGTGTCTTAAGGTGCGAGCTAATGAAGCCATGAAGCCAGCAAAGCTAAAGCAACATATGAGTACAAAGCACCCGGAACATCAGGGCAAAACAAAATAATTTTTCTGTCGAAAGAGCAAATACATCCGCCAGAAAACACGGATGGTGAACCTGGCCACAACTTCCGAGAAAGCACAGAAGGCATCTTATTTGGTAGCTCAACAGATTGCTAAAAGTAAGAAGCCACACACAATTGGAGAAGAACTCATACTTCCAGCGACGGTTGAAATGTGTGAAGTTATGCTTGGGACAGAGGGAGCTAATAAACTGAAAACTGTACCTCTCTCAAGTGACACCGTGAGGAGGAGAATTTGCTAAATTCTCAGTTGAAATTCAGTCACAGCTACTAGATTGCGTTTCTGTGAGCAATTTTCTATTCAGTTGGTTGAATCAACAGACATGGCCAGTGCGGCTCCGTTGATTGTTTTGGTTTGCTATCCATAGGAAGGGAACATTTTTGAGGACTTTCTGTTCTGCAAGGAGGTGTCTGAGAGGACAATGGGTGAGGAAATATTCAGACTCCTGGATGTTTTCATGACTGAAGTGGGACGGAGCTGGGAAAAATGTGTGGCCGTTTGTAAGGATAGTGCGGCGATAATGACGGGCCGAAAGAGTGGGGGTATTGCTCGGACAAAGGCTGTCAAACCAAAGGTTATGGCTAATGTAGCACGCCGACGTGCTTGGTTCAGGAATAATCGGTACAGACACTTCCGGGTTCTCCGGCTTCGTTTAAGCAAACCGAAAATAAACAATAATCACTCTTCAGAGCTTCCCCTCACGGGTTCACCCCAAACACAATAAACTAAAATAACAAACTAACAAAATATCGCTATGATTAAGCTTAACTCGAGACGAAATGTCTGCATTAACTTTTCCGCGTCCACTCGTTCTTCCGCCTTTTCTCTCGCCCCTTTTTTCCATCGGTTTCTCACCCGGCTCTTCTACCAACTCCAGCACCTACTGAGGGATCACAGGTCGTTAAATACTGTTTGTAATTAGCTTGATCCTCAGCCGGTGCTGATTGGCGTGTCCGGACCTCTCCCGTGCGTGTATTCGAGACGGACGCGTGGCATAGCTACGCACTGTATGCTGCATCGGCAGGCTCTCGCATCCAAAGGTAGAGAACCAGACCTTCACTCTGCTTTGAGCACAGTTGTGACAGCAGTTAATTTTGTGAAGTCAACGGCACTGCATTCACGTTTGTTTGGACAACTTTGTAGGGAGATGCGGGGCAAGACGCACTACTATATCACTCTGAAGTGCGATGGTTCTCTCGTGGTAAAGTTCTGCAGTGGGTGTTTGAGCTACGCAGTGAGATGTCAGAGTCAAACCCGACCTAGCAGAGTTTTTTTCTTACCCGGAGTATATAGCCAAATTGTTTCTCACAAACAACCTGTCTGTGGCTATAGTGAGAGAGATAGTCACCTCTTGCCTCACTGGTCTGAGCAAGCACTCATACTTCTCTGATGTGAACACTGATGCATGGGACTGGTTGCAGGATCCCTTTGCCTCAACAACAACTGTCCTTACTGGTAAGGCAGAAGAGGAGCTGTTGGACTTGTGTTGGATCCTGTGATAGGACATCGAAGACCCGATTCCAGCAGGTTCCTCATGCAGACTTTTGGCCCTCACTCTCACATGAGTATCCAGAACTCTCTGCCGAGGCCATGCGAATATTGCTCCTCTTTCCTACCACTTACCTCTGGGAGTCATCATTCTCAACTTTGACTGCAATGAAGACTAAGTACAGGGCTCGTTTGCATGTGGAGAATGATCTTAGAGTCTGCCTGTCATCCATTCTTCCAAGAATGGAGAAACTGTGTAGTGAGAGACAGGCTCACCCATCTCATTAATTTAGGTGAGCTCATCAAGGGAGTTATTGTGAATTGTGTGAGAAAGAATGTAATGTGATGTAGCTTAATGCAAATATTCCAATAAAAATGTTCCTAGACAGAAAGATGTGAACTTCTGTGTGTTCTGTAACACTGTTCTAACTTCTGTTTGATTTGTTCAGAGCTTTCTGACAATGATTTGAATAAGGAGCAATAAGTGCAATTATTTTAAAGTTGAAACACTTACATTTAAGATGACCAGTCTTTCAGTATGTGTTTATTAGGACTATGCCACTCTTACTACTGATCTGAAAGGTTTAAAGATCAATTACAGTATAAATGCTGTCCAAATGCAATTAAAATAAAATGACCCTCTGTTTAAAAATATATAACTGATATTAACATGATTCAAATTTAAATGTGTTTCTTTTTATCACTAAGAAACAGATCTGAGGTATTTAGGTTGAAACATTTTCGAATACATATAGCTCCAATGGCATCTAAGAGTACAAATGTGGTAGTAAGCATATGCTTAATCGGTGTTATTATTATGAGGGGGTCCTTGGAAAATTCTCTCCCCTGAAAGGGGTACCAGGCCCAAAAAAGTTAAAGAACCCCTGGCTTAGAGGGATCAGGTGACAGCCTCCGTCTTTGCAGGTCCTCACACTGGCCAGCAACGAGCGCATCTCCCTCACCGGTTCCATGAGGTTGCTGTTTGAGATCAGCCACTTGAGGGCTGCCACCCCGGCCACTGTGTCCAGGGCAGGCATCCTGTATGTCAACCCCCAGGACCTTGGCTGGAACTCGTGAGTGTGCCCCTGCAACACCCTGCCGCGGGGCGTGGCAACACAGATTGGGAGTGGGTGATGCACGCACACACAGAACTGCGAAGTTTGACCTCACGCTTCTCTTTTACAGCAATGGCAGTGTGATGGGAATAGAGGTGAAAGGGTTAATCCCTGCCTGTTTTCGAGAAACCACCAGCTGGCTTTGTCACTCTGTACATTACAGCAGTAATTGGGTCTCTTTAGAAGCTCTTTTGTTTCTTTTTTAGGTATGTAACGAGCTGGATTGATACTCGACACGCTCAATCAGAAAGAGCTAATCTGACTATATTGTTTGACAAGTACGTTCCTTACTGCTTGGAGCAAGTGAGATGTAATCTGAAAACAATTACCCCAATTCCTGAAAACAGTATGGTGCAGGTAAGTGGCATTTTTAGCACTAGATTTTAATTTCCCAGAATTTTGTCTCCAAAATGTGGCCTCCTACCAGAGTTTAACTTATTCTTAAGTGTTCTTAGTCAAACTTCTGCTAGTGGCTTGTGATTTGACTGGTTGCTTCTCAGTGTTGCTGGGTGAGAAGAGCTAGGATTTTAAGACTTTTTTCAAACTTTTAACATGCAAAAGTTGTATAAAGTGATCTTTAATGAAGACAAAATTTTCAAAATGTTTGTGTGAATTGAAGCTAACTGGTTCTGGTCTGATTATTCGGAATTGATATTAGTGATAAAGCTACAGATTCTACTACTAACAACTACTAACAGTACTAACTCAGTTTTTAAACCTTCTGTCAATATAGTAACTGTGCCTCTCAGTTTGACGGCTTGTAGTCCCAGTGCCCTCTGTTGTACTGCTTATAGACCCCGTGCTCTCTGTTGGACGGCTTACAGACCCTCTGCTCTCTGTTGGACTGCATACAGACCCTGTGCTCTCTGTTGGACTGCATACAGACCCTGTGCTCTCTGTTGGACGGCTTACAGACCCTTTGCTCTCTGTCGGACTGCTTACAGACCCTTTGCTCTCTGTCGGACTGCTTACAGACCCTTTGCTCTCTGTTGGACTGCTTACAGTCCCTGTGCTCTCTGCTGGATGGTTTATAGACCCTGTGCTCTCTGTTGGACTGCTTACAGACCTTGTGCTCTCTGTTGGACTCCATACAGACCCTGTTCTCTCTGTTGGACTGCTTACAGACCCTGTGCTCTCTGTTGGACTGCTTGCTGACTCCAGAGAACACTCCCCCAGACTCTCCCAGGGAGCTCTATGAGATCTACTTTGTTTTTGCTTGTGTCTGGGCCTTCGGGGGTGCCCTCTTCCAGGACCATGTGAGTGCTAAAACCTGCCCATTACCTTTGCCTCGTCCCTTACAGCCCCCAATGTGGGGGCAATGACCCTGGGAGAGGACCCAGAAACCTTGTGTCTGTGTCTCTTTCAGCTCATAGACTACCGCTCCGAGTTCAGCCGCTGGTGGACCAAGGAGATGAGGGCCGTCAAGTTCCCTTCCCAGGGCACAGTTTTTGACTACTTCATTGACCCCGATACCAACAAGTTCGCCCCCTGGAGTGACAAGATGCCTTCCTTTGAGCTGGAACCCGACGCTCCTCTGCAGGTGGGGAACTGTCATCCAGCACTGCCACATGCTGGGTCTTTTAAAATGATCCTGATCCTTTAAAATGAGCAGGCAAAGAGGCCTTCTCAAAAGCTTTAGCTTTGGCTTTTTCAAAGACATGAGGAGAAGTGAGGCTCGAGAGGAACCCAAGGTTGTGGAGGACTGCAGCCCAGACAGAGCCTGTTCTTTCAAATCCCTGCTGGGATTTCACATTTTATCGCTTCTGGTATTTGTTCTCAATGGCAAATTAAAAGCCTTCCTCCTGCCATTCAGTTTCTCTTCAGAAGACAAGGCTTAAATTTAGTCTAACTGCTTGAATTTACAGCTTTTCTGTATTTCACGTGACAGAATCAATAACGGGACTGAAGTGGAGAAGATAAAAATTTATGGTATCTTGCAATTTAATGGTTGAAAAGATGCAATTTGAAAGATCATAAATTGTGAAGGAGTCCACGCTTGGTTGCCTTTGATTCAGTGCTCGCTGTTAGGACTTGATTAGCGAGTGTCTGCAGAGTGTGATTAACGAGCCGATCGATGCGTGCCACACCTCCTTTGCGGCCCTGCTGATGCTCTTCATTAGAATTAATAAAATAAATGGACTGCAGGGCTCTGTGAAAACTCTGCAAATGGTTAAAAATGGTCAGGAACCAAGGCAAGGCCCAGCTCTGCTGTGTTCCTAAAGCAACCGTGAGCCACGGGAGAAGCTTGCCAAGTAAAGTCAGAGGCGGTTTTGGTAGAAGCGAAAACCTGTCTTGGTTATTTGCGTTACTCTTTTTGCTAGCATTGTGCAATAATCAGCGGTCTTCTTTTATATAACCTGTGGGAGGTAAATGGGGGCGTAATAATGCTAATGCAGAAGATAGCACTGATAAACGGTTCTCAAAGAAGGTCTGTGGGTCCATTGTTCTCATGCAGTTGTTTTACATGGCAGTTAGACAGGGCCTGGGGATTGTGATTTACCTAATGGATTCCTCTAAAACACCCCACCTCAAATTGTCCCACTAATCCTCAAAATCAGACCCAACAGGACAAGGAAAATGGGTTTAATCCAAAGCAAAGTTTTTCTTTTGCTCTTTGATCTTTTGATTTTTTTCACCTGGCTGGGTTTTTTCCTGGGCTGGGTCATGGTTCTGCCAAATACAATCCATGTTTTTTTTTTAAACGAATAAAATATCAGTCATTAATTGATTCCGTTTAGCCAACTTGATGCTTATCCAGATCGTATTACTACACAAATATCTATTTCAATTCCTATTTTTCATCAACCACAGTGTTGTTTGGCGGTCAGTATAAAGTTTAGTGTCCATTAGGGCCCACGTACAGCTCCACTGTGCACCAGCCCAGCACTGGGCTGACCCTGAATTTGCCTGTTCCCCAGACGGTCCTGGTCCACTCGGCGGAGACGGTCTGCCTAACGTACTTTGTGGATCTGCTGCTGTGCAAGGGCAAGCCGATAATGCTGGTGGGCAATGCCGGCGTGGGAAAGACTATCCTGGTGTGGGACAAGGTGTCCAGACTGAAGGAGGACTACGTGGTGGCCAAAGTGCCCTTCAACTACTACACCACCTCAGCCATGTTACAGCGTGAGCCGCCATGCTTCGGCCTGCACCACTCTCTTTGTTATCACACTGTTACTGCTAGTGTCCTAACAATCACAAATGATAACACATTTGCAAAGTAAAACTTTGACTTGACTGGAAAGGTTCATTGTTCACAGAGACAGTAAATGGCTGGCTGCCATGGTGTCATAGCTCTACGGTGTGACTAATACGCCCCAGTGCTTCATTTGAATATGCATGAACCACAAAACCTTTTCTGCTTTTATTCTTTTCCAGATTTTTCTCAAATTATTCTAATCACCACTGAATCTATGTCAGTTGCCGCATGGTTACTGTCAGTGCATCACAGCAGTACAGTTAATGGTTAAAATCAGACTTTGGTCATTGTCCAGTCTGAGAGTTCCCTCTGTGTTCTAGGGTCTGGTTCCCCATCTGTGGGTGTCCTGCCTTATGCCCGAGTCCTTGAGTTGGATTAAGTGGTTACAAAAAAGTGAATTAATCTATGCCACACAAAATAAACACAATAATAACATTAACTTCCTTAACCACTCCCTATTATCCTCATATAAATTGCTAATTAGTCCTTATTATTAGTGGTTGCCCATTTTACTAATTTTGATAAATATGAATTCATGTACAATCCCACTAAATCTAATAATCAGCATAAAAATATTTTAGTGAAGGTAAAGGTAAAGTAATACCTTCTGGTCCACCTATTTATTTTTCTATAAATAATAAACAACCTGTTTACATTTACATTTACATTTTTGTTGCTTAAGCAGACGCTTTTTTCCAAAGCGACTTACAGATCTTCTACATTCATACACCTGGATTTTAACACCGTTTAGTGTTTTATAATATATTTTTATTTTTGTGTTTTTACTATTGTCATCGATAAAGTTTTATTTTATGTGTGCAGGTGTTCTGGAAAAACCTCTGGAGAAAAAGGCAGGGAGGAACTTTGCCCCTCCAGGTACCAAGAGGCTAATTTACTTCATTGATGATTTGAACATGCCAGAGGTGGATATCTATGGTACAGTCCAACCTCATACTCTCATACGGCAGCACTTGGACTACAGCCACTGGTAGGTCCATACGTGGGCACTGGGCTCTGTGGTATTGTGGAATGTCTATTGTACCGTGTGCTGTGGTTACGTGTCAAATATCCAAGCTACCTTTACCGGGTGGGGGACAGCGTTTACCAAGTGGGAGAGAGTCTTTACTGGGTGGGGAAGACTCTTTACCGGGTGGGGGAGAGCCTTTACTGGGTGGGGGAGCCTTTACCGAGTAAAAAAGGGTTCAAAGTACTTCTGAAAGGGATATTTCCTTCCAAATAAATATTTTTTTAAAGATGACTATTATACCTCAAATTATAAAGCAGGTTGTCAAGCTTGTGAGCCACAGGGTGTGCTGATTTTTCTGCTAGCTCTTAATTCGGATCTGATTTACACCTGGAAACACAAGGTGAGATCACTTATAATTAATCTAATTAAATAATTAAAGGGTGAGGTAAATGAAAAGCAATCTCACCCTTAAGCCTTTTTTGTGAAGCAATTAGAAGAACAAATTTGCCAATGGAAAAGCAAGTTTTAAAATGCAAAATCTCATGCAATAACATGTATACATGGCACTTCTCAAAATCAAAAAAATGAATACTCATCAAGGAAACAAAGAAAAAGTGCTTCACAAAAATACCTTTTATGGGTTGAATGCTAACTGTGAGCTGCTTGTGCAGGTATGACAGACAGAAGCTCGTCCTGAAGGAGATCCACAACTGCCAGTACATTACCTGTATGAACCCAGCTTCGGGAAGTTTCTCAGTAAACCCTAGACTTCAGGTAAAGTACTGTATAGAACATGCTAACACAGTTTCTGACCAGCCACATGGAGCAGATCAACCTCCATACACCTCAGGAATAAAGACTGAGTATGGACCTTTCCATCCCTCTTCCGACCGATTTTCGTACCACCTGCTGTTCTGTTTCTCAGTTTCTCCCATGTTCAATGGAAAAGCATGTTTTGCCGAAGTGTAATTATATTATACCCGCTCCTCAATATATAACAGTGAAAGAAAGATAAATAAAATTACGATTAAAAAAGTATTCATGAATAGACCGATACAATACATTGTTTAAACTGTGAGTCTAAAAAAAAAAAAATACATATATATATATATATATATTATATATATATATTTTTCTATCCCATTCCCAGAGGCACTTTTCTGTGTTTGCGGTTCACTTTCCAAGTGTGGAGGCCCTGTCTACCATCTACGGCGCCATCCTGGGCGCCCACTTCCAGCAGGGTGGCTTCAGCTTCGGGGTCACCCGATCGATGGGCACGCTCGTCCAGGCTGCTATCTGTCTGCACCAGAAGATGACCCAGAACTTCCTGCCCACAGCCATCCGCTTCCATTACATCTTCAACCTGAGAGACCTGTCCAACATTTTTCAGGTGCTATTACCCTCCTGAGTTCAATGGAGGAGGTGTGTCGGTCTTTATTAAGGGGCGACTAAGTAATCTAGTAAATGTGCCTGTCTGACTGCAGGCTGAGCCCCATGACCCACCCACTGCTGATATAGTCTCTGAGCGGCAGCACTGTTTCTGGATGGTATTGATGGGAAGGAGGCAGTCAGTGTGGGTGCTCTCAGTTCCTCGCTAAACAGTGCCCCCTGCAGCATGCGAGTGCCTGTAGAACCAGTATCCTCCGAACAGACTTGTTGCTCCTTGTTGTTGAACCTCCTGTAGGAGCTGTGCAGCTAGATGTTAGGTGGGTCAGTAGGGGCTTCTTTTCACAATAGAATGTGCAGCTACTCCTGAAAGCAAAACTGTATTCACATCCATCATTGAGTGTCATATTTTACTTCTGATATTTTCTTTGTTATTGTCGCAAATTTACTTTCCTTTTTTACTTATATTGACTTAGCTGAAACCTTTAACCTTTACTAATTATGCCTGCTGTTAAATGCTCAAAATCTGTTTTGTTCCCTTTAGGGAATCCTGTTTGCCCCCTCAGACTGTGTGCGGTACCCCATCGACCTGGTCCATCTGTGGCTGCATGAGTCCTCCAGGGTGTACTCCGACAAGCTGATGGAGGAGAAGGACGTGGAGCTCTTCAATAAGATCCTCCTGGACACGGGGAAGAGGTACTTTGAGGTAAGAGCACACCAACTTCGATTTGACTGAAATGGATCCTAATGTCCCGTAAAGCTCTCCCAGCATCCTAGAATACAGAGAATTCACAGTAAGGAGCGAGGTCAGTTTACCAGTCATAGATGAGTTTAGGTTATATTTTATTAATCCCCATTGGTAAATTCTGTTGCCAGTTTTTATATATTCTGGTTTCAATGTGCATATTCTCACTCTTTAGTGTTTTCTATATTTAATTACAAAAATATAAAATTTTCTGTATGCAATTGCACATGTTTTCTATTTGTGTGGTTATTTTAAACGGCCACACTAACCATCATTAAGGACCTGCCTGTTTTTGCGCCAGGGCATCGATGAGTCGATTTTCATCCACCAGCCACTGGTCTACTGTCACTTTGCCCACGGACCGGGGGAGTCGCGCTATTTCCAGGTGTCGGACTGGGAGAAGCTGCACAAGGTGCTGGCAGACGTGCTGGAGCACTACAACGAGCTGCACGCCGTGATGAACCTAGTGCTGTTCGAGGAGGCCATACAGCACGTGTGAGTTTCTCTCTGGATCCCAGTTGCCTGGGATTCTGTATCCAAGACTACTCTTGTGTCGTTGCGGGTGCTGGAAGGCACTTTCCTTCTTGTGCCTTGTTGCGATCCTGTGCCAACGTTGTGATCCTGAGCAAACGATGCTAATGAGTCCCTAGCCGTGAATTTGTCATCAGCTGCCAAAAACACAGGCGGCATGTGACGTAATGATTAATATAGTGGCCGTTTAGCCAATGGGCTGCTGGTTGAATGCTGAGACCTTAACCTAAAGAAAAGTACACCATCCCCGTGCTTTGGCAGATGCCGGATCAGCCGCATCCTGGAGGCCCCACACGGTAACGCGCTTCTGATTGGAGTGGGTGGCAGCGGGAAGCAGAGCCTATGTCGTCTCGCCGCCTTCCTCAGCGTCCTGGAGGTCTTCCAGATCACCCTTCGCAAGGGATATGGCATCAACGACCTCAGGGTGAGATAGGTCGTATTGGGTGGCTCCGCATGCGGCATTCTGATGTGCGTTTGGTTCCTTCACATCCAGCAGCGGGTGAATTTGCCAAAAATGTCTCACACGGCCTCACATGGTGAAATGTACATGTCTCTGGGAGGGGTCTCACAAACACATATTATACGGACAACTTCCATGCACTTTCTGTACAATTGCTCTACCCATATGCATGACCAAGTGGTCTCACTCCAAGTCAAGCCTCATGTTGGTTCCCCCCAGACTCCTGCTTTATCTTTTCTCCCCCCATCCCCCCCCCAGAGTGACATCGCTGCCCTCTACCTGAAGGTGGGGGTAAAGAACATTGGCACAGTCTTCCTCCACACCGACGCTCAGATCCCAGACGAACGCTTCCTGGTGCTCATTAATGACATGCTGGCATCAGGTACCTTTACAGAAACAGAGGAGGGGGGCAGCGGATCAGAGTGGCGGTGGGGTGGGGGTGGGGAGGTCATATGGGGTCTGTTGTAAGCGCACTGCGTTTCAAAACTATTACAAACACACTCCTGGCTGTGCTGAGACGGCGAGAGATGGAGAGGAGTGCAGGTCAGAGCAGCTGTGAATGGGCTCATCAGTGGAGGTGAGGGATCAAACACACACATTAGCTACACTGGAGATATTAAGCCACCTCTGGCGACCCAAGGAAAATAAGCCGCTTATCGTAATTATTTGCAATCAGTAAATGTATGATTCATTATGAAAAGCTTTTTTATTTTATCCAGATATAATTTTCCATTGTTCGCATGAAGAAACCCACACAAAAGAACTCTGTGTAAGTGTTATTGTAGGGAGCGGGGCCTCTGTTTAAGGCACACTCCTTCTGCCTGCCAGGAAAAGCTGATTTACCTTTTAAATGGTGAGAGGGAATGAAATGGATTCTTATTATAATCAACTGACCTTTTCAGAAGTAGAAATAACTCTTGTCTGTAGAAGTAAAGTTAGCGAATTCTTAGCAAAAGTTTTAAGCCTAAAGACATGCAGCCATGCTGTTGCTTTAGTTTTACTGTTTATTATTAAAGAAATGCATTATATTATTTTAATTAATTTTTTGCAGTGCCAGCTGCTGTATTGTATTCTTTAATTTTGAATGGTCTCCTTGTTTATTTATTCATTTAGTCAGGACACGCTTAGGAAATCTGAGGGCATATGATTTGTGTTAGTTATAGGAGGAGTAGTGTGTCTCCACACTCTTTATTTAGCAAAGGTAGTATTTAGGACACAGGTTGCCAATGGAAACCTGTGTCCTAAAGGGTTTTAGGGTGTTGCTGCTTTTGGTAGTCAAAAGGGGTAGTCAAAGCTGTAGTAGTAATGACACTTTTATTCCATCTGTGATAAATATCATACAGTGATAAAACATAATTTTCCTCTGTATGTTGACATATTTGTCTTATCCATTGTTATTTTTTGTTATTTTGCTCTGTGGTGAGCGTTACTCTTGACTATCTGTGAGTCACTTCAGCCCACCGGACACTTTCCGTGCTCACTAGGGGACATACCGGACCTCTTCAGCGAGGAGGAGGTGGACATAGTGATCTCCTCCATCCGGATGGAGCTGCGGGGCCTTGGCCTGCTGGACACCAGAGAGAACTGCTGGCAGTTTTTCATTGAGCGGATACGAAGGCAACTGAAGGTCAGCCCATTTCCCCCACCCTGGGGCACCATTCTGCCTAAATGGCTAGAACGGGAACTCGAAAGTGCCCCAAATAAGTTTTTTTAAATTTTTTGTAATTTCCCCACTTCAATTAAGAGAAACGACAATCATGGTTTCTGAATTAGTTTTTATTTAAGGGGTGAATTATAACAGATTGGTTACTTTAACTGTTTATTTACTTATTTTATTCTAAAGCTGAGTAACACACCATTATACATGGTTTCCTAACCTTTTGGATAGGATATGTTGTTTGTGCCAGGTGCTAATTTCTACAACAGACTGGTTTGGATCATGTGATCATCAATCTGTCTAATTAGGAATTCCCTCACGTTGTTCTGCTTTTTTCCCCTCGGTCTGCATATTTCTGCATTCTAGATAGTAATGCAATTAAGCACAACATGCTAACTTGCTATATTTAGAATAGAATGTAGCAGACTTAAACGTTGTTTTATGATCTACTCTACAGTACCACTCCCAGATGCTTCCATGTTTCTGGAAAACTGTTGCTCTTCACAAAAGAACTGGTTTCACATGAGAAAGATTTTGATGGATGTTCTTTCAGACATGAAACATCCAAAGTATAAAGTAAATGATATCACTCCCATGGGAAGTATAGCTACATGGGAAGTGTCTGCTAAATATATAAATAAGGAGATTAAAATAAAAAATATATATATTTATATTGATTTATTTTTCTGAGTTCAGGCTTTCTACCCAGGTTAGGAGACCCCAGTTACATATACTTTATGAATGAATACACTTTATTTCACATGAGGCCGATGTACTTAAGCCTCAGTAATTTCCTCTGTAATTGCGTTAGCGTCGTGTGGGTTTATATTTATTGTACAAAAACTAATGGGGGGGGGGTGGCAGCTTACCCTTTTTTTCCTTTTTCTGTGGATGGCTGCTGATCCTAAAGCCCCTGTCTTTAGTCTCTGCGTGCTGTAATCGCCTCACCCCCCAGGTGGTCCTGTGCTTCTCCCCCGTTGGCTTCACTCTAAGGACCCGGGCCAGGAGGTTTCCCGCCCTGGTCAACTGCACTGCCATCAACTGGTTCCACACATGGCCCCAGCTGGCCCTGCATTCTGTCAGCAGCACCTTCATCCACAAAATGGAAGGATTGGAGGTGAGTTACCAGCCCTGTTCATATTCGGTATACAGGTGTGGAGTTTCACTGCTAATGAGTGCACAGGTGTGTGGTTTCATTGCAAATGAGTGCACAGGTGAGTAAAAGAAAGGATAAGATCAGGTTTTTGACTATCCCGCATGTCTTCTTAACAGACGCCCTTATTTTAGGGCTCTCTTCTGTTGAACAAAGAAATGTTTACAGTACAGCCCAAATATGTACTTACCCAGTATTATCATTACTCTGATAATGAAATAGTAGGCTTTCTAACAGCAAGTTAGACTACTTTGTGGCAAGCTTTTGAATTAAAAACATGAATTTTTCTGATACAGCCTTATTGCCAAGTGCCTTGTTACTACTTTTAGTTACTCTGGAGAGTCGTCCTACCTGTAACACACCCCTGTCCCCCACTTCTCGTCAACAGTATTGAATGGTGTGTTCACTTGCTGATGTTCATGCAGAGTTTATAAACTCGTGGCGGCGTGTGCATCTGTGCGAAAACTAGATGCAGCAGAATCCATTAATGTCACCCACTATCAGTTGCAGTTCAGATGAATAATGCATGATGATGGAGACGACTTTAATTAGCAAGCAGTTCGACTCGTCTGATAACACCCTGGCCTAATAACACGAGGGGCAGCAACCCGGTCATCAGTCAACCCTGAAAAGATCAGCCTGGTGAAGCCATGTATCTCCTTAAAACAAACTTAAGATCTTTCTATAGTGGGACCAACTTTGCCTCTTGTCTACGAACCCAGCGCTGACATTTAAGTTGCTGTATCCCGCGTCCATCATCCTGAAAGGTGCTGAAATACATTCTAATGATCATTCATTCACCCCTTAACCAGTGTCAATTTAGCTCCATGAATTCTCTATAAAAGGCTATGTGTCCCCTATTGCACAATTGATAATCTAGGACAATTAATTAATTTAATTTATTTTTTAATTCAACCCTATATATATGCATTATGCATATTCTTCTATATTTGCTGTGACATTTTTTTCTGTGTGTATTGTAATCTTCTGTAATTGTATATTTGTTTATTTGTAATACCTGCTGTTAAAAGTATAAAAATCCCCCTGGACACATTTTATCGTGTTAAAATGTGGGAGCAGAATTTGCACCGAAATTTGTTCTAAATTAATTACAGATCTAAAACAGAAAATAATTGTGCAGCATGTGAGGGCGTGCTGGGCCAGAGAACGGCCAGAGAACGAGGCACTAGGGGAATGGTTTAGCCTTTTAATCAAAGAAACAAAAATAAACTATAATGGAAACCTCATGTTCCATGGAAAACTAGAAAACTAATCACAAACAGTGTGAAAAAAAAAATCCCTTCTTTTTCCCTTCATCGACCACACAGTCCAGACTCTCCGTCTATTACTTCCTTCTCCCCACTTTGTTGGCACCTTTGTGCACTTTGTGCACAACGAGGTTCAATTAGTGGGCGTGGCCCTCCCTCTCGGCATTGCTGCCAGTCCTTTATTCTGCTGGGGAGGGCGTGGCTCCCAGCTGCGTGCCACAAATTGATTTCAGTATTCATCCTTCGCTTTGACACACCTTAATAAGCTATATCTGCAACTGATTGAGTTCAGGTTTAATACACATGCTCGTATGCTCGTTTTTGGTTAATACATAAAAAACTTGACATTGGCAGTAGAAGCAAATCTGGAGTTAGGTTCAAAAGCACCAGAGGAAGGATATAAGAAAAGGCATTGAATATCTCCTGAGAAGGAGAGAGAAGGGCGCTAGACATGGAAAGCCACCAGAAGGCCTCTGGCAGCTCTAACGCAGTAAGTCTACCATGGCTGAGATGGGAGACTCTGTACATAGCCCAGGTGCTTCACGAATCTGGGCTTTGTGGAAGAGAAATCTTGGCTAGAGTTTTCCAAAGGCATGCGGGAGACTCTTGAGATCAAATGGAAGAAGATTCTAGTGTGGGATGAGACCAAAATAGCGCTTTTTGGCCTCAATGCTAAATGCTATGTTTGGCGCAACCCAAACACTGCACATCTTCCTGAGAACACCATCCCCACCGCGATGCACGGTGGTGGAAGCATCGTGCTGTGAGGATGTTCTTTGTCTCAGAACCTGGAAAGCTTGGGAAATAGAGAGCTAATTGGATGCAGAGAAATCCTTGAGGAAGACTTGCTGCAGTCCGGAAGAGACCTGGGACTTAGTTAATCTTCCTGCAGGACAATGACCCCAAAAAAGTAAATGTCCTGGTGTGGCCCACTCAAAGCCCAGACCTCAATCCAATTGAGAATATGTGGAAAGAGTTGAAAAAGCTGCTCGAAAGCACCCATCCAAATTGACTGAGCAAAACAATAGATTTAAATTGATTTGAAATTAAATTCAATTAAATTGAAATTTGATATGGTGTTCATATAATACAGTGTGGAAACATCCAGGGGGGTACTTTTGATAGTCACTGTATCTCTTTAAAGCATATTTAAAACCTTTTACTCAGACAAAAGACAACATGTGTAGAAGAAAGGAAGGAAGGGAAGAAAAATAAAGCATTGTGAACGCGGTTGCCCCCCCGCTGAGCGTGAAACACAATTATAAACCCACTCTGCAGCTGAGCAAGGGATTGAAGCCAAGCAAGGCCCAGGATGAGGTCGGGGACAGGAGTGGGCGTGGAAACCGGCTGCCACAAGGGCTCTGGGAAAAACAAAATAAATGGCTAATAATGACACTTAATGAGCTTGATTAAGTTGATTTGTTATGAAATAGATGGAGAGAAGGGTGAGTGTAGGCGATATAATAAGAGGTTCATTTTTATACAAACTGAATTCTGAAGGGTTTTGAGACCATTCGCACTAGTAAGAAATTAAAATGAAATATATATTTTTTAAATGAACAGCCGTCTTTTACATAATTACTCAAAAAAAAAAACATCTCTCTTTTTTTTTTCAAAACTCCCATTGACCTTACATCATCATTTCCAAACAGCATTGTTATTATTGTTTGAGAACAATTCTCAGGATTGTGTTGGGGAACATTACTTTGGAGAGAAATTTCTGTTGTCCTCGGTATATCACAGTTCCGAGATGTAATATGAAGACTGACAAATTACCGAGTGACATGTATTGTGAAATGCATTGACATTAGGTGCTTTCTTAAAATCATGAAATTTCTCTCTCTTTTGGCATCTTGCAGCCTGAAGTGAAGGCATCGATAAGTGAGTTCATTTCCTACGCTCACACCAGTGTGAATGAGGTCAGCCTCAAGTACCAGCAGAACGAGAAGCACTACAACTACACCACACCCAAGAGCTTCCTGGAGTTCATCAAGCTGTATGGCAATCTGCTGAGCAAGAAGAGCAGGGAGCTGACCCAGAAGATGCTGAGGCTGGAGAGCGGCCTGCAGAAGCTGCAGACCACCGCATCTCAGGTCAGCTTCTCCCAAGTCAGGCTGTCCAGCTCCAGGAAAGGGGCCAGGAAATGAGGGCAAGCTGGTTTCAAGGGGACAAGCAAAGTCAAATTCCAAGACAAATTATGAGGAAAACAGAGTTTAGCTGGATAGCCTTCATCAAGCAAGTCCTTACTCACAAACCTCTATTTCTTCTGGCTTATTTATACATTGACCTGTTAAACTGGGATCAGCCTTCCCAACCTTCAAAGTGGGCTATTGCTGTAATCTAAAGCAAAGTAAAGTCCCCCTCCCATCTACCATGGGCACTTTGAACAACAAACTGGGGTACATCCCTTGATATCACGGATATCAAGTATTAGAGGAATATGATTGGGCCATCCTCTTCCAAAAGACATTTGAGCTATAATGTGACCAGTGGTTGAGCTGCAGAAACCATGTGTCAGAAATTCCAATAATTACTTATCTCAACCAGTCTGATGCCTGTTCGGTTCCTCTCATTTAAAGTAATAATTGATTATAAATTGGTGGATTTTGAATACACTATTCAAACAAGCTCTTTGGTCTGAGTACAAAGAAATGAGAGATACTTTAGGCTCATTGCATTTCAGAATAGCTCGGTCAACAAAATACAAGAAATAAATCACATTTTCCCACCACAATATTTTCTCCCAAAGTGAGAGAAGGCGACGAAGGGAAGTTTAATTAAGTGAGGACCTGTTGAGGAGGCTTTCCAATCATGGTCCGGAGAATGAGTGCGTTCACAGCATTCATCTGCTGGCCATATTCTCTATTTATACATGTGCAGGCTGAAGCTCTCCATAGGGACTCCAGTTAATGGAATACATTAAAGAGAAGGGTGCCCGGGGCTTTATTTGTTTTCTACACTTCTGCAACTTGTTTAAATGAGACTAACTGCTGGCAACCAGCCTCCCTACAAGTCTATACAGGCCAACCTACTGAGAAGACAAGGAGCGGTCGATACAACAGTAGGGTGTGTGTGTTTCATTGTGTGTGTATGTGTGTTTCTATGTGTTTATGTGTTTTTCATTGTGTCTGGGTGTCTATGTGTTTTATTGTGTGTGTATGTGTGTTTCTATGTGTTTCTGTGTTTTTCATTGTGTCTGGGTGTCTATGTGTTTTATTGTGTGTGTATGTGTGTTTCATTGTTTGTGTCTTTCTGTTTCTATGTGTGTGTATGTGCTTATGTGTGTGTGCGTTTGTCGGTGTCTGTTTCTATGTTTGTCTGTGTGTGTGTTTGTTTGTGTTTATGTGTCTGTGTTTCTGTGTGTGTGTGTGTGTGTGTGTGTGTGTGTGTGTGTAAAATTCTATGTCGGGCGAGAGGAGTTAATTCAGAATGTTTTAGAAGGTCTGCAGTTTAACTTCAATTAAAAATGGTATGCTGTGTAAATTGAGCTCTTTTCTTTTTCAACTCTCACTGTAGTTAGTACAGTTAACAAAAATAAATTGATATTTTTACATTCATTTTTATAATAGCATTTCAATTTAGCTCAAAGAGCCTGAAAATACCACAAGAAAAAGGCATAAAATGTTAATCCACTGGATAAAAACAACAAGCAGGTGAATATGGAGAGAATGTCACTGAAAGCAGACCCCTGAAAAGGCCTGTCCTAAGTAAACCTGTAAAAACATTTCACCAGTCAGCTGATTTCAGGTTGGCAGGATGCATGGTCTGTGTAGACACACTCATGGTGTGCGTGCTGGTATTTGCACAACAAGTCAATCAGAATCTCTGGATCTTTACCATTGAGTAGAAGCTATACGATGCTGTTGGGAGAGTCATGTCATGCCTTACGAGAAAACATATTTTTTATGTCCATGTAATCGATTGGTAGATGCACAACATTTTGGATGCACAGCGGCAGGAGAACCTACTAGCAAGGCCAGACACGGTGTAATGAAAGCATGGACCAAATTCTCAGCATCTGAAACCAATAAAAAAGGCCTGATGTGAGCAATGTTTTGCAGGTGGAAACGGGACACTTCTCTAATGTTTTTAGCATTGACTTCGGAGGAACTGCTTTCACTGATTGAATGATAGAGCCAACCTGAAGCACAAGCACGTGGAATTTAGCTTCAGTTAGCTTCAGTTAGCAGTTGAGTGTGCGTTCATGGCGGAAGTCAAGACAAGGTTACCTTCCCCTCCACCCTCACCCAGGTGGAAGACTTGAAGGCCAAGCTGGCCTTCCAGGAAGTAGAGCTGCACCAAAGGAACACGGACACCGAGGCGCTCATTGCCAAGATCGGCCAGCAGACAGAGAAGCTCAACCAGGAGAAGGCTGTGGCCGACGCTGAGGAGCAGAGGGTAGGTCTGCTGTCTCCCAGTGGAAGAGAGAATAGCTACCTTGCGTGTCAGAGTTGACCATGATTCACAGCAATTAAAATATCAAATTAGAAATACAGTAGAAACTGGATAGTTAAATAGGATTGTCTAGGTCTGTCTTAATATGTTATAATATTAAAATATAGAAAATTATACAAAGGATATTGTGTGTGTTGCACAATGGACAAATAAGTTGAGGATATGCATCTTGTCTTACTGTCCTGGAGGTTGCTGCCATCCAAGCTGAGGTCACCAAGCAACAGCAGGAGTCGGAGGATGACCTCGCCAAAGCTGAGCCCGCTCTTCAAGCCGCCAACGCTGCCCTGAACACCTTGAACAGGGTGCGTCCCCAACCCCCTCCTGTACTCCCTCTCTGGAAATCCATACAATGCACTAGGCCTTGACTCTCTACACTTCTCTAGCTGAACCTGACAGAGCTACGCACGTTCCCCAACCCACCGGTCATTGTGACCAACGTGGCGGCCGCTGTGCTGGTGCTCCTGGCCCCCCAGGGCCGCATCCCAAAAGACCGCAGCTGGAAGGCAGCCAAGATGTACATGAGCAAGGTGAGGGGGTCGGAACGCGGTCACACCGCAGAGATGAGGGGTAGCAGGAGACATAGGGGTTGAGGAACTGGTCATGTAAACCGCAAGTTTCAGGTAAATTTCTGAAAGTATGAATGGAGTATGAAAAACTATTAGCCATCCAGGCTGGGAGCATCTGGTAAACAAATAATAATAATGAGAGTGAATAATAAATTGTAGTTAAACATCTCATTGGTCGTAATATAGTATAACAGAAGAAGAAGACAAAATGGTATATCTTAGCAATCTAACTCTTATGCATGTTGCAGGGGACTTATTTTTAGCAGACTGTCAGCCTTTCTCTGGTTTGTCCCCTTCAAGGTGGACGACTTCCTGCAGGCACTGGTGAACTTCGACAAAGAGCACATCCCAGAGGCCACCGTCAGGGTGGTGAGGGAGGAGTACCTGAGAGACCCCGAATTCAACCCTGAGTTTGTGCGGCTGAAGTCATCGGCCGCCGCAGGGCTTTGTGCCTGGGTCATCAACATCGTCCGCTTCCACGAGGTATGCCCAAGGACCACCCGAGGACCGCGCGGGGACCGCCAAGGACCGCCCGAGGAACGCCCCGGGCAGCTGAGATTCTCTCCCTTCCCCCATGGGTCTGCCACAGCTGGGACTATAGATTCCCTTACTGACACCCTACACAGTTATGTTCCTGCACGCTTTTAACTTTACCCTTCCTGACTAGGATAAGAAGTGCTCAGGTCGCATTTGTCCTTCGCTTTGAAAGACAAATATATGTGACTTTAACAACATTAAGAGACCCGCAGTGAGCAAAACTGTCAAGAAAATGTTAAAAGGAAAAGGCAACACTGACTTTAATTTGTTATCCAAAGGCAAGGACAAACCCTGACAGCTTCCGTTTTCACATATAAAACTACTTTCTCTCCTGTTTTCAACAGTGAATAACATTTCCCCAAAAAATAGTTATTCATTTGACATACTTGATGGAAGAACCCATTGGTGGTTGTGTCATATCACACAGAGGTGTAAAATATGAGCAACGATCCTCCTCTTCAGAGAGGTCCTGATTCAATCCAGTTGAATATGGCCATTATTCATCGCGTTCCTTTCACATTCATCACCAGTAAATAGAAAACTTACTCACAATTACACATGTCCATTAATAACGTGTGGCCCTGCTCATCTCACTGGAGCTAAATTCATTCCTCTTGCTTTGCACAATTGTTCATTTTTGTCACGCCACCTTGTCCTGTTTTTCATTTCTCCCTATACTCCGTGTTCCTGTCCTGATGTCACCATCGGAAGATGTATGTAAGTACGGGCTCATTTCATGCTCTGATGCTTGGACGATCTTTAGAAAGTTTTCTGGTTATTTATTTCTTTAATTAGCCAATTATTTTTGTGCTCAGTTTGTGATACACAGCTGCCTTTTTAAAGCCAGCATTTCAGTGCGGGAGCTGCAGTCAGGTGACCACGATTCCACGTGTCACTGGGGAGTTATACAATACAAAGATGACGCCACACTGTGGCCTTGGGTTCGACAATTAGTGCCCCTAGTGGTGGAAAAGCCGCCCTTCGAACAGCTTCCTGCTTCTCCTGAGGAGGCAGAAGCTCTTTAAAGACAGAAAGAGGACAATCATGATTAATGCAGGGTTTCAGCAGAAAGAATCAATTAGCAATTAGCTAATCCTCTAAGCCTCATATAAAGAAGCAGATATGCATGCAGACGGTGGTCTCAGGGGGTGGAGTGAGTTAAAATGTTGCCTTCTCTCTGCGTCACCGTGTTCAATGCTGAATCTGTTCTCTGCCCTAGGTCTACTGTGAGGTGGAGCTGAAGAGACAGTCTCTGTCCCAGGCTAACGCTGACCTGGCCGAGGCCGCTGACAAGCTGGAGGTCATCCACAGGAAGCTGGGGGTGAGAGAGGGGGAGGCCAGCCTCCCTGTGGTCGATTTAGGGATTGTAACCTGAGTGACACCGCCGGGACACTGATTTGTTCAAGAACTCTCTGATGGACCCGAGCAGCCTTTAAAATATACACAACCATCTCTGATATACTCACTCTCTCTCTCTCTCACACACACACACAGTTTTGACTAGGCATCAGTTGAGTTTTTGCCTAAATTTCAAGGTGACCTTTGATACAATTTGAATATGTTCCTTACCTCAGAACCATTTGACCGGTTTTGTTGAACTCATCTGATGATTGGGCAGTTCGCTACTCAGACATTCAGACTTCAGTTCAATCATAACTCAGGAAACATAATATTTCTCATACTGTGACATTGTGGCCTGGCTATTAAAATATCTCAGTCCGTAAAAGCAGGATATGTACAGCCAACTTAAGTTACAACATGCACACATGCAATCATGTAAAGGTAGAACGAATTTATTGATGCTAACTGCATTGTGCTATTGAGTATTTAAGCGAATTTAAAGCATTTACGGTGCACCAGGGACTTTTATGGATGTGGTGACTGCTCATTGTACACACACTGAAAACACACATACATCTGATATAGCTGTTTTTATAGAATAAGAAATCAGAAAAGATGTCTGATCTTTGTTTTTGTGACTTAGCCGCAGTCATTTTCTTAATACCGTTTTTATTTTATGAAAAGCAGATGAAAAACAAATACTTGTGCTAAAAATGTTATAATATGCCCTGGCGGGGGATACGGCCACATCCGTGACCCCATCCCCCATCACAACGTTTGCTCATCATATCCAACCATTGGTTGTGGGTTGTTAAGCAATAATTTTCATGTTCCCAACTAAGCAAATAAACTGCCATCATCACTACTAGGTGGGGTATGAGGGTGTGCGGGGTATAATTGCGTGCAAGATGTGAGGGGTATGCGTGCGTGCGGGGTGTAAGGGGTGTGAGTGCGTGCGGAGTATGAGGGGTGTGAGTGCGTGCGGAGTATGAGGGGTGTGAGTGCGTGCGGGGTGTGAGGGGTATGAATGGCTGCAGAGTGTGAGGGGTATTAATGTGTGCGGGTTGTGAGGGGTATGCGTGCGTGCGGGGTGTGAGGGGTATGAATGTGTGCGGGTTGTAAGGGCTATGAGTGCGTGCGGAGTGTGAGGGGTATGAGGGCATGCGGGGTTTGAAGGGTTTGAATGCCTTCCTCCTACAGGAGAAATGCAACCTCTTATCAAAGGGTTTTAACATCAATCTCCCAGCCAGCGCTGGCACTGGAAGCCTGGCCACAGTGGTTAGAGAGCCGGCTCTTTATTCTCTATGTCGAAGGCTTTTATTTGAAGATTGAAATCCCCTCTAATGCCAAGACATAAGTAAGTTTAAAGTGAACGCGTGATTAAGAGCAAATGTACCTGGCATTTATTTAGCCAGACAGCGAGGCAATTAACCGACATGCATAAAGACTCATGCTTTGGACCCAAATTTTAATTTGGCACATAAATGTGCCGGCTGTAGGCAGCGTTTAATCACCTACCTGACAGGAGTAACTACTTTCGTTTAACCTTGACTGGAGATCATGAATTCTAACACCTTTAATTGCACACATCATTTAATGGAATGAGCAGAGCAAATTTCCGCCAATTCAATGCCCCTGATTGACAGACATGCAATAAGGCCTGCCATAATTAAGGCCGATCCGGATCTGTGACTTTGCCAGCCATCGGCGTAACAACGTGAACCCGTTTGGTGATTGTGCGGAAGAGAGTTTGATGGAGTTAACCTTGTTTGGGAATACTGTGGAAGGAAAGGCATGGGTATGTGAACAGGTCTGTTTCTGTGTGTGTGAGTTGGCTTCTATATTCTTTGTATATGAGTAAGTGTGTAACGGTGCATGTATATGGGTGTGTGTTTGGGTACATAGATGTGATGTTTTCTGTGTGTATGTGTTGGTGTGAGTGAATGAGTGAGTATGTATGTGTATATGTGTAGCTGTGAGTGAATGAGTGAATGTTTGTCTCTGTGTTAGTGTGTGATTGGGTGTGTGTTTGCTTTATGAGCTGTTTGTGTGTGGGTAGATGTGAATGAGTGTATGTGTGTCTGTGGTTGAGTATGTGGGTATGTGTCATGTATAAGTGAGATTCCAACGAAATCCAACAGGGCAGCAACACTAGTCAAACAATGCTGTTCTGGGGTAGTTTCTAGGCAGGTTCAAAAATGGCTTCCTTCAGTTGCACTGGAAATAATAACTTTTTTATATGTTTTATATGGTTTCAGCAGCCATCTCTCTGGTGTGAAAAATGTGGACTACAGTTACCCTAAATTGTTTTCTCGGCTCTTTGCTGATTTGTGGAATTTTTATCAGGGCACCAGGGTTCTCCTCTGTGTCAAAACCCAACCAGATAAATGGGGCTTGTTTGAGAACAAAGCTTCAGGCTTTAATAAATTATTTTCTTTATTTAACATTGCTAATTATTTTTCTATTTTCTTTATCATTCAGAAATTATTTTATTATGTAGTACATCAGCACACAAGGGATGGGTTAAGTAGTACATGAGCACATATGGGATGGGTTAGGTAGTACATGAGCACATAAGGGATGGGGTTAGGTAGTACATCAGCACATAGGGGACGGGTTAGGTAGTACATCAGCACCTAAGGGATGGGTTAGGTAGTACATCAGCACACAAGGGATGGGTTAGGTAGTACATCAGCACATAAGGGATGGGGTTAGGTAGTACATCAGCACATAGGGGACGGGTTAGGTAGTACATCAGCACATAAGGGATGGGTTAGGTAGTAAATCAGCACATATGGGACGGGTTAGGTAGTACATAAGCACATAAGGGATGGGTTTGGTAGTACATCAGCACATAGGGGATGGGTTAGGTAGTACATCAGCACACAAGGGATTGGTTAGGTAGTACATGAGCACATAGGGGATGGGGTTAGGTAGTACATGAGCCCATAGGGGATGGGGTTAGGTAGTACATCAGCACCTAAGGGATGGGTTAGGTAGTACATCAGCACCTAAGGGATGGGGTTAGGTAGTAC
>JAOYSI010000027.1:3130301-3155176 GCA_025775065.1 Hiodon alosoides | reverse complement strand
GTAGTACATCAGCACCTAAGGGATGGGTTAGGTAGTACATCAGCACATAAGGGATGGGTTAGGTAGTACATCAGCACACAAGGGATGGATTAGGTAGTACATGAGCACGTAGGGGACAGGTTAGGTAGTACATGAGCACATAGGGGATGGATTAGGTAGTTCCCTTCAAATACGAAATATGAACCATCACTAATGCGTTATTCCCCTTGAAGAACCCAAGAATTCTGAGTATTTATGCCAAATCTAGTGAGAGCAGTTGTGCTTCATAAAATCGTAAAATGTCACATGGAGTCAGGCACCTGTTCTATTTTTCCTTCAGAGCTGTGGTGGCTGACTACTTTGAATTTATGCCAAATTTTGCCTTGCTAACATCGCTCACAAAGTTGTCCTTCCCAGGGTATAGAATTTGATGTGACTTATTCTGCTTTTAAAATGTTTTCAGTATTATCTGGAAAGTATATTTGATATTCAACGTCCCCCTGTACATTTTCATTAATAGACTCATCTGCACTAGGCTTGTCCTCTCTCCCATGCACTGCAACCCTTTTGTGCACGATTGCTAAGAAGACTTTGTGTACGGTGTCATAAGTGTCTTGCTTTGCAACAATGTCCTAGCGGAGGCGGCCGATGAGGTGTTCTGGTGAACATCTGAAGGGAATGTTATGCTGAAAGGCGGGAAGTAAGCTGGGGCTGCGGTGCTTCCTCGAGTAACTTCACCCTTAACATCTTGCACCTCCTCCTTTCCTTCTCCCTCTCCTCTGCCTAGGCAGAAGAAGAGGAAGCAAAGATCCTCGTCCCATGGTGCCGACCAGGGACACAAGATGTACAACCTTTTCAATAGGCAGCAGACCTTCTTTAACAGTCTGGAAAGGCTTCTTTGGTAGCATCGGATGCTTCCAGCTCTTCCAGCCCTGTTGCTTGTTAGCTGTTCAGCCTGAACCCCTCGCTCTCCCCATTCCTTGCACTCACAGTTAGACAAGCCGAGAACTCTGTCTCACTTTCTGCTTCGATAGAGTTTGGGAGACACGACGAGGAGCCCTATTCAGAGGTGGCAGAATCAGAGGAGGCCCCTCTGCGCTCTAAGATCATGCAGAAAGCCATGGAGATCCTGGGCATGACTTAGCCGTTTTGTCAGGGGAGAGCTTCTCTGTCTTTGATGAACAGCCTTTCATGGCTGTCAAAGCCCCTCCTATCCACCTTATTTTTTTGAGGGACTTATAGGAAACACACGACTATGGCCTATGCAATCTTGCATTCCAGCACTTTATAGACTGCATTAGTCAAAGAAGTGCCTTTCCAATTTCCCGCTGATCCACTATTCCAGCGCAGGCATTAACCGCTGACCTCTCCTTGCTCTCGAAGGATGCTGCTTCTCCCAATGAACAGTGCTGGGTAACAGAGAACATTCAATAGAATGCTTACTCCTCTAGCGCTTTCCTTTCCCATCTTGGAAGCTACAGCATTGTTCAGGGGGTGTACCAGTTCAGGTTGCTGGCTTTGGCTGTGGATGTGCTTGGCCCTGATACGCTTAAGGAAGCTTTGCCTAGAGAAAATCAGACAGTAACAATCCAGGATCTTACTGGTGGCGTCACATAAGCCCAGGAGACCAACGATGTAAGTAAGCCTTAGTTTGTGTCTCTAATGCAGCCCCTGAGGGAACTGTCCAATTGCCGAGAACTTCTCAGTTAGGCGCAGGCCATCACAACCTGCGAGCCTACAGCTGTGGGTTTTGCCCTTGAGGGCTTCGGCTGAGCTATTTGGTTTATCAAGGGTTATCAACACTCTACAGAATGCCGGGGCAGCCTCCACTCATATTTCAACCGTGATGAGTGGCCCAAGCTAAAGATCCGACTATTTTTCCATTTAGGTGATACTGCAGTTCTTATAGAACCTGCTGAAAAAGGGCAGGAAACCTTCTACTCAGAAGGTTTACTTGGTGGCAGTCTCCACCTACCATGTTAAGGTGGTCTCCATCTCCCCTTGAGCACACTTTTTGCGGGACATTTTTTGAAAGGGGCCCATGGAATGTACTGCTGCAAGCATTGACAAAACCTGCAGTTAGCGGTCACTTCTACTAAGCAAGTGAGTAGAATGCAGGTGCAATCAGTATCCAGAGATAGTATCCTCTAAATGCTAGTGTACTACATAGAAAGAACAGAGAGCATAGGGGCATTCTGTAGTCCAAACAGTTGTTTGTCTGGTACAGATCCCAGTACTAACAGAGATAATTAAGATACCGTACAATCTCAGAAAGCTGTACAGCAGAAGCTCAGAAGTAAAAAGAGAGTGAAAACGGCTTTATAGGATTTTAGGACATACAGTGTCAGACTTCTCACAAGATTTGACATAAATGTTCAGAATTATGGGGTTCTTATTCAGGAGTAATTTAGATTAATAATAGCTTAAAATTTCTATTTCAGGGAACTGTGGTCATGATAATCACCCAATGTTTTTGCGCTGAGGTGTACAGTGCTTATGATGCTGCGAGTTGTCTGATGTACAGGAGTTGGACACCAGCTTGGACACTTTGACAGCTGCCTTCGAGAAAGCCACATCGGAGAAACTACGCTGTCAGGATGAGGTGAACAGAACCAACAGGACCATCGAGCTGGCCAATCGCCTGGTGAAGGGCCTGGAGGTATGGGCTTTATACATTTATAAACATATTACTAATGTATATTACATATTACATATAAATATTTAAATGAACTAGGCAAGAAATTATTTTTTAAACACAGAATTGACTACCCTATGTAGAGCACTTATTGTGTGTCTCTCAGACTGTGACAAGTTGCCACACAAGTGGCAAGTTGGTTGGCCAATTAGCTGTGTGAAGGGAGTTTTATATAATTTGTCCCTTGTTTGGTAAATTTATCACAGTGTAGGAGAAAGTATGTCTATGTCTAAACATCTCCTTTGACCTCCTCACAGTGACCACAAAGCGAGTTCTCCCTGGCTATTTCCGCAACACTAGTCAGGCTTGCTTGTGACTTGCTTTTTTTGATGGCCAGGATGTGGTCGCTGAGACGCTATCGGAGACGCCTCTGCTTTATTACTTTGACAGTCATCTGGGTGTAGCTTCCGATAGTACTCCAGCTAATTTTATTATTTGTTTCCCAATAGTCCAAATAGGATTGTCTGAGGTGTTTTGTAATTTGGTTTATTCTTATTGGAATTGTTTTTGCAGTGCTGTCCTGAAGCTGGCTGATGTCAGTGTGACTGCATTTATTTTCTGAATACATTGGTTTTATGATGTTGTGTACTTTTCCTCCTACAACACCATGGAGATGTTTTAGAAATAGCCCTTTATGCCAAATATAATTAAATACCAGTGCCAGTGAGGTCACTGATATTGCTGATGAAGCAGGGAACAGCACAAAAAATCAATGGGTGCGTACACTGGGCAATGCCACAGTGTGCTTACTGCATAATGATATAGGTGGAAGAGGGAGGTTTAGAGTCAAACAATATGAATCCCATGCAAATAAATGAATCCACCAGATATAAGATAAAAATGTAGTTATTAATATGATGCTGTTTTACACCTGATAGCCTTATATGAGTGTTTGTTTTTTATTAGGCATAATGATATGTATTATTTTGCGTTTATTTTAGACTAAACATGGTAGCTCATTGTGTGATTCTAGTATGCTGAGCATTGTCTTTATGCAACTGTGTATTTGTGTGTGTGTGTGTGTGTGTGTGTATGTATAATGACTGCGATAACCGATGATATAGGTAGTTTTATCACAAATTTCTCCTAAACCTCTTGGGATATTTTGTGCATCACAAAACACATATTATGCACAAATAATGTGTTTGTTATGTTTTTTTTACAAACGGAAATGCATGGTTGTGCTCATAGAGGTCTTTCTAGATATCTGTTCCATATATCTATGTTTCTAGCTTTGGCGACATATTTAGTCATTCGTATTTATCACAATGTAGAAGAAAGTGCGTCTCTGTTTCATATCCCTGACAGTTGCTCTGCTGATGTATATTTTATTTTTCGGATCAGATAACAATAAAGTCTGCTTTGTGTCTTTGTTTCTGTTTCCCAATATTCCAAATACAAGTTTTTGGTTCGTTGTATAATTTGGTTTATTCTAATGTGTGACTGATCCGCAGGGCTAGTTTGAGACTGGTGTTTTGATCTTTTCAGGACTCTTGGATTTGTAGTGCTTTAAAATGCTGTATTAGATTTTAGATACAGCCAGAATTTTAGCACTCTTTTCTGGATATTTTTTTTCAATGGATAACAGCCTAATTCGGACATACATTAATTAATTGGTATTTTCCTTGTTTCTGCGGAATTCAACATGCACATTCTGTTGGATGCTTGTCCCATTTAGTATAGCTGAGATGAGATGAGTGGAGCCAACACATCACTTCCATATAGAGGAATGGGTTGAATTACACTGTATCTTTCTTTCCGTCTGTCTGTCTCTCTCTCTCTCTCAGTCAGAAAACGTGCGCTGGGCTCACTCTGTAGCCCAGTACCATGAGCAGGAGACGACTCTGTGTGGCGACCTGCTCCTCACGTCGGCTTTCATCTCCTACGCCGGCTCCTTCTCCAAGAGGTACCGCCATGAGCTGTTGGAGAACCTGTGGATGCCCTTCCTCCGCAGCCAGAAGGTAGCTACCTCCTCCACATCCCATAAATCTCCTCCATTTAGATAACTAGATATTATCTGAAACTGTTTGGTTTTAGTACCTCTGCCCATTATTCAAAGAGACTGCTTTATGTTTCCAATTCAGTTGAAATGGTTATGCTTTGAAAGCACAAGTGATGACTATCAGTCAATAGGCAGTACTACAAGAGTTCCTGTGTTCCCAGGAGAGATGATTTGTGCGGGAGAGGCAGTGAGGTCATAAAGATAGAGTCAAAATACGGCAGTATCTCCTACACTCCTGCTCAGAAAGTCAAAGATGTTTGAGACTAACAATTTAGACAATCACCAGGCTGGCTATTTCTAAGTCGAATGGCGTTAAAAGGAAAAACTATCTTTTTGAATGGTCACATATCAAGACAAGGGCAGACAGAAGACCCTGACAATTGTTTGATCTTTGAAAGTTTGGAGCATACAATTAACTGCAGTTTTGCAATTAACCAGTGTTTGGCTATGTTCTGATATAGTGATTTTTGGTGCGATGCTAAAATAATTCCTTAAAAAAATGTACAAAGTGTAATTTGCTGTTTGATTGTGGCAATAATACCCATGACAGTTTGACATATTTAAACCCTGTCTCTGACAATAGGCATCGTAATGTCAGAGATATTTCAGGCCTGGACAGACAGATGTAAGAGGAAGTATAGACCATGGGAAGGAAATGGAAACCGTTAAAGTTGGCCCACAATGGCAATAAGTGGTTAGAGCAATTTTTGGATTAAAGAGTACTTCTCTGGAGCTAATTGTCTGAGAGCTCTTTTCATCCTCCTCCCTGCATTTTTCTTCTGGAGTGCTTGAATTAAATTTTTAGGAGTATTCTTTTGTAGCCAATTTCTCTGTTTTGTCAAGGCATTGGTTGATAATCTCCGCAGTCTTGTGCGTGTGTTTGTGGTGACATCACATTAAGGTGAGTGGTAAAACATTTGTAATGGAAATTTACCCAGGATCTGTAGCTCTGAAATGCTGAGGCCTACTTGCTGAAATAAAGAAAAATAATCCTAGGTGTATCTGTGAAACACATTGTGTCTGAAAGAAGGCTCCTACACTCTTGACTTCCGTGAGATGAGATTTTTCAACCGCCCCCTCCCCCCACAGATCCCCATTCCCATGACAGAGGGCCTCGACCCAGTGAGCATGCTCACGGACGACGCTACGGTGGCCAGGTGGAACAACGAAGGCCTCCCCAGTGATAGGATGTCCACGCAGAATGCCACCATCCTCATCAACTGTGAACGCTGGCCCCTCCTCATCGATCCCCAGCTGCAGGGCATCAAGTGGTTAAAGAGTCGATATGGTGCCGATCTCAGGGTCATCAGCCTGGGGCAGAAGGGGTGAGGGAGTGACAGTAACGTCTGGGTCACAGAATGAAGTCAGAGCTGACCATAATTTGATCTTCTGACAGAGCCATTTTTCAGTGCACATGCATCACTGCCAAGCCATTCACCTGAAGAAACACACTTTACGTCAAAAAACGTTGTTCTGCCATGCGATGCTTTATTTTTGATTTCCAGATTTTTAAATCTCAAATTTAGTTAAATTTCATGCATTCTGCATTAGTTAGTTTGTATTTTGAATGCACTACGTTGCGTTTAACTATGCAAGTTTTCTGGTTTAAATTGTCAGTCCACTGTTAAATCCGTCGAAAAGGGATTTTGATACCAGGAACTGCTGTAATTATGATGATGTCATCAATGCCATGCAGATACGTGGACGTCATCGAGCAGGCGGTGGTCACAGGAGACCCTGTCCTGATCGAGAACTTAGAGGAGACTATCGATCCGGTGATTGACCCCCTGCTAGGGAGACACACCATAAAGAAAGGCAGGTAAAGCATACCAGCTGATTCAGCTCCCAACCCCAGGCTACCTCTACCCAGTGCTGTGTCAGGACGCTGTGACCTGCTCTCTTCCCCCTTTCCTCCATTGAAGGTGCATCAAGGTGGGGGACAAGCAGTGCTACTTCCACCCAAACTTTCGACTCATCCTGCACACCAAGCTGGCCAACCCCCACTACAAGCCGGAAATACAGGCTCAGACTACTCTCATAAATTTCACTGTGACCCGCGACGGCCTGGAGGACCAGCTTCTGGCCGAGGTGGTCAACCTGGAGAGGCCAGACCTGGAGCACCTGAAGGTGGGCCACCCAGCATCTGTGTTGGTTGCCAGCAGTAGACCGCATACGGCAAAGTATGGAATAAGAGACCAGGCCATTTTTCTATATTTTTGGTCCAATTTCCAATGAATCATTGAAAAACAGATTGAGTCATAGAAAGGTTATGTTAGAGTTTACTCTAAAGCATATTTAAAAAGAAAAAAATCCATATACTTTATAAACTTTAGTCCTACACTCAGGCGGCCTCTTGTGTGTTTCCTGGTATGTTTTTTAAGATACAATCTTGCCTTTACAATACCCTGTGAGTAAACTGTAGCTTTAGTAAAGCAGGCATTTAACATAAAACGGATTTGTTCATCAAGTTTTCAGGTTTTTATCTGAGAGGAAGTGACTTTGTAAGGATGCAATGCCTCTTTTAAACATATGCAGAAGCACAAGTGTAACCGGAGAGAATCCAGTTCAATTTTCAGTCAAAAGCAGATGTGGAAATTATATACTGTAATTACTTTTCAGCCCATATAAAAACAAAGAAAATTAATAGTTTTTTATCCCAGTATTTTTAAAGAGTACTGAAAGTACGTCATAGTAACTGGTTCTCTGTTTGGTCTGTTTGCTGATTGGTCTAATGGCTCTGGGTTACCAGTCGGACCTTACCAAGCAGCAGAACTCCTTCAAGATTGAGCTGAAGTTACTGGAGGATGAGCTGCTAACACGCCTCTCCGCTGCCGACAGCAACTTCTTGGGAGACAATCTGTTGGTGGAGAAGCTGGAGACCACCAAGCACACGGCAGCCGAGATCGAAATGAAGGTACCGTGAATGGCCTAAGCACAGTCATTTACCTCACAGCCTGATCATGCGTATACTACACAGCCTTAACACATTTATTTACCACACTGCCTGATCATTCATATGCTACACAGCCTGAAAACCGAAATTTACCGCACAGCCTGAACATTCAAATACTACAAAGCCTGAACACAGTAATTTACCACACAGCCTGAACATTCATATACCACCGGGCCTGATTTCAGTATAATGATAAAGTGTCATGTGACCCTGGGGGATGTGTTTGCGCTGCCACATGTGTAGGTAATTTTTCATTACAGCAGATCCTTTAAATGTCGCTCAGTGCTACTGGACCTGCCAACTAATCCTATTTCTGAAATGAAACTTTAGAACATGGCGGTTATAGAATTATAAAGTAATGTTTTGTCCTCAAGCTTCTTGGAAAATTATAAATGGTGCCTGGGAAGAAAAGAAATGAAAAACTCAGTGCCAGAACACTTAATGAGTCTCTTTGTTGAGGAGATGGTTAGAAATGAGGAGTCTTATTTATTACAGATGAGCACATTATATTTTTTTTGCTCTAAATGGTGAATACCAAGATATGTTCCTGTCTGAGGTCAAATTGCTTGTTTCTCTGACCCTTTTTAAAGCGCAGAGATCAGATATGGTAAGAAGTAGTAAGTGCTGTTATATATGCTCACCGGCCACTTTATTAGGTACACCTCTTCGGCTGTGTTATTTAATATTTAATCAGCCAATCACATGGCAGCAACTCAATGCATTTAGGCATGTAGACATGGTCAAGACCATCTATTGAAGTTCAAACCAAGCATCAGAATGGGGGAGAAAGGTGATTTAAGTGACTTTGAATGTGGCATGGTTGTTGGTGCCAGGCGGGCTGGTTTGAGTATTTCAGAAACTGCTGATCTACTGGGATTTTCACGCACAAACATCTCTAGGGTTTACAGAGAATGGTCAAAAAAAGAGAAAATATCCAGTGAGCAGCCGTTCTCTGGATCAAAATGCCTTGTTGATGGCAGAGGTCAGAGGAGAATGACCAGACAGGTTTGAGCTGATAGAAAGGCAACAGTAACTCAAATAACCACTCGTTACAACCGAGGTATGCAGAAGAGCATCTCTGTGCCACTCCTGTCAGCACAGGTACAGGAAACTGAGGCTACAATTTGCACGGGCTCACCAAAATTTGACAATAGTTGACCTGAAAAACATTGCCTGGTCTGATGAGTCTCAATTTAATGCGTAAACAACATTAAAGCATGGATCCATCCTGCGTTGTATCAATGGTTCAGGCTGGTGGTGGTGGTGTAATGGTGATATTTTCTTGGCACACTTTGGGCCCCTTAGTACCAATTGAGCATCGTTTAAATGCCACAGCCTGCCTGAGTATTGTTGCTGACCATGTCCATCCCTTTTTGACCACAGTGTACCCATCTTCTAATGGCTACTTCCAACAGGATTACGCATCATGTCACAAAGCTCACATCATCTCAAACTGGTTTCTTGAACATGAAAATGAGTTCACTGTACTCAAATGGCCTCCACAGTCACCAGATCTCAATCCAATAGAGCACCTTTGGGATGTGGTGGAACTCGCATCATGGATGTGCAGCCGACAAATCTGTAGCTACTGCGTGATGCTATCTTGTCAATATGGACCAAAATCTCTGAGGAATGTTTCCAGCACCTTGTTGAATCTATGCAATGAGGAATTAAGGCAGTTCTGAAGACAAAAAGAGATCCATCCCGGTACTAGCAAGGTGTACCTAATAAAGTGGCCGGTGGGTGTATGTGTATGTTTGTCCTGACAATGCGACACTCAAAGTCTCCTAAACATGGCATGTTGTATCTGATTATTGCTGCCCAGTGACCACTGCTTCTGACTAAAGAAAAGAGAGGAATTCTGTGTTGTAGGTCCTGGAGGCGAAAGTTAATGAAGTAAAAATTAATGAAGCCCGTGAGCACTATCGTCCGGTGGCTGTAAGATCCTCTCTGCTCTACTTCATAATGAATGATCTCAATAAAATCAATCCAATGTACCAGTTCTCACTTAAGGTAAGATTTAATTTACACGTTACAGCCTTTTACCCCCCAGGACTGCTATTTACCCCCTCCCTGAGGGCGAATGTGTGCTGGGTCGGTAATCTCCCGCTTCTTCTTTAGGCGTTTAATGTGGTGTTTCACAAGGCAGTGGACCAGGCTGAACCCTGCAACGATGTCAAGAAGAGGGTAAACAACCTCATCGATTGCATCACCTTCTCCAGTTTCAACTACATCAGCCGAGGCCTGTTTGAGCGGGACAAGCTCACATTCAGTGCCCAGCTGGCATTCCAGGTGAGATCTTGTCAGGTGTGTCAGCCTTGGCCCTACTTTCAGTTCCCTAATGCCCCATCCCACATGTTTTTCTCCTTCTCTGATCCTGGGCAGCTGTTGCTTTTGAGCAGAGAGATTGACGTGCGCGAGCTCGACTTCCTGCTCCGGTTTAACATTGACCTCAGCTACGTCAGCCCTGTCGACTTCCTGTCCAACACAGCCTGGAGCGCCATCAAGGTGTGCCGCCCCCACGTTTATGCCTCATGTGTTAATGAGAGCCAACCACAATTCAGCGCAAATGAGCAGCTGGTTACAACCAACAGAAACAACATGTTGAGCTTTAAGCCAAAATTTTGCTGGAGCTAGATGAGAAAATGAGGGGCCCTATAGGGATCTGAAACTTGAAATCAACAAAAATAAGAATAAAAAAGACCTTAAGAAGACTGTAGATCGGATGTAATCGTTCCTTGGGAGCTGAAGGTCTGTTCTTATTCTGATTTGTCTGAGCAGCTTTTTCTCTGAAACTGTTGAGAGGAGGACTTCCTGTTAACCTTTTCTGATTTCAATCAACCTCAACTATAGACCATGAGCTTCACGGATGAGTTCCGCGGGCTGGACAGGGACATTGAGGGTTCCCCTAAGCGCTGGAAGAAGGTGGTTGAGTCAGAGTGTCCAGAGAAGGAGAAGTTTCCTCAGGAGTGGAAGAGCAAAAGTTCCCTGCAGAGACTCATCATGATGCGAGCCCTCCGCCCTGACAGGATGACCTACGCTGTCAGGTAAGCCCCCCACTGGTGTGTTCCTGAACAATTCTCATCATCTTCCTCCTCTTCCTCACCTTTTTGTCCCTTAAAGAGTGGTGCACACTCCATTTGATTTTTATCCTCAGACCCCTTATCTTAAACTACAACACAATAAGAAAATACAACAGCCGATGTAAACATGATTGGCAGTCTTTATTTCTGTAGCTAATGTGTATGAGAGCCATAAGCATTTTGACGATGACCCCTGTTTTGCAGATTTGCATTTCAATCGTAACGCAATTATCTAATTTCTGCCTGGCGCACTTTCTCCTGCAGAAACTTTGTGGAGGAGAAGCTGGGCGTGCAGTACACAGAGGGGCGTAAAACAGAGTTTGCCAAGTCGTTCAAGGAGAGCGGGCCAGCCTCCCCTGTGTTCTTTATCCTGTCCCCTGGGGTGGACCCTCTGAAGGATGTGGAGGCCCTTGGTAATACTGAGTGAGGTGTGGCAGTATGCTCTGTAGTTCTTGCACCATAATGATGAAAATGGAAGGAGATAAAGGCAGTCAGCTCTGCCCTCTTAATTGCAGCTTCAGAACATCTCCTGTAGTGCGGCTTCAGAACATTTTCTGGAGTGCAGCTTTGGAATATCTCCTGTAGTGTAGCTTTGGAAAATCTCCTGAAGTGTAACTTCAGAACATTTTCTGGAGTGCAGCTTCAGACAAATTAGGGTTTAACTGCTGTAAATAATCCATTGGAATTTTATTATTGTGTTTTTATTCCTAAAAATACTGTAGCTCTATTTAAATACATAACAATTACAGTGTTTAAGATATGGTAAAATACAGTAGAATCTAAAAGAGTAAATTCAGACAGCAGTACAGTATTCCACGTGTAATTTATTTCTGGCAATGCAGGAAAGAAGCTGGGGTTCACCATAGACCTGGGGAAGCTGCACAACGTCTCACTGGGACAAGGGCAGGAAGCTGTGGCTGAGGTTGCTATGCAGAAGGCGTCCATGGAGGGACACTGGGTCATTCTGCAGGTGACTGGGTGTACATATTTATTTTTCCCTTACATCATTGAACTGCTGTGAGAGATGACGTTGACTCTTTCCATACAGTCTATTGTCTCCTTTAATTTCAATCTTTATTCTGCTAATAATATTACCCCAATAGTTGTAAAAAATGACATCAGTTTATGCATTAAATTTGTTGGGGACACCAGAAAGCATGATCCCTCTACTAAGAGGTGTTGTCTGGGTCTCATTTTAACTTTATTCTCACCAACGTACACCTATAAAATGAAACACTCTCACATATATAAATTCCTCTTCGCTCTCTCTCTCACACACACACATACATAAAACAGTCATAGGAGAAAAAACACACATATGAAACGTTCTCACACAGATGAAACACTCTCATACACGAGTATGAAACGCTCACATACTGATATGAAACACGCATTCTGCGTTTCGAGTGTGTGTTTGTGACAGTGAAGTTTAAAATCAGTCCCAGATGACCCTTCAAACTCCTCATACATGTCGAATAAATGCATGTTGAATAAGCTATGCAGCTGTAGTGACAGTGCTGCCATGCTTTGGTTTTCTAGTATGTTACAACTAAATTAAAATTTGAATTAAAAACCCATTTCATAATTTTATTCTGAAACAAGTATCACTTACATTTCTTTTTCAAACCAGTCCCAGTTTTAAAAAAATAATTGCATTGTGTTTTTGAAATAGAAAGAATTGAGTTAATTGCTTTCCCAAAATGCAACATGTCCACAACATAACAAAAGGGAGACCACGAAGCATTTAGTGTGGAGGCGTAAACATTCATCTTATTGTTAACAGTATGCTTTGAGGTCAGAATCTAAGTGGTGGAAAAACGCTCTATATCTGTCTGTATGTGTAGAAACCTCAGCCGTTAACACTGGTTACAGTCACAGCTGGGGTTTTATACCACTGTGAATGGTATTGGTCCCCTAAACTGGCCATTGTGTGGCTGTCTTTGCGTGTAAATTGGCTTTATACAAACTAGGCCAGATTAAATGTGTGACATATAATCAGGAAGGGGAAATATAACACATAGTTAATTATAATAATAAATCCTGAGAACAAAATAAGTTGTAAAAAACACTATAATATTTCATTTTTAAATTAATGTTTTTAAATTGAAATGGGCCTCTTTAATTTCCACAATTAAACCTAAAGTTTCCTTAAGTGTCTGATTATTAACGCAGAAGTAAATTCCATTACCTTCCTTGATGATTATCTAAATCGTCAGATGTATAACAATATAATTGGATACACAGAAATCCATTTACCTTTTTTGGACTATATCTATTTATTTGGAACCCTTTTATTTATTTTCTCTGCATAGCTGGGGATGAAGCACAGCCACATTTTCCCTCCTGAGATTTGACCATATACCCTGCTGGTACTGTGTTGAGTACTTAATGACATGGTGTCCATACATGCCCTTCAATAGAACATTCATCTGGTGGCCAGGTGGCTGGGCACCCTGGAGTCATTGCTGGAGCGGTGTGGTGAGGCCAGCCATCCAGACTACCGTGTGTTCATGAGTGCCGAGCCCGCCCCCACTGCACAGGAGCACATCATACCCCAGGGCATCCTGGAGAATGCCATCAAGATCACCAACGAGCCACCCACCGGCATGCTGGCCAACCTGCACGCCGCCCTGGACCACTTCGACCAGGTGGGGTGGAGGTTGGCCTGGCTGGATCCAGTCTGGGCTTTGCAAAGGGAAGATGAGTTGAGCGAGGCCACAGGGGCTGTTTAACAGGCTAGGGTGTACAGAGGAATGGTGAGATGGGCGGAGTGAAGCCACAGGGGCTGTTTAACAGGCTGGGGTGTACAGAGGAATGGTGAAATGGGTAGAGTGAAGCCACAGGGGCTGTTTAACAGGCTGGGGTGTACAGAGGAATGGAAGCTCAAATTAAAAACATATTGACAATTTGGGCGGGATTTCTCAAAGGAAAGATTTTCCTTTGAAATAATAAACAAGTTTTAGTTTTAGTATATTATATATATTTAGAATTATAGTTTTAGTTTATATAGTTTTATTTATTTTGCTCTTTGTATCACGGTTTGATGACATTAACTCCTGCAAGGCAATGCCAGAAAAAGGAAGGAGGGCTGTGTACTCTGGTTTAAGTGGGACAGAGATGACCCAGTGGGGGCTCAAACTGTTCTTTCTATCTGTCTGCAGGACATTTTGGACCAGTGCTCACGTGAGCAGGAGTTTAAGACCATTCTCTTTTCTCTCTGCTACTTCCACGCCTGCGTTGCGGAGAGGCGCAAGTTTGGGCCCCAGGGCTGGAACCGGAAGTATCCCTTCAACAGCGGGGACCTTACCATCTCCGTCAACGTCCTCTACAACTACCTGGAGGCAAACTCGCAGGTTAGCGGTTCAGTTCCGAACCGCTGGAAGACTCAACGCACCGCAACCGGGCCAGTCTGAAAATGTGAGGGCGCTGAAAACGTGTGTGACCGACAGGTTCCCTGGGAGGATCTGCGCTACTTGTTTGGAGAGATCATGTACGGGGGCCACATCACTGACGACTGGGACAGACGGCTCTGTCGCACTTACCTCGAGGAATACATGCAGCCAAATCAGGTAGCTGGCCTGGTAACTGTCACACTGTGTGTGTTTTTTTTAAGGGGGGTGTGTTTGTGAGTGTGTGAGCACATTGGCAAGAAGACTCTCACAAAAACTCTCTAATTGAGGAGTTGTCTTCTCTGTTGTTGAACATTGTTACAGAGTGAGAGTGGCAGGGGAACATGCCACAGACAGTTTTCTGTATTAGAACTCCCTCTTCTGGAGATAAGGGAAACTTCAGTTGGTTCTGTTGAGAAGACCTCTACAAAGAAAAAGTTCTTGAACATAAAACCATGAGCTGTGTTTATAAATCTGTAGAGATTAATCTGCAGAGTGTGTTACTGTTGTAAGGACTACTGTCATGTTTCCGTCTCTCAGTTTGGCAGGAAGCTTGCTCTGGCTCCAGGGTTTGTGGTGCCGTCCAATCTTGACTACCTGGGTTACCATAGCTACATTGACGAGATGCTCCCACACGAGAGCCCTGTGCACTATGGACTTCACCCCAACGCTGAGATCGATTTCCTGACCGTGACATCGGACAGCCTGTTCCACACCCTGCTGGAGCTGCAATCCAGAGACTCGGTCATGGGGGAGGGCACCTCGCAGACCGCAGAAGAGAAGGTCACTGAGCGCAGTCAATTAATTAGCTGACCAGTTAATGAATTCATGAATTCATGAAAAATATTTTAGGTGATACAACGCTTTTTAGAAGCAGAGGTTTTCAAGAGGGTATCGAAAAGAAAAAAAACTAACAAAAAACATCAGGTTGACAAGGGGCAGACTGAAATGATTGCATGTCTCTTTGTAGTTATTATTCCTATAAAACAGCAGAATCGGTGTTAAAAAACAAAGTGAACATGAAAATATTTCTAACTTACAAAACAGCCTAAGGCTTGAGAACAGTTTTCCTGACAAGGGTTTTAAAACTCAGAACATACAGGGACCGTTATAAAGAGAAGAGAGGTTTGCAGTGGTATAAACCCGAGTAAATTTGACGAGGAAAAAATGGGGGAGGGTATAAACAGGTGAGTGAGGTGTCTGCTCGTCATCACAGTGACAGCCACACGGCCCCACTCTACGTACTGATCAACAAACGCTTGGTTTTAGTCACACCAATCACATCTAATATTGTACTGAGGTGATCGTGGAATTGTCCCTTTATCTTAGGGTATGCTATTGACGTGGATTGACAAAGTGAAAACAAGGCGTATATTGATCACGCAGGTGAAAACCATCCTTGATGACATCCTGGAGAAATTGCCAGAGGAGTACAACATGTCGGACATTACCTCCAAAACCGCTGAGCGCTCGCCGTACATCCTGGTGTGCTTCCAGGAGTGCGAGCGCATGAACCTGCTGGTCTGCGAGATGCGACGCTCACTCAGGGAGTTGGACCTGGGACTGAAGGTCAGCAGGGCTGGCGACTCCACATGTAGCCCTCGGTGCATCGCTCACTTTCTGTCGGCTCTGGAGCTAAGGCACTAAATAGTCCATGGGAACAGGCATTTTCGAGGAATGTGAAAACGCATGAAAAACTTTCAAACTCTGTCAATGAAACGTTCTGGTGTTTTGACTAGGTAGCAGGGGCAATTACGAGCAATACTGGGGCAGTAATTTAATCCGGTGTAAATGTCAATGTAAATGTTAGTGACAAACACATTTATGCATGCCATCAAAATGCATTTTCTTTTGATGAACCTTCACAGGCAACCAAAAAAAGCTGCTGCTTTAATGTAGCCAGCAGGGAAATAAGAGAATTGTCAAGTTGGGCTGGCTGATGCACCCCTCCCCCGAATGAATTGAGTATTTATGGTGTCATCTCATCACTCTCCCTCGGAGATGGTGCCGACGACTGCACTTACGCTTCCTTTTGTTAGGGCGAGTTGGCAATTTCCTCCGAAATGGAGCAACTGCAGACAGCCCTGTTCCTGGATAATGTACCCGATACCTGGACCAAGCTGGCCTATCCATCCACGTACAGCCTGGCACAGTGGTGAGTGACAATACAGAAGCCCCCGGCCACCCGGAGTCACTGAACCGGGGCACACTTTGCCAGGGGGTGGGAGGGGTTGTCAAAAGAGAGAGGCTGTTTGTGTGGTGACTGGACTAGAAGCCTACTCAGGGGGGCAAATAAATACTTACTGTATCATCGTTAGTGCTTTCTCCCAGCACTCCATAGGTGTTAATAGTCGCCTAAGGGTGCTTTTCCCAGTCCTGGTCATGGGGACCCATTGGGTATGCTGCTTTTTATTGAACATGCAGAAATCGCCAAATGTTTGGGGAGCATAATAGAATACCAATCTTGTGAAGTGTGTGTGTTTTGCTTATATGTATGCTTACTTGTGTTCTAGTTGCACCTGTGCTCCAACGTGCACAGGGGGTTGGGGCTTGAAGCCATGCCGCTTTTTTCCCGACCCTACCTATAACCTGTCATTATTGTTATATAGAGGTTTTTTTGGCTGCCATGCCCTTAATTGCAGGGGCTTAAACAGGGATTCTGTGCCTGCCACTTAAAGGCACTTTTGGAACACAATAAAAAAATTAGGGGCAGAATCGCAAAAGTACTGGTTTCCCTTTTTTGCAGGTTCAGAACGGCCAACTCCAGCCTATCAATGCAAGTTGTAAAACCTGACCATTCCCTACATGAGTCTTAAGCACATTGTTACTTTACAAGAGCAATGTGTTTAAACACTAACCTGTGGGGCTTGCAATTAATTAGAACCACATGTTTCTCAAGTAGAAGTACTGTAGCTACTACTTCACAGCACTGTATTATACAATTATGTATTTGTATTACTGTAATCAAGGGTGTCATTAAGGGGGGGAAACATGAATGATGATGGGAGTAGAGGCTCCTAAATGTTTAGAAAATTATTTGCTTATCATTTAAAAAATGTTAGACAAAAAAATGTGATGAAATTTAAAACGTATAACAATAATCAAATCAGGCATCTCTACCCAGCCTTCCCATTTGTACAGTTGCTCTGGCATGTAGCCTAAGCATTCAACCACTCAAAAATGAAATCAGGTTTCGAGAAAAGGAAAGAAAGGAAACAGAGATAGATACAGCAAAATTCAGGAAAAAAATTACTCAAGGGGAAAAAAAACGAAGTGGTAAATCAGTGCGGACGGCCTGCCGAACTAAACTATGTCTCCGTGAGAGATCGTGCAGAACAAACTCCATACATTTTTGCAGAAAATTTCGCTCACCGTTCATATTGCTTCGTGTTTTTTTTTTTCCTTGCTCCTTCCAATAATTACAACTTGCTGGGCCGAAAACGTAGAAACCGGCTATTTTCTGTCATGTGCAATGCATTAAACGAAGCAAGCAACGCTAGTCAGAAATTCCGACCTTCAGCCCAGCGATTTTATTTCGCATTTTGGGCAAATCGAAGCAACGCAAACATTTCATTCCCATTTAGCTGCGGTAAGTGCATGCGGCCTTCCTTGGTGATTGGATTAATTGGTGATTGGATTTATTAGGCTTTATCGGGGTTTACAAAGCTGATAATTGTTCCTAAATATTAGTACTGGATTTCGCTCAAGGTACATTTTTTTTTTTTACAAAAAAAAAAAAAAGGTGTAGCATCGGTTCGCATTTTTTTAACCAAAGGAAACACACATATGACATTTTTGTCACAATAAACTACTAGATTGTACTCAAACGTAATTATTTAAGAAGTAAATTGTGAATAAAACCAGCACAAAGTGGGCCTCCAGGATTAGGAAAGTAATGTATGGGATTTACACAGCAGGATGAAACCGGCAGATGTCCCCCAGATGCATTTACTTTTTATGTTATTAACGGTTTTCACGGGAGGCTATCATCTTACTCCTTTACAGCATGTCCCCCTGATGTCAACAGTAAGGACTATAACAAATGTGCAGGACCCTCTGATTGAAACAACAAAGACACAAAAACTAAAACCGTGAATCTAAATAGACAGGAGCCCTAAAAAACAATTCTCTTTTTGATTATCGTCATACATTCTACAGCTATTGCCAATAATAACAACAACTATATCAATATTATTACTACTATTGTCAGCAACAGTTAACAGCAGCAGTAAATCCAATTACCTCTAAAGAACCAGTATGCCCTTGCTCTGGAGTACACCTGGAAAGGTGTGTTTTGGTGATATAATTGTGTGCACCCGTCTCGTCAGGTACAATGATGTTCTCCAGCGGTGCCGGGAGCTGGACAGCTGGACCCAGGACCTGGTGCTGCCCAGTGTGGTGTGGCTCTCAGGCCTGTTCAACCCCCAGTCCTTCCTTACAGGTACTGCCATGCCTCACGGCTGCTGCTTGCTGCTAATTTACTGCTACAGCGGTTTTTGTAATTAGCGCCGCCAGGCCTCATTAAATCTGCTCTAATGAATAAATATTGTATTTCATAGCTTGATTACCAGATCAGCTCGACGCTTGAGCGTCGTAAACAATTATTTCCCAAAATATTCATCACCCCAAAGTGGATGATCATTGGTGTTTAATGCTGGTATTTTCAAGTGCATCTTTATTATGCTAATAGTTTTTGAAGCATTAGTTTTTGAAGGATAATTTTGAAGAAAAAAAAAGTAATTCTTGCCAAATAATTTGAAACAAAAAGACTGGGAATTAATTTTTTTTCTTCCTTTTTTCCCCATTTTCACTGCATTCAGAGATAAATATGGACATAACTGTATACAAATGCTCTGTCTTCTTAATTGGCTATATTTATTACCAATGTTTTTCCAAACAGCATTTAACATTTTTCACAAGCGCTGTCTTGGAATTTTATTTTTCACAAAAATAAAAATGATTATTTATTTTTTGCGTATGCCCAGAATTACCAGTAATGGTTTATATTGAAATTATTATATATTTATTGGAGTTCATTCTACAGGAGAAATAAAAACTGCTGCCAGGAAAAACAAGGGTGTCTCATTTGATCTGTAGAACACATAATTGTCCACCAAGCTATGGCATTGTAGCTCTAGTCTTAGCTGTCATAGCTAATTTTTCATGCTTCTTATAAACAAATCAGTGAAATGAGAGACCCTTCAAGCTTATAAATTTAGTCTATGCTAAGGCCCTGCTCACTGATCCTGTGGTACGATTGGCCCGGGACTCTAGCGGTGATGCAGAGCCTCGCACGGAAGAATGAATGGCCCCTGGACAAGATGAACCTCACGGTGGATGTCACCAAGAAATTCAAGGAGGAGTTCAACCAGCCTGCCCGCGAAGGGGCCTATGTGTATGGCCTGTACATGGAAGGTACAGCCTCTCGATGAGCTCATCTTCATTTGTTAAACACTGACATGCATTTACTCATGGAGGCCATAGGAGAAAGTCGTAGGGGTCAAACAATGACAGGAAAGGCTCATTACTTCTGGCCATGCCTGACTGAAACGTTTCTGGGAAGAACATTTCCAGGAAAAGATCAATGAGAGCACAATGCCTTAATACTTTTAATCAAGTTATGCGATTCCAATTAAAAACGACAGACTGACTCCAGACCACTTGTGCCAGGTACTGGAGTTTACATATCTCGTATCTCATATTACATGTCTACGTTGGTCCACCCAGCGAGGGCAAAGGCCTTAACCCTGTGTACATTCTGCATGGTCTTCACCTCACCAGGGGCCAGATGGGACACCCAGGGGGGTAACATCGCGGAAGCCAGACTGAAGGAGCTCACGCCCGCCATGCCTGTGCTGTTTGTGAGGGCCATCCCGAACGACCGCCAGGAGACCCGCAACATCTACGAGTGCCCTGTGTACAAAACCAAGCTGCGTGGTTCCACTTATGTGTGGACCTTCCACCTAAAGACCAAGGAGCGGCCGGCCAAGTGGGTCCTGGCCGGAGTGGCACTACTCCTGAGTGTGTGAAGATGAAGCAGTAGGAGATGAGGACTCTGAGCTCAAATTATTCACCCCGCTGCCCTGCCAGCCGGGCCCTATTTGGTCGAATTCATATTGTCTGCACACATTTCTAAAGTGAGAATTGTTATATAAAGATTAGAATAAACTCCTTTATGTGCGAATGTAGCAAAAATACTTTTAAAAGACACTGTTTGTTGCAGAATGCTGAGAGCTTTGAAACCTTGCAGCACAAGGTTTTTATGTCCTCTTGCTTTAGTACACGAAATCCTTGGGCCAGGTTTCTTGATTTTGTTTTAAACTATTTTAATAGATTATTGCAAAATATGTACACATAGTCTTTTAAAGCAAGGAGAATAGTCCTTCAGTTTCAACATTTTCTTTTATTGATGTGATTTCATCCCAGGTATTAAATTGGAAATTTTGGTGTTTCCTACCTGATCTTAAATTGTACTAACCTGGCTTTGCCATTGGGCCACTTGGGGGGCCGTTAATCAGTTTGTTTGATAGCTGTGGCATTTATTTGTTTCTACTCAGTGCCACGCAACTAAATAAATGCTAATTTCTTCTTGTTCTGGGTTGTTGTGATGCCATGTCCTTGTAACAGTTTCAAAGTCAAAGCTGCATGAATGTCTGTTCTCAATCACAAATCACAGTCGATGTGTAAGTAAACAAATTATAGGACTTAAGGAGAACCTGAAGCTAGCCAGGTAGGATTTTACTGTATCCTATCGCTTGTGTTGCCCCACTTCCATTAGTGTGCTTTGGGGGCTTTGTATGTATGCCAAAGCAGACATCTTAGTAAGATTTTAATGACAGGTGTGCCCATCACATTTTTGTCTGCACAACCTTTCCTTAAAGCTTTTGAAATTGAGCACAGACAGATTAAAAACAATTGTAATCAACATTGAGAGGAGAGCCAAGTACATTCCAAACTGAGTATATTCCCACTGGGTGAGACCCCTAGACCAACCCAGGATATGTTTGAGGGACTATATCTCTGGCTGGCCTGGGAACGTCTGTAATCCCCCAGGAGGAGCTGGAGTCTGTGGCTGAGGTAAGGGAGGTCTGGTTTACACTACTCCGTGTGCGATTGCCCTCATCAGGACAAGCGGATAAGAAAATAGACATTTTCAGAGTGAAAGCAAGAAACACAGTTTTTACCCTCCATTATTTTATTGCCAGTTATATTCAACTTTAAAAATCTTATGTCTCAACAAATAATTTAATATAATTATAACTAGAAATTACAAATTAAGAACAGTATTTTTCTATTAGGACATTTTTTACGGTACAATACACAGAAGTACACCTCTGTGCGCACATACACTATAATATCCTAGACATATAGACCAGGTAAAAGATACGTTTGAATACAAGAAACTGTTTGTTTAAAGTTTTGTACAAACCTAAAAGTAAAATAATTAAATAAATTATTTTAAAAGGCCTTAAATATTATATATTAAAAGGCCTAAATTGAGGGCACTGCCCAGTATTAAAAACATGTGAGATAGTTCAACACTGTCTGACCACCTGTTGATTAGTAGCTATTAAAGGAATTCGATGCGATCTGCATTCAAATTCAAAGTGATAAAACTGCAGAAACAGACACCACCAAACTAGGAAAGCATTGTTCATAGAACCCTGTTCATGATTAAAAGAACACAATTACATTGAAGTACAGAACAAAATGTATAATAATAATAATGATAATAATATTAAGCTTAGCTACAGAAACATTGTGTAACTAAGTGTTACACTTAACAAAGGCTAGAAATTTTACTGTGGAAATTCAGGTTCGGTGCCTCGTTTGGGACTACAACAGCTAGGCCCTGCTTGGATTTGAACCTAAAACCTACAGCTTACAAAACCTTAACCCCCCACCGGCTGCCCAGAGGTGAAAAAAAAAAAGGATCTCTCCTTTGTTTTAAACAAGCAGACACACCTTTAGCTCCGCCCACGACCCCCTCTGCCCCCTCTTCGGGGCCGACCTCTGGGCTGCTTATTGTCCTGCCGCGGTTGCTTTTTCTGTCGCTCTACCTTGATCCAACCTCCCTCCACAACCGTGGGCCCCTGGATCTCAGACCTGCTGCTGTCCCTCACCTCTGCCATGCCCGGTATCACCCGTTGGTGACTGGGTGCTGGGGTGTTATGGGTTTGGGCTCTGAGCCGGCCACTGTGGTGGGACCCTCTACCAGGCCTGTCCTGGGCTCTGCCTCCGGGGGACCACCTGACTCCAGGGGACCACCTGCCCCTATTGCTCTCTGCTGCCACCATCAGGCCGCTGCCAGGATAGCTGCCCTTGCAGCCGCCTTGCATGCGAGGGGCACCAGAGGACCGCTCCCTTTCGGATGTGCTCTCCGAGGTGGTGCTGGAGGGGCTGCTGCCCTTCGAACCCAGGTGGACTGAAGACAGCCTCCTGGAGATGGGTGATGCGCTCCGGGAGTCAGGCCAGGGTGAGAGCGAGAGCGGGCTTCGGCTGGGTGACCTCCTGACGGCGGCGGCGTAGGAGGTCTGGTTTCCGCAGACGGTTAGGAATTGCGACAGTGTCTTGACGTCAGAAGAGCTGGCAGGGGTGGCAGCATCCTGCTGCCCTTCGGACTGGCTCTTCAGGTGCCTCTTTCTCAGGTGATACATCCACTTGGGATCAACATCTGTGATGCCAGAACAACACAAAAACATTCCCAAAAACCAGCAGTGTCAGCAGTCTCCCTTCTTAGATGTTGGCAATGTTTATATTAGTGTTGTTTCTCCCATAAGTACTTTATAAAGAACTACTGACCAGAGTTAGACCTGCTCCTGCAGCCACCCTCCATGCTGAACTGCACGGTCTGTATCTGCAGCTCCACCATTTTGATGCAGTCTTGCCCCCCTGTGGTTCTCCACTGTATGGGATGACTGTGTCTGGTGGACTTGGGAGATCTGACATCACTCTGACCAGGACAGAGAGCACCCCCACATTACACTTCATTACACAGCTCTTACTGCTGAGCCTCTTTCTGAACTTACAGTTTTGCACCTCATCTGAGTATGTTTACTGAAGCAATTGAGATGAAGTGCTTTGCTCAAGTGTACAACATTATTGTCCTGCTCACCCTTCAATATGTTAACCACTACTCTACCAGTTGATACTCAGCTATTGGTTTCACTCACAGGAGGACCTTTTTAATGTTACTTTGTGTTTTACCATAATTGAGTGCTTGTCTGGGATGCGGTCTCCTGGAGGGGTCCCAAATGAGGCTTACCTCATAATTAACGATGCACTCTACCACTTGGTCTTCACACAGTCCAACGACCCACTTGTCCATCACAAATGGTGGCTGGAGAAGAAAAAAGGATGGAGCTCCACATTGACTTTACATTAACTTTACATTTACTCTGCCTGTATGTTTATGTCTATGTGGCACCTAGTTACAAACACTCAAAATAAGGTGTGTACAAAGTACAAAAGGCAGTACCTCACAAAAATATTTCCTCAATGCTGGAGTGAAAAGGGCGTTAGCTAAAACATGCTTACAGGGATTTAAACATTTTTGTTGGTGATATTTCTTTGAGGCTTTTGAAAATGCACCACAATAGTTGAAAGAGGCATGCCTCCCAGTCCTGTTGACCACTGTGACGCACCTTGTTCATCTTGATAACATCCACGTCGGGCCTGTTGGCGTTGAATGTGACGTCTTTGATATAGGTTATAGCCACTTCATCTCCATCGCATTCCATGTACATTTTCCACTTGCAGTCCTGAAAGAAAGAGCATTTTTAGCTTCCACCACAGCGTCAGCCACTTCACTATAATTACCGCTATAGAACAGGGCTTTTCTGCAAAACAACAAGTAACCAGACCAACAGCACAGCCTAGAGGTCTATCCCAGCTAACGGAAGAATGTGTGTCCCGCAGAGGTGTGTCTGCATTTTAATAATGTTGCTTAATTGCGCAAATAAAAAACACAAAGAATTACTCAGCTTGTAGTGTGTATACACTGTTTTAAAGTTCTATTGTGCACATTATAGCCTTTATGATGATGAAAGGGAAAGCAAAACTAGAGTGCTTCTGCATGGACTGCTGGAGGGCTGGGCAGTGAGAAACTGCGCAACACTGTGCTCCATTGTCCATAATCCTCCACCAAAGCCAACGACAGCGGCGTGACGAGGGCTTTGGTGGGACGGGTGGACAGGAAATTCCCCCCTTGGAAGAAGAAACCTAAACACAATCTGTCTCGTTTACGCGTCGCCTGGCATGTTGACAAAACCGTAAACCACTCTCGTTTCTCTCACTGATTGGCCACGACCCTGCAGGTCAGGGGTTAACTCCGCCAGGTTCGCAACCCGGGCCATTTGGTGGTGTGCTGGGGCCATCAGCTTTGGCACTGGTGCTCGAGACGTGGTCGGAACTCAAAGGATAGGCGCGGGCAGCTGGGTGTGGCCCACGCCGCACCTAATCACTGGCAGCAGAAAACAATGTCCAGTAATGATGCACCGGACCGGAGCAGCCCTAATGACGACTCATGCATAATTCAGCAGCGCTCCCCGTTTGGCAGCGGCGTGCTATCCTCATTAGCGGGGCCTCTCAGTGCCTGTCAGATGGTGGCCGTAGTCGCGGGCCCTCATTGTGTGTTTGAGCCGCACAGCTGCCTCTGCCGAACCGCCAGTGAAGGGGGGGGGGGGGGGGGGGCAGCACGGGGTTTTTTTTTTTTTTGGAAAAAAAAAACAACGTTTTGAAAAAAAAGGGGCGCCCCGGCAGGAAACCCGGGGGG
>JAOYSI010000027.1:3081884-3102482 GCA_025775065.1 Hiodon alosoides | reverse complement strand
AGTTGTTGAAAGCGCCCCTGTCCCCGTACACAGCGAGTTCGGAGAGGTGTGCAGTTGTTGAAAGCGCCCCTGTCCCCGTACACAGCGAGTTCGGAGAGGTGTGCAGTTGTTGAAAGCGCCCCTGTCCCCATATACAGGCGAGTTCGGAGAGGTGTGCAGTGGGAGACTGAAGCTGCCCAGCAAGCGGGAGATCTACGTGGCAATCAAGAGCCTGAAGGCGGGCTACTCGGAGAAGCAGAGGCGGGACTTTCTGAGTGAAGCTAGCATCATGGGCCAGTTTGACCACCCCAACATCATCCGACTGGAGGGCGTGGTCACGCGATGTGAGTGGTCGTCGTAGTCCCCACCGTCCCCAACCGCCCCTCCCCCTCATCATTTCAGAACGCGGGGCACAGCAAGGTCGGTGCTCTGTGCCCTGAGCGCAGCCAGATATGAAACACAGTGGAAAGAGGACGGGCCTTGGCCCCCACTTTGGCTCAGAGAACACCTTTGTCCTTGAGGAACACATTACTTAATTTTGTAAATGAAAAACAAAACAACCGGGTGCCACAGACGTGTCTGTCGTGTCTCGCCACGTGGTTAAGTTTTGAAACATTGGCACGGTTTGTCAAAGGAGGCCTTAACTCCCAAGGCGATGCTGTGTTGATATTTGGTTTTGGAAATCATGTCAATCTTCACCTTCCTCTGGAAGCTATGTTCATTATCAATATGAATGAATGAATGAGGGAACCAATCTTTTCACTACATATCCAGTAAAACAAAAGAGTGAAAAAGAAAACAAGGAATATTAATAATTTAAATAGTTAATTGGATGTGGTTTTCAGGTTCATGAATTTTGAATGTCATACATATTAAGAAAACATTTTTGACTTTTTCTCATCTAATGTGATATGCTAATTCGGTTTAAACGGTTTGTGAGCCAAGATGAGCGAGCCAGGTTTGCTTTTCATTTTACAAGGCAGATGTTGCCTAATTACCTCTCTTACAGAAATGGCAGAATTTTAATGTGCTACGCAAATATCCAGATTCATCTTTTAAAAAGAGACACCATCAAAAATAATAAAACTGTACTCTAGTGAGCTCACATGTTCCGAGTGCAGTGTAATGGCGGGGCGTGCTCACCGACCAAGCCCTGCAGATTCTCGGTAGCCCTGATTCTGCAGCGGCATGACCAGGGGACCAGGTGTTCGTGTCGGGGCACGGAGGTGTTGGGGGTCGGCTTGGATTGATAGCGGAGATGATGGCGTGGGGGCAGGGTAATTTCACAGCTCACAGCTCTGAGAGATGCTGCTGTGAGAGTAGGGGCGGGAGGCGGGGTAGGGGGCGGGGAGGGTCAATAACACCATGGTCCCTGCTCAGATGTCCCCTCCCATAAAATTATGTGATTGCGTGTACATATGTGCGCACGTGTCTATTTATTTGAATTCTTTTGTGCATTTGCCTGTGCATGCTTGTGTGGGTGGGCTTCCATAGAACATGTCAGGATGCCTGTTAAAAGCGCAGCATGTATCACAAGGTTTGAATCGACATTCTGTTATCGAAAAAATATTTTTAAACCCACAAAAAAGCTGCGATTGTTCCCATTGTTATGCAAATTGTGGAGTACCTGAAAGACCGGGTTTAAAATAGCCTTTTGTTCAAAATCTTACTGCATATCTAAACTCTGAATAGCTGTCATTATCTCTGTTATCTTTTCTTTGTATGGCTAACAATCGGCTAATAACGTTAAATTTGGTAACACTTATCAACAGTCTGTATCTAATGAATTAAAAGAATGCCCAGATTTTCCATATACGGTGTGTTTCAGAATATAGTTCCTTTGTTTCAAATAAAAAACAATGGAAGCAGAATATTGGAAAGTTAAAAAACTCATGACTAAGTTGTTGCTTTGGCCGTGTCCTTGTACCCAGCCAACAAAAAGCAGAGTGAATCTGTACTAAAGATGTGTGCTCTGTGAATAAGGTGTTAAATGATCGAGTGGCTCAGTCGTTAAAGGTGCCCACCAAGCACTGGCAGTGCCTATGAGCTGGAGTTTGTGTCATTAGCCGATTGCGACCGGGAGAGCACCGGCCAGGCTGGGCTGGACTGGGTTAAATTAGCAGGGCTTCTCCTTAACTAGTCCTTAACAAGTGTCTCCCCAGTGCCTGCAGGCTGGCCTCCAGTGTGGGCAGGGAACGTGCGGCTCGCAAGTGATTAGAGGAGAGTAGTTCCTCCTCACCCTCCCACATGGTGGTGGGAGTAGTGTTAACGAGCCAAGATGCATTAGCACAATTAGCAATACCAAATTGATATGATATAATAATTGCCAATTCCAAACAGAATAACACCCTTTTGTTCTTCATTCTGGATTCTGTAAACTCTCAGTCCTCTCTCTTGATAAATACCCATTTAATACTAGTAGTGAGTTTTTCAGTGACTTGAGTGATTAGCTTGGCAAGGTCAGCAAGGAGTAGACAAACTTGTTGCAAAGCTAGATTGGCCGTCATGGATAATTTACCTGTTTGCCACCAGGGTGGAGAATCGATAACACAATCCAAGCCATCTCCACTGTGCTCCATTTCAGCTCTTTACGGCTCCCAAAGCCGCCTCCATTTCAACTCTTTACGGCTCCCAAAGCCGCCTCCATTTCAGCTCTTTACGGCTCCCAAAGCCGCCTCCATTTCAGCTCTTTACGGCTCCCAAAGCCGCCTTCATTTCAGCTCTTTACGGCTCCCAAATCCGCCTCCATTTCAGTTCTTTACGGCTCCCAAAGCCGCCTCCATTTCAGCTCTTTACGGCTCCCAACGCAGCCTGCATTTCAGCTCTTTACAGCTCCCAAAGCCGCCTGCATTTCAACTCTTTACAGCTCTCAAAGCCATCTCCAATTCAGGTGGTTACGACTCAAGGCCACCTTCATTTCAGGTGATTAAGAAATTCTCTCGCACGTCTTCCCAAACAGGCATTCCCTTCTTTGTTTTAGGCTGAATCATCAACCATTTAGCTATGTCTGATGTACAGCACGCGGTTACACACAACCATACACATTATTCATTATTATAATGTGTATTATTTTAAGGCTTTCAGGTGGAAGAAATGTCTGGTGAAAGAGCTCTTTGACAGCTTCCAAAACACTGATGTTGACCTCTTTGGTCAGTGTGTTATATGGAATATTTAGAAGCCACTTGGCAAATCATTAGTCCTGGAGAGAAAACTGTGAACGCTTGTGGAGGAAAAAAAACATACTCCATGCTAAACCCACTTCAGTGGAATGATTTTCCAGGCAGCTCAATTGGTGCATGTTATTTATTGGAGATGGATTTAACAAGAGCAGTAGATGTATGATCAGGGAATAGTTAAGTCAGTCTTTTACTTGATGTTGGAAGAAGGGCTTTATCCCCTTATTAAGTTTATCCCTCTCCTGGCAGAGAATGTTAAATGGGAATGCCTAAGCTCTTGTAGGTTAGGATTGGGAGGAGGAGGTAGAACAGGAGGGATTTTGAAAACATGGCACAAGTTCAGGCACAGGGAATCGGTTATACTTTCGCAGGAGCGATCGTTTTTTTAGGGAGGTGATTGTGCATTTGAAATGTCTATAAAGCCTCTTTCAGAGAACCTGCTTTAAAACTTAGAGGAAATCGAATCGCTGTGACGAGGGAAGGCAAACTATAGAAGTAGATTCTGATCCAGCAGGCCGCTTGGAACTTTTTTGCCCAGGTTTTGGGAGGTTTGATACAGTTGCTCCCCTCTGGCCCACCTGAGATTACCCTGATAATGCCTGTTTTGTTAGGGAACCCTCTATTTTAGTTTGCATTTGGAAAGTGGAAACCTTCTAAATTAGATGAGAACAATCTTCCATGCAGGACGTGTCAATAATGGTAATTATTGGTAATTCTGCTAAATAAGTTTTTTTTGTTCCCATACGGTTTCCACATACCTGCCGTGAGTGTTCTTTGTTAGTTTTGACAGCAGGTGGTATAGCGGTTATAGTCTCACATTCTGACCAGAGCGCTGCTGTTGTAACCCTGTGAATTGACAGTAACCTGGATTTTGTCAGTAAATAACCAGCCCACATTTCTATATCCTTTTTATATAAAACATACATTATATTATTATATATGATCTATTATATTAAAAAACCCATTCTAAACCCGTAGCATAAATAATTACATTCAGACAAGCTGTGTCTTTCAGCTTAATTGATTAATTAATCAATCCAACAAAATCTCAAGGTCCTTTGAGCAATGAATAAATAAATTGGAGCTTGTACAAACGCACACACCTTTCTCCAGAAAGGTTTTCCAGTAAGCCCGACCTGGCCGTGCCGAGCTCCGCCATGTGTCGGGGCTCCACAGGAGCTCTGGGTCAGAGTGAGTCTGAAGCCGGACCGCGGGGCCGTGGGAGCCACAGGACCACCGGGATCAATGCCGGCGCTCCTTTCATCCGTCTCTTTGATAAAACGGTCGCACGGAGAGCTGACATGAGACGTTAGGCCGCCGTGGCTTCCAAAGGTGTCCCGGGTGCCTGTGTGTGTCCCGAATGACAACCACATTAGTCTGCCAGATAAAAGTAAAAGGGAATTCGATTTTTCTCTTTTTTTTTTTTAGGGTTAAGGGGGGGGGGTGGATCTGGGAGGGCATTTATCACAGTGAGATAGTGATTTCATTTGGCTGATATGTAGCAGCCTTTGCTCGGTCTTTGTGTGGCTCAGTGGCTGGGTGTCCTGCTATGTGGGGCTCCTGAGGGGTTATGGACTCACCCCTGTCCCGCCCATCTTCCTGCCTTCCCGGCAGCAGTCTCGCTACCCCTGAGAAATGAGGCCTATTCATCAGTGCTGGCAGAGTGGCTATTTACAGGAGCTCGGGCTGTCTGTAAAATGCAGCCGAGCGCTCCCCATACACCTGCTTTCCCCCCAGCCAAGCGGAAATGGACTCGCAGCAGATGATGGGAGGCAGGCGCACAGCATAGCCACGGCTATATTAATATCCGTCTTTAACCCCTTTATCAGCCGTTACCCTTCACAGCTGGCCCCCCCTCCGCTGCCTTCCCCTCCCCCCGACTGTTCCATTTTCACCCAGCATGCAACAGTGGCATGGCGTGGTCCTACATGTAGTCTCTTAAGGACTCGTATTTAAAGATACAGTAAGAACGCTGCAGTGTGTTGTTTGTTCTTTACAAATTCATATTCCATTTTGTTCGCCACATACAAAGCGTGACAGAATGATGATCGCTAAAATGAGGCAAGTAGCTAAATCTGCCCTGTTAAAATTGGTGTCCGAGTAGCTATCTGTTTGAACAAGGTCCTGCATGATTATAGTCTTAGTCAGACAGCAAAGGAGAAGTCTTTTTGATGTCCATTGACTGTCTTACAGAAGTCCACACAAGCTGTTATCTAGAAGCCTTGTTTACCACATACTGTGACATCAATTCAGGAAGTAGAAAAAAGGCGTAGAATTCTAAAGCAAATAGAATGGTCACAATGGTTTCCAGAAAAATAGTTTTTTTCTGTGATTATTTGTTAAATTATACGTACATACAAATGACGAGAAACTAATGGAACAGTTATACAACAGCCAAATGTTTTCATATCGAGATTTAGATTTCAAAAATCCAACAAAAACATTAAAATAAGTCATTTAGCTTCATAGAGTTAGGATCAAAGGTTTTTTAAAAGCCCTTGGTAAGACAGACTTCCGCACTCCACTTGAGCGGATCATGCAATTGTCTCTCTGATTACAGTCGAGCATCAGGATTGGGATCAGTACCGGGCTTTTTAATGGATTGCACCTTTATTTAAATACCAAATTACATTGATGAACCGCTTCTAAGCCCCGTGGTCAGACGGCCAGCCAGTCAGTAGAAGGTTATGGGTTCAACCCCCCCCCCCCCCCGTAAATAGTCAGTTTACAGAAAGGGCCCCATTTCCACTTTGCTTGGTTGAGAAAATCCTGCCCGGGTCGGGGTGGTAAACTCGCTCACGCATGGCTTCCATTCTGTGATTATAACCCTTGAGTGATGTCCCTGCAGTGTGTAGGAAGTGCGTTTCAGCTGGTGAGGCTAATCAGGAGATTAACGCTGAGGCTGGCTGCTAATGCTCAAATGTGGGGAAGGCAGGGTTGGGGGGATTTAGTGATTGACACCATGTTTTCTCAGCTTGGGGTCAGAGCACACCCTAAATCACCCGTGAGCCTGCCATAATCGGTGGTCGCGGAGCCAGTGTGAGGCCGGCCGGGAGAGCGTTGTTCCGGTATTACCATTAGCCACTTTCAGTGCCGCCAATCCTCAGGGTGAATAAATCACCCCCCACCACCAAACGACCGGCACCACACCCCCAACCAGGAGCTCATCAACATTCATGGGATTTTCTAGACAAAGGTATCCTCTGCGGGTAGCCTGTTCTAATTATGTCCTGACATTTATTGAGAGCTTTGATTAAGGCCTGTCATAATGAATAACAGAGATGGCTGTTTAGAGGTGGGGGTGGGGGAAGAATGATGCCTAACAGGTTTTTCTGTGTTTCCTCCCTTTGCCCTTTATATGTTTGGACACACCACACTGCTGCTTTTAAAATAGTCAATGTGCAGAGGGGTTCAGACTGTATAGTGGAAGTCTTCCTTTATTAAATGTGCTTACTGGTGTTTCTGCAGGTAAGCCAGTGATGATTATAACTGAGTACATGGAAAACGGATCCTTGGACACCTTTTTAAAGGTGAGTGAGAAGTGAGAGTGGCTGGAATCTGTGGGCTTAGAGACTTGATATGTGATTTTCAGCAAGCCATATTCAGAAGCCAATAACCCAGTGTAATGGTTATTCCAGGTATCTTTCCCAAACCCATGTCCTTTCCAAAAAATAGAAATGAGCTTTGAGCACCAGGGGTAACTGATGCTTCAGAACACACATACACACACATACTCTGTGGTACAGGAGGTGTGTGTGTGGGCACACTATGGGATCCCCCAATACCGCCGTTCCTAAATGTCACAACCCCCCCTCCCGACCCTGAGATGCAGGTAAAATTGATGGAGGCTCATGGAGCTCACTGCAACTCAGTAAGAGGAAGAAAATCTTCTTAACTGGCCTCTCTGCGGCCTGCTTAACTGACCACTCTGTGGCCTGCTTAACTGACCACTCTGTGGCCTGCTTAACTGACCACTCTTCCGGCCTGCTTAACTGGCCTCTCTGCGGCCTGCTTAACTGACCACTCTGTGGCCTGCTTAACTGACCACTCTTCCGGCCTGCTTAACTGACCACTCTTCCGGCCTGCTTAACTGACCACTCTTCCGGCCTGCTTAACTGGCCTCTCTGCGGCCTGCTTAACTGACCACTCTTCCGGCCTGCTTAACTGGCCTCCCTGCGGCCTGCTTAACTGACCACTCTGCGGCCTGCTTAACTGGCCTCTCTACAATTTGTGAATTTAGCACCGCTTTGTTACAAATGACGAATTTGACGTAATTCCATTATGGACAGCAAAGATGTGGTATTCTGAAGCAGAAGCCCTTTAATTACAAATGTATTGGAACAAAAATGAAAACTGAATAATAAATAAAAATGTCCAGTGGAGGACATAATGAAACATCATAAATTTTCCCCATAGCTACATAAAAACCTAATTTAATTACAGAATTAGCTTTATGGGTTATAGCTCATACCCTTATCCCTGGAATACATGTGTTTAATTTGGGCATAGATCAATTAAGCATCACTCATGGACAAAAAAACATTTCTCTTTTTATCTGTAGGGCCCTTCAAACAGTGAGAACGTTGTATTAGATAAAGGATTTGTATTGATCAGAGACGGTCATCAATCAGTACTCTTCATCTGTAGGCAATAAGACATAACTGACTTACTGACCATATGTACCATGAAACAGAAAGACATGTTTGGTACTTATTAGTATTTACTGATTGAAAAGGCACTACTTTAACTAGATTAAGTTGCAGTGCAGATTTCAAATTGGAGACAGTGGACTTACTGATTTTGGTAATGATAAGATCATTTTGTTAAATAAATACAACTGGCGTTTCTTGGCGACCAATGGGGGCAGGGGGGGACTTCTACATCTACACAATTAGAATGAGTAGCTGAAATTCAACGACTGAACAAGTGCTTGCTTGAGGTAAAATGGAACTCAAATCCTAAGGGTTGGGGTTAAAAATGTAACTGAAATCCCAAGCACCGCCTGTCTGGCAGTTGTCTAGTCTTGCGGAGAGTTGAAGAGATTGAAGTGATTCCCCATACAATATGTTAGACGTGGGTGTGGTTTTAACAGCTCTCTCTGCCTCCCGCCTCGCCTCAGAAACACGATGGGCAGTTCACAATGATCCAGCTGGTGGGAATGCTGCGGGGCATAGCCTCGGGCATGAACTACCTGTCGGACATGAACTACGTGCACCGCGACCTGGCTGCTAGAAACATCCTGGTCAATGGCAACCTGGTGTGCAAGGTGTCCGATTTTGGCCTGTCTCGCGTGCTGGAGGACGACCCTGAGGCAGCCTACACAACCAGGGTATGACAACTCCCCCCCGCTTATGTCCTTCTGTTTAACTCTGAGCTAATACACAATGTCCTTTTCAGAGTTGTTTGCGTTACAATTAAACTTTAAAAAATTGAAATTAGTAAAGATCAAATATTTCACACTTATTCCATACTAATTGTTGAATCTTATTTTTGGTTTGGTCAGGGTATTATTAATATTGAGCACACTGTATTACATGTTAAAGGTGCCAGGGCATGTAGTAAAGACTACTTCCAAAGTAGTATTCCTTGGGTACTCACAGAAAAGACCAGTGCCATTTATAAACTTTCTAGTGCTCGATACATTGTTTTGTTTTTTAGTCTCACCCTAAAATGCTAGAGCTTCTGAATTTCTTCAGTTGATCCCAAAAAAGTTCAGAGGTAATCCCTCAGCGAAGTCAGACTGAGAAATTACCCGGTAATTGTCTACGAAGAGGCCCAAGCTCTTTCGTTTTGTAGACGTTTGTGTGAGTGGTGGGTTCCCAAGGTTTTTTCACAGAAATTTCATCCAGAGCTTTCATGGGGGAACATAAAGGCGTTCCCAAAGCCCTACCCAAAGACCCTGGTTTTAATACTTTAAAAAGGTTACATAAAAGACCATCTTCTTACAAGATATGTGTTTCCAAAAAATGTTTTTAACCAGAGCAAAGATATGATACATACATTTTATTAAGACAGCCAGTTACAATGATAACCACCAGAGGATTCTGTGCTATAAAGAGGAACAGGACTTGCACAGTGCTGTAGATTGTCTGTGATGGAGAGTAATGCCCCTGGAGGTTTTGATCCTTTTTATAAACCATGGAGCAAAGCACAGAGGAAACTAGTAAAAAATGTATGTGGGACTAAGAGAAGAATCAAGTCACTGTGTGTGAAGGGCAACCTATTCTTCCTGTGTTCATTTCATTTTTTTGGCTTCAGGGAGGAAAGATACCCATCCGATGGACATCCCCCGAAGCCATCGCTTACAGGAAGTTCACCTCGGCCTCCGATGCTTGGAGCTACGGCATTGTCATGTGGGAGGTGATCTCCTACGGGGAGCGGCCATACTGGGAGATGTCCAACCAGGATGTGAGTGTGCTGCCTCTGATACGGCCCCATGTCAGCCCCACAGTAACTAACCCTAACCAAGAACATGTAGGCATCAGGAAATGTCTGGGGGTAAGGCAATCCCCCGACAAATATTTGATAACATCTCCAGGTGTCCTTGTTCTTCCCACTCACTGTGATTCAGACGTCCCCAGAGCGGCTTGGTGACTCGTCTTAGGGATTTCATGTTAGTGCTCATGCAAATCACCAACTTGGACCGTAATATGATTTATTCCTGCTCTCACTCACAACAACATTGCGATTATTAAAAATGATCAAAAAGACACACGCACGCACAGACACACACATTAACACTTGTTTGCTAAGATGTTTCTTTGACCTCACACCTGTGGCATATTTTGGATGTGCGTATGTTTTGATTTTTTTTATTTGCGCCTGTGGCACTAAGGCAGATGGTTGTCTTGGCCCAGAGATGGGCAGCAGAGCCATGCTGGGCACACAGCCAGGTGCGGATAGGGACACTGTGTGAAAGGGTGTGCGGATGCCTCTTTATCAGGCAGCCATGTTGTCAGGGAAGCCTCTTCAGCCTGATCTGCATTTAAAAGCACCCTGTCAGTGCATCTCACCCCGCCACAGGTGTCCCCTTGTGTGTCAATCTGAGTCCCTCTCTCACCCTACTACAGGTGATCAAGGCGATAGATGAGGGGTACCGCCTTCCCGCCCCCATGGACTGCCCACTCGTCCTACATCAGCTCATGCTGGACTGCTGGGAGAAGGGGCGCAGCGAGCGGCCCAAGTTCGGTCAGATCGTCAACACCCTGGACCAGCTGATCCGCAACCCCAGCAGCCTGAAGCCACTGGCCAACAGCTCAGTCTGGTGAGCCCCTGCCCCCCCCCCCCCCAATTCACCAGTGTCCGTGCCCTGCTCTCATTTCCAGGAAAACCCACACCCACCTCACTTAGTTATTCTGTCGATCAGAAACAGGACTTTTCCTTGCAAGCTGGCATCATGTCCAGTTCACAAATCTGAACTTGTCAATGGAGGAAAAAAAAGACGCCGTTTGCTTGTTCAGACTGATCTGGGTTGAGATAAAGCCTTTCATGAAGCATCAAATCATAGATTGCCCGTGTTCAAAGAAGATGGATTTAGAAATCTAACGTGTGCTTTTGCCAACAAAAGGAAAGGCAGAGGTTTTAGGGTACAGCGCAGTCGTGCTTTAAGCAGGTATTTTTCCTCTTTCCACAGGGAGGATCCCTCCACCCCTGAGCTCAGCTTTAGTAGCCTTGAGGCCTGGCTGGACTCCATCAAGATGGGCCAGTACAAGGAGAACTTCACCAGCGCAGGCTATGTGACGCTGGACTCCGTGCAGTACATCAGTGTCTGGTGAGGCATACCGTACAATGTATTACTAGTGCTTACATAAAAGGTGGATTCAGAGAATGGTGTGTGTGTTTAAAAAAAATGATTGATTAGCTTTTTTGTGACCAATGACTTGATCATTTTTCAGAGTGACACTAAGTGATAGCGATCTGTCTGAAAAAGCTTGAATTTAAAGACCTCCAGTTCCTGTAGGTTCTCCCCACGGCTGGACAGGATAGGGCATTAACCCCTCCCTCTATTTCCCTATAGCGAGCTGTTAAAGATGGGTGTGACGCTAGCTGGACACCAGAAGAAGATCCTCAGCAGTATACAGAGTCTGCAGACTCAAGGGACCCACGTCCAAGTGTGACAGGCCCCATCGGGACCACCGCTTCACTCCCCCCCCCCCTCCTCCCCAAGGCTGAGAGCGCGTAAGAGAGAGAGAGAGAGAGAGAGAGAGTGAAGAGGAAGACGGGCCTAAACAGAAGCTCTTCCTCACTTCCAACCAGCCGCTTCATTATCCCACCTACCCCGGCTGTCAACCTATGGTCAGCACTCCACCTTCCCCTCCACGCGCCTCTGGCCACAGCCGACAGCAAGGAGAACCGGAGACTGATCTATATTAGGTCACTGCCAAGCATCTCAAAACTGGAATAAATCAACACTATTTAAAAAAAAAAGACCAAAAGAAAATATGAGTTATACGGTTTGTGGAGTTTTGCGTACATAGTGCTATTTTATTTAGATGCCCCCCTCCCCACCCCGGAGCTCCAGTTGACCCATCTCTTGAGAGGAGTGTTTACAAGTGCTGCGTGTCCTGCAGTCCAGAACCTCAGTCCAAAACAATTGCTTTCTAGAATGAATGTATCCTGTGTCATGTGACCGATGTGGGAACTGGGGAAATACAGTTCTTTATGTGATTGATAGCCTTATACAGGTTGACATACGTCAGTTTTTTTCCCTTCCTTAATCACAAAAAAGTGCTATGAAATCCTTATGTGCATATGTAAGTGTGTATTCCTGTGTGTATCAACATGCCCTAGATAATACTTACATTATGTTACTGTGCATTTCAGGTATATAAAATAACAGAGAGCACCACTCCAGTTTGATTTAGAGACTTTAGCTTTTTTTCTGTTTACTCACCAAGGTCCCCCATTAGCCACACCATCGTGTCCCAATATAGCGACCGTCAGGTCGCGGTGCACATGTAAAACACTAGCAGTGTTTGATGCTTAAGAAACTAAAGCACAGTAGTATGGAAGCTTGTTTCAAAGGGGGAAAGCCGTTGCTAATGGTGGTATCCATCCCTCCGAGTGTAAATTAACCAAGACGGTCCGGAATGTTTAATACAACATTTGAACACTGGAGTGATTTATAATACCTTTGAATCAGATATCTCAGACAAGCATAAATATAATTTGGCAATGCAGTCCAGCATATCAGCTATAAAGACTCCCAGTGCTATTACAGGCAAGGGCTTCTCTTGGCCTTAAGCTACGCCTCCTAAATGGTTATTGGCTTGTGGTAACCTGGGGAAACCGCAGAGTGCAGGTTTATATACGAATGAATGGTGACTAATAAATTTCCCCTGGTGCTTCTCTGGAAGTCAACAAAACAAATAGCAGTGTGAATGCCGTCCTTTGTTATTGTTGTTAAAAAAAATTATATATATATATATATATATATATATATATAGCAGTGTTGTTATCAAAGATGTCTAGAAAGATTGTATCATAGTGTAAAAATGTACAGTGTTGATTTAAGATTGTAGACTGTTTGTAAGGATGTACTTTTATTGAGAAAGAAGAGATAACTTAGCGGATGTGCTTTAATGCAAGACAAACAAGCAATAGCTTGTGGGTCTGTGAAATTTAGCCTTGGTACTGAACTCCGTCTTTGACTGAAAGTTAGCTGTGACTTCAGTTCCACATGAGTTGTCAACCAAGCCGCTTGACATTTAATGCCTTATTTACTGTATCTCCGTACCTTTTTAAAAATCATCCACCCAGCCAACGCAAAACATTTTCATAATGTAACCACGCTGCAATGTTGCAGCAATGTCAACATTATGACATTACCATGTGAGTGAGCAGTGTTATGAACCATTATGTGAATATATATATTTATATACACACATGTACAGGCAGGTGACAAAAACCAACACAAAGTGTCTCAAGAAGGTGCTGGGCCACCACAAGCTGCCAGAAAAGCTTCAATGCACCGTGGCATAGATTCAATGAGTCTCTGGAACACCATTCTTCCAAAAGACATTCCCTCATTTGGCGTTTTGATGATGGTGGTGGAGAGTGCTATCAAAACTCTGCCATAGGTGTTAAATTGGGTTGAGGCCATAGCATATGATTCACAAAATTTTCAAACTCATTGAGTTTCAGTGACCACTCGTGCCCTGTGGATGGTGGCATTGTGGATGGGGAGAGATGGTGACTACTCCCATCTGGATAGAAATGTTTCACCATAGGATTAAGGTGATCACTCAAAATAACAATGTAATGATTTGCTATGGGGATAAGTGGACCAAACCCATGCCAGGGAAATGTCCCCCCCAAAGCATAACAGAACCCCCGAATTCCCTCACTTTAGGTTTTTACTTTAATTTCACCTGTCTGTATGTGAATATATATATTACACTAATCAATCCATAGCGTAATCTTTCAAGGCTTGATTAGAGCAAAACCAGGATTAAATCACACCGTGCGACCAGTTAGCTGTCATGTGTCATGCGCTCCCTGATTAGGGCAACTTGGGAAAGTTTTTATACACCCTTGAAATCAAAAATGCATTTGAACCGTGCAGAAAGGAGACAATGCCCCTTACCTAGTGTTCTGTGACACCTGAATTGAAACTCCGCAGGAGTGGGGATCTCACTGGATATTGTGCAGCCAAGAACAGCGACATGCTGAAAGGTTGTATATATTCACAATGCTGGGCACGTTGCCCAGGGCGAACCCCTAAGTGATAGGAATTTAATTCAGCTTTTCAGTTCCGCTGTCCGTCCCCCGCCACCCCCCATTAGACGTCGGCAAACATTCAATTAGAAAAGGGCCGATTAACGAAGTATTTAGATAATTATAATGATAGCGGAGAGTAATTATTTTTTATTTACTCGTTTGCAGCTTTTATTTCTTTGGAGCCATTTCTGGATTAATAATGCATTTATTTATAGGGATTATTCATTTGAATAAGCCCCCTTGTGATCCACAAACGAGGCACGTTTGATCCCTCTTCCGCTAATAAGTTGTGAACTTTTCTAAATTGCAGAATTACTGAAGCATAAGTGTCTTCTCACTTCCTTGATTTTTCAACAACAAATGATTTATTTAAAAATGCTAAATACATTAGGTTTGAGCCACTGTAATGCCTCCTCGAGCTTTCTGAACTCGTGAAGTGCATTCTCTTACCGGCTGTGCATTAAGAATAATGTTCTGGTCACACTGGTGACAGTATATTCAGACACATATGATCCTTCCGTGAGAAGATCGCCTGTGAGTTGCTCAGATAAGTATACATGACGTAATTTGGATGCAAAGCAATAGTGTGGTCGTTAAAATACACATTAAAATAAGTACAAGGGTTTCAAATGGGACGATCTTTCAAACATCTTCCAGCTCCAAGTCAGCTTCCATTCACCTCAGAGAATGTGTTCTTCCTGTAGGAAACTGTGTGACTCTTGTGGAGGGGGTCACCTTTTGTATAAACTAAGAAGTATGTTTATTTGTTATCGTGTTTAGTGAACCAGGAAACCACAGCCCTTTCTATCCCTAGCAGCATGTTGTACAGAACATGTTGCACGTTACAAAACAATTATCTAAAATCGAAATGAACATAGATAGTTTTGGTGGTAGACCTTTAGATAAAGCTTAAAATGTTTGACGTTTAAATGGAACCACACATGATATTTTTGCAAGCAGAAAAGGCAGCTCAGAGAATCACCCCAAGTCCAGCAGTTTGGGTTGAGGACCGCCACACAATGAATCAGAGGAAAACTTGTCTGCATAAGTCTAACTACTTCACGACTGTGCGAGTTATCACAGTTACCTACTTAGCGAGGGTGGGGGTGGGGGCAGGGGGGCGGTGTCTGCTCACTTACAGAAGAAAAAGGTACATCTGGGTGGATAATCAGATGTCATTACATACAATACACCCCAGCTTCTGTTGTTTTTTAGGATACCCATGGCCATCACTTTACTCATGCAGGTTTATATGAGCTTGTGTATGCATTTTTCGCTGTAATAAATATTCTGATATTTTTTATTTCTCATCCTATGGCTCGGCGTCTTACTTCAGTCTCACCTGCAGAGTGCTGAACACTAGAGACGTTTCTGGTGCCACGCATCATTGGCATCTGGCCTACCCTATTCACATTGACAACAAACAGGATGCAGGTGGTCACCTACCCACTATTCCTGCAGACTAGTCCTGTATTACCCCTTTATCTTCACTGCATTTGAAAGATCCCTTTACAGAAAATAATTATAACCCACATTTTCAAATGAAGGTTTGTGTTTGTTAATGGCTAATTAGATCCTGCACACGACAGTCCTGTCTACGGGAGGTCAGTGATGGAATGAATGCCGTCTCAAGGCAACCGCTGTGCATCCTATGATGTAAAAAACAATTAAGGGAAAACGTCGCTAATTACATTTTCCTCCCCCCAGGAAACCCGTAATTCTTGGTGATGGCGAGGCATGAAGCACGACCCAGTTTGGAGAAAACGCACTCATCAGCTGCTTACCAAGTCTCAGTTCTAGAAGTAAATAAAGAAAATAATCATTAATATGATAATTTTTGTTGGTTGGGAGAACGCTAATGGTGTTCAGTTACCACTAATATTGTGCTGTTGCTAAGCAGATGATCTCATTTTTGATGAACATTATATGGATGATTTTGTTGAGAGCCTACACCTGCCTGCTACAAAAACTGAATTTGCGTATGACTATGTTAAGATATGTATTGCGAGATACAGCCTCTTCCGACATGCAACAGATAACGCAATATTAACTGAAATGCATGAAAATGACATTGGGTGATGTTTCAGGCAGTGACCCTCTGATATGTTTAAAAAGCGCAAAGGATCGAACACGAGAACATCAAAGTGGGGGCAGCCACAGGTAAATAACCTTTAGGTCTCAGTGGGGAGAGGTGATTGACAATTCAGAAGGCCCTAACACGCTAGCACGGCCTAAAAGAAATTAGAGTATCCCACTTAGAAAAATCCTACAAATATGCTACGGACTATTAACTGACCTACGGACTATTCTGGACTAACGCGACGTGTTTGCACAAGATTGTAACATGTTTGTGCTATGAAAACGTTAGTGTTAGCTGATTAATTGGCTCTATCCAACAATAAATAAAATATACGTGGAGCCAAGATGTCCAAGAGGATAATAAAGTCAATGCCGTATAAACTCGGCCGAGACGGTGTATAAACGCAGCACTTTATTAACTCGCTCCCCACCCAGCTGACGATGTTTCGCTGCTTCCCTTCCCCATGAGGGGACGCCTTGTTGACCTCAAAGCCACGGCGGCGCTTTCCCGAATGACAGATGTGCTCATCTCGTTAGCAGGAAGGTTACTGACCCCTCGGTTTCCCTTCAGCTTTTAATGCACCTCTGCCCGCTGCTGTGGGTCCATGCAAAGTCCATTACGCCTAATCTCCACTCCATTCACCGATCTGGGGGCCTTGCGTGAGAGCATCCCGTGCTGACCACAGTCTGGGAACCGGCAGCAGGGAATGTGTGTGCCAAATCACTGCGGTGAATGCTCCAGAATCACAGAGATTCTATTAGACTCTATTACACAGAGACCAGAAATGAGCAAAAGGCCATCTTTCACCTTCGCCAGACTACAGTGCGGTCTGAGAAGATTGGAGTTTGAGATCCCTACTTTACAGCTTTCTGTTCCCAACTGAGCATTCTGAGAGTGTTTATTGTACAGAAACAATTTTTTTTCAGTGTTTTTTATTAAAAAATACATTGGACAAATAAAATGTATTTTATTGTAAGGTAAATGAACAAACAACCCCACTAATCAACCTGCAGTCACTCAGTCATTTGGGTGCTATGGAATGAAACCTCAGTCCACTGGAGTCTGTGAGCTCTCTGTGGTTCCACTGCAGGACCAGCTCCTGTGTTAGTTTACTCACAACTGTACCGCTCACGGGGGGGGGGGTCTGAGTCCCATACTGCCATATGGGGATGCTCTGAGAGTAAAAGGTAATTAGGCCAATGGTCCTCTTTGCAGGGCGTGGGCTTCTTCCTCTATGAATGACAGCTCTATCCATCACTGTCAGCCTTTCATGACCTTATCATCGGACCTCGGTAACCTTTCCACATCACGCTAATTTACATCTTCATTGGAATCAGTTATGCCCTGGCCATGTCCCCTTGGTACAGAACATCCCACTGTACAGTGTGTAAGGGGAGCCAAAATGGATTAAAAATTCTAAATCACAAACTAAAAAGGTCAACAGATGCAGAATCTACGGAGGCAAAATAGTAAAAACTGTTACTCTGTGCTTTAATGACACAGGTCTTACTCACTGCGTGTCCTGTGAAACCAGGGTCACACATCCATGATGGGGACTTCCTCACCATCTCTTCTCTCCAGCACATACAGGCACACGAACACACACCCCGCCGGGACAGACGGTGACTATTGAATCAGTCGGCAAGCCTTTGCTCCATTTCCCAGAGTAGGCAGATTTCAACCTTTAACCTGCAGGAGGGGAGCTCAACTCAGAACTTTGTTTTCAGTGATTGCCCCAGGTTAAGGATTTCATTCAACGGAGACACGCACACACACAGTATCACAGAAACACAAACAGTCTCGTATACACACATACAGAATCACATACACAGTCGCAGTGTCTCATACAGTCGCAGACACAGACAGAGTCATACAATTCACTGTCAGTGCAGAAATCATATTCAACAACCTTTGGAAAATTCAGTCCATTTTAGCATGTTTTTATTTAAGATAAAAACAGACAACAATTAACAACTAAAGTGAAATTCCCAAAAGCATTAACACGCACAGAAAGAACAGCATTTGGATGCCCCAGGGGGTAGCAGTTCTCTTTAATTAGCAATCTGATGTTGCCTAATTAGCGATGACATTTTCCGTGCGAAAAGTGCCGTTACCCCACGCATGGCAGGAGCTCTTAGGGGGTGGCCTTTTTTTTTTTACCAAGACAGCAATCGCAGCTGAAGGCTGGGCTCGTGGAAGTGAGCTGTAGATATCTCAGTGTCAGAGAAAAACCTGATATCTACACCACGGGCTGAGGGGTGGCTGTGGGAGAGGATTACACGCTGGCTCTCCGAGACCACTGGAGCACGTCTACTGCAGTCTGTTTCGCCTATAGAAGTGTGTGGAGAGAGAGATATGCAGGGTAATTCACCAAAAGAACACGTCATCATTTCTCCATCCACTCAATTTAATACAGCGCCCAACCCCAGCAAGGCACTGTGCTTTTCTCAGTGGGAGTCGGGAGGCCGTGTCTCCGAGCAAGACCCCTGAAGGAAAGGAGCAATGCTCACACAATAGAGGGAACATCACCTTTACAGAGATTATCCCCATTGTATCCTAATCCACTTCCAAAAAACGTAACTGTCGAGAAAGATCTTTCACAAATGCTGCCCTACTGCTGGTCGGAGAAAATAAGTATTTTTACAATTAACGAAGATCATTTGAGCAAAATACATTTTAATTTTGATTTGGCAGCCTGTTTGTTCACTTTTCTAAAAGACATGACACATTTTACTTACATAAAATAATAATTAAATACATCGATTAACAGAATTCTGCATAATTGTTTGAACACATTCATAATAAAGGCAGACATGGGCAGAGTTTGTTACAAAACATTCGTTAAACAGACTTCTATTCTTCTATTCTATTCAACCTGGGTATTAAATTACCAGTTGCATTGCCAAGTCACGGCAGGTGGCTACATAAGGCAAAAAGTAGACGGCTGGCATGACGATAGCAGGCCAGCGTAACAAGGGGCATACTATCAGATGACAGACATCTTACCGCAGAACATAAACACAGGTACTACACCTCCTGGGCTCCTCGCCCAACCCCAGTGCAGAGGCCTGTGCACGACAACCTCAGGACGGCATCCGTCTCGGTCAGCGTCCGGGGCTGTGCCACAAACAGGCATGTTAGTCAGCGTGGCTCTGTCTTATCATCCTTCAGCCTTTTCTGCCTCAGCAAAATAATTCCTTTTGATTGTCTGGAGGAGTATGAATTTAACCAAGGCAACTAAGGAAGTTATTATGGGCTTCTAAGGCATGGTGGAACAGACCCCCCCCACGAATAAGCTACACTGTATTAGCGTGGTAGAGATTTTTACCTGGGATAACCTACGTAGCTTACAATTTTACACTTCTGCCATTGAAATAGCTGGATGCCATTCAGGCACAATTCCAGCTACAGTGCAGAACGTTCCTCTGAACCACCGCACTCGTGTCACCCTTCGGCTTTCATAACTTCTGGTTGCATATTCACAGGTGACAGAGTCAAGCAGTGATCATTACTATCTATTTGACAAATCTGCCATTTCTAGGGATTGTCAGCTATGCAAGCAACTAACATTGCAGAAAAGCAATTAAAGTGGGCGCCGAATTCCACTTTCAGTTTCTGTGCATGGCTGACCCTTATAAAAAGCCTTTCTGCGGTTCATTATCCAATTATCCAAACATCTGTGTCCTGCCAGATTTCCAACCAAACAAGAGAAGGCAACCTGAAACTAAACTTAAGCAGGACACTTTGGGAAGTGTGCCCTTATTGACATGGGGCATTTGGCTTAATGGTCCTGTTCTTGACGATTTTTTCCCACATCACTGAGCACCATGAAACGGAAAAAGAAATGCATCGGAATAAGTAATAAGGCACTCAAAAAGCACCTCGGTCTCAAGCCTTGTTCCAGAAGGGTGCAGAAGGCAGCATGCCATCACTCTAGAAACAAGTATTTTTATAAAGTTTTAAGACTGTTCCTCCTCGGCTGGGCTGTGATAATCAGTCTGCTGAAAAGCTCTGCTAGAGGAATCCTTAGGTATTGTCCTGAGTAACGGCTTGGAGGATTAAAACCATATTGTTTTAGGGTTTTCCGTTTTCTTTCCCCAGGAAGAGGTTTGAACTCGCAAAAACCCGGGAGTGCCGAGCAAGGAAAGAGTAGAATCAGATAGTGTAGCCTCAAAGAGGGAGATCGCTAACTCTGCCAGACGACGGAAACCACCAAGCTACTTCCTCTCTTGGGGTTTAAAAGTCTTGGCTCCGCCATCTATGGGACACCAAAATGGCTTTGAACGGCCTTCATCATTAAGCTAAACATGGAGCTCTCTTCACTCATCGTTAGAACATAATGGCTGTGACACTAAACCCAGAAATGTAGAAGCATTAAACAGTTCAATATTTTATGAAGATTGCTTTAAAACGGTCTCAACCCCAAGCAGATATTTTTTAACAGGATTTCTCTCTTTCCAGCAACAAAAATAGTCTCATTTAGTAGGTGTTGGCCTACTTTAAGAACTCCGTTGACCAAAATCCTGAAGGTGAAGTTTTTGAAGACCCCTTGGGGAACTCCTTTAACTCGGCAGTTGACTCCCAATGTCGGAAGATGTTTGGGAAGATTGAGGGGGATTTGGACAAGGCCAACAAGACGGTGAC